>OZ012736.1:492074817-492394817 GCA_963859935.3 Lathyrus sativus
GTTAGAATAATATCTCTTTCTTGATTCTTGAGATTGTTTTTGACCAATAACTGGTTTTCACAATCCTCAATGACCTTTGCTACCTGATTACTTTTCTTTCTTGGAAATTGGTCAAGTAATGATGATCTGAATTGCATTATTTAGTGGAAATTATTTTCCTTTCCTTATATTCGTCTTTTTCCTTCTTTTATTTCTTTCTTTTTGATGTGACAAAAGGGGGACAAATAATAGTAAGTATTTAAGTGGAAATTGAACTCATTGAGTACCCCTTCAGTTGTACATATTGGTCATTTATTTTCTTGTTATTTACTTTCTATTTGGTTACCTAGCACAGAGCATATTTTAACTTTCATGTACATAGAACTAAGTAGAGCTTACAAACCTCAGACTTAGTCTATCAGACTGAAAAGGAGTTTACAAACCTCATATTTTGGTGTTCTCAAAGGAAGTTAAAAGGGTAACATATTTTAACTTTCTTGTACATAGTGCTGAATAAGAGCTTACAAACCTCAGACTTAGCCTATCGGACTCAGAAGGAGCTTATAAACATCGTATTCTTGATATTGTCAAAGAAAGTTAAGATATTGTTATTTCGGTTTTCTTAAATATAGAACTGAGGGGGAGTTTACAAACCTCAACCTTAGAACTGTTTGACTCATAAGGAGCTTACAAACCTCAAACCCTGATATTACTAAGAAAACTCATTTATTTTTTCTTAAAAAGTAGTTCTTAGAGTTAGAGTCAATTGAACTCAACTTTGGACTATTAGACTCAGGGGGAGCTTACAAACCTCATACCCTGATGTTGAAGACAAAATTAATGGTCCAACAATGTCCTTTAAATACTTGTGTTTGTTATCATCTCAAAATGAGAGATTATTAGAACAAGTTCAGCAATGACCTGTAACTAAATAAAAATAAATACAAAAACTACATTTGTATACTCAAAACATTAAAAAAAATAGAATTTCAAAAATGAAATTATTTATTTAATTAGGGTTCTTACTTTTCTAAAAGTTGGGCTATTTGAACCTTGAATTTGTTGCATAATAGTTCGGTCTTCTTCTTCGGAGTATGAAACACTGTCGATTCACTACACCAAAATTGATATTTTGTATCACCTAATTTAATAGCGCTTTTAAAAAATGCTATTAAAAAGGAAACAAACACATATATAATAGCACTTTATGGTCGGACGCTATTATAGAGTGTAGACAATGTGATTTTGATAGCACTTTATTAAAAAGCGCTATTATTAAAAAGGAAACAAACATATCTATAATAGCACTTTAAAAAAAGTGCTATTAAAAAAGAAACAAACATATTTATAATAGCACTTTATGGTCGGACGCTATTATAAAGTGTTGACAATATGATTTTGATAGCACTTTATTAAAAACGTTATTATAAAGGAAACAAACATATCTATAATAGCACTTTTAAAAAAAGTGCTATTAAAAAAGAAACAAACATATTTATAATAGCACTTTATGGTCGGGCGCTATTATAAAGTGTTGACAATATGATTTTGATAGCACTTTATTAAAAAGCGTTATTATTATAAAAAGAAAAAGAAGAAAAAAAGCAGAAAGCGGAGAGAGAGGGATAAGAAGAGGATCTTCTTCTTCATTACAAAAGGGGAAAACCCTTCTCTCCTGGAAAAAATTCATCTGCCACACCCTTTCCCCTCACCATCATCTATCTCCTTCACTGGAACATCACAACCCAACCCTTGCTCTTCTTCCGCTGCGCTTCATCTTCTTCGACACGCAACACAAACTCTCATTTCTGTCTCCACCCTTGATCATCACAATAACCTCCCTTCTTCACCCGTTTTTTCACCGTGCAACCATCGTTTTAACACCACCTTCTCCATTGATTCATACCCCCGACGACAACCTCTGAATCTCTCTTTCGACCACCCTCCTTACAACCCTCCTTGCCATCGCTCACCATTAACCACTTTCAATTTTCTTCCTCTCATCAACCAACGCGGATCAGCACATTAAGTTTTCAACCTCATCGGTTTCATTTTCGATAACCACTCGATTCTGCAGTAGCACGACACGTTCTCAACTGAGCTCTGACGCCCCCAACACCACAAGTTCTGCAACCGCTGCGACAAGAGAGCAAAGTGTTTGGAATTTGTTCAAGGAAGATGCATCTTTTTCGGATTCGCCACAGTTCGAATTCAATAGCATAACAGCTCAGCAAGATTTGCCATCGGCAATAACAGTTCAGTATCCGATAAAACTTTAGACCGATAATACCTTTCGCGAAATTGAACTTGTTGGAAATTCTGATTTTGTTTTGCTATGATATATAGAGATAGTTCTGATGTCGACACGGTGATGACAACGAGCTCGACAATCTCTGCAGCAACGATAGTTAATAACCTCATTCCACTCGGTGATCTTTGTCTCTCTTTAAAGCTTCAGAATCACTATTTTGAAGGAAAGCACGGGTATTTCTTAAGAATACTAGAATTGATATTTTTTAATCTTATAATTGATATGTATGTTAGATGTTCGATTAAATGCCTCAGAGAAACAAATAGTTATAGAGTTGTTGCAAAACCTATCAAAACATCAAGTTAATATCAGGTTCTGTGCATTAAACTCATCAGATATTTGTATTCAGTGACATGGAGTTTGATCAAGCTTCTGCAAACTCTTGGGAGACAGATTACCAAGCAATCACTAGGAAGTATAAAGAGAAAGGGTATGGTTCTGCTGTGCCTCAAGAAAATTTCACTGCTTAGATTTGTACCCTTGAGGAGCTTTCAAATAGATACAGAAAGAAATTGGATATCATAAGGACTTTTTTGATGAATTTTGGTAATCCACCTATCTCCTTAACTATTCTATTTTAGCAACTACTGGGTTTAATAGACTGGATATAAGAGTGCTATTAATGATTTTAGTTATTTGAAGTGACCATGGTTAATACAAATTCAGAGTCTTTCTGTTAGACTGTCATAAGGTACTACTGCAACATTTCCGGCTATAGCTTCCATATATTTTGTTGCTTACTTGCTTTTATGTGCCTTGCTAACATTACAAAAACCAAAAACATCTGTAGTTTTTACTCTTGTTGTAAATTGTTGTCAATTTATCTCTTGTTATTATGTATTTGCTAAATATTTTCTATGCTTGAATAAATATGTATTGCAGCTGATGGAATTGAGTGTTGAAGAGTTAATTACTAAATGAAAAACAATATTATTTTATCTTAGAGATGTGTTTTCTCATAATATTTACTTGTAGTTTTTGTGAAATTTTAACATTCTTAACATGTGTTATATTAAAAAAAGCTTATAGATTTCGCGCTTGTGCTTGTTTCATTGTTCGGTTAGCTTTTTAACAAGGTATATGTATTGCATTGAAGAATGTGTTAGTTTTGTTGTTCTATTACTTTACAATAAGATCTAAGTGTTTTACAACACAATCATTGTATATCTTCGGTGAGTATTACTTCATATAAAAATATGCAAAATAATACTAAGGAGTATTCATATAAGTATGACACAACATAAACCTCTTAATTGCGTTCCCCTAACTCCATTCCTTTCGATCTTTTAAGAAGGATCTTCTGCCTATCATGTTTTTGTCATTCTCCATAACCATATATAAACCTAAACAGATATCATAATCATCCATAATGTGAAAAATATGATAATTTCAACTAAGTTTTATTTAGAAATAAGAAGAGACATATAACATAAAAATGTATATGTTAGTTTTGTAACACAGACTCATGAAAGAACAATATTATGAGAAAATGTTAAGAATACTTGCTAATAGTAATTCCAATAGGCCAAAACTTGTGTTGCAATATCAGTATAGTTCTCTCTTTCTTGCCATTGTTATATGCTCCCATAACTCCTTACTTACTGCCATTTTTTAATAAAACCTCTGTCATAGCTTCTTCATGACAAGTCTGCATAATTTCAATTCCAGTGATCCATTTACCTCTAATCATGTGTACTTGTTTAATTTATTTCCATGTCCAAACAAACCTTTTACTTGTGCTTCTAATCTACTCCTAGTTTAAACGGAAAAAAAGATAATATTACCACTACTACAAAAAACACTTATAATCATGTTTACGGAAAACCTATAATAACGATTCAACAATTGTTGTTAGGTAAGGTGTGAATGTATGTGGGTTATTTACAACCACAAATCAACGTCAGTGTTAGAAAACTTAAAAGCGTCTTTCTGAGTCTTTCTGTTAAACTGTCATAAAGTACTACTGCAACATTTCCGACTATAACTTCCATCTATTTTGTTGCTTACTTGCTTTTATGTGCCTTGCTAACATTACAAAAACCAAAAACATCCGTAGTTTTTACTCTTGTTGTAAAGTATTATCAATTTATCTCTTGTTATTATGTATTTACTAAATATTTTCTATGCTTGAATAAATATGTATTGCAGCTGATGAAATTGAGTGTTAAAGATGTTATCTTACAGTAATAAAAGTTCAATTAAAATTTGACTATGGCTCGATCAATTCTTCAGAATAACAAAAAGCATGCAACTGTTTAGTTCTAATGGCTTGTCAACGTTTGGGATTGAAATTTAGCAGGAGTATTGATAAATAAAAGCATTTGAATCCTGATTATTGGTTGCTGATTCCAAAATTTGTTCATTCTTCCATTGATTGTAACTGTTGGAGGGTAGGGTACACAATTATGTCTGAGTATCCTCATTTGATTCATGTTCTTATGAGTGGTGAAGTGAAGAATCTAAGTTTTTTCCTAGCAACTTCTTATAGACATGATTTCCTGCCAATTCTTATTATGGATTTTTAATTTGGTAACAAAATTGTCAAATTCTAGAATCTGATCCACTGAGCATTTTTGTCAATGACAGGCCTATAGGAGCTGTGATATTCATGCAACAGAATAATCTCAAAATGTGATTGCGCAGCTCTGACAGTGCTACTGATACTTCTGAAGTTACTAAGGTGCGACTTCTTGCTTCTACATTTTTTTGTCTTATCAATTTCATATTTTAATACTGATAAAATATTAATGAGTATTATGCACTGTCATCATGAAGGCATATGGCGGAGGAGGTTCCGCAAGTTCAAGCTCCTTCATAATAAGGATGGATGAGTACAACCAATGGATTTCAACAAATTCGTTATGATGGGTTTGAATATAGTCTTGGCTTGCTGTCATGCAAATGCTTATTTGATAAACTCACTAGTGGGCTTTATTGAAATCTTCAGTGACAATATGATCCTTACTGAAATCTTCAGTGACAATATGATCCTTATTGAAATCATTAGTGAAAATGTGATGCCTTGTGACACGTGATATAACATGTCGAATTCTGTGGCAAAAGGGATCTATTGACAATGTAATGAACTAGTTTTTAACAATGCTTATTTTGATTTGTATTTAGGCCAAGTTTTGGAAGCAGTATGTGGAGGCACAGATGGGTGTAAATAATGATGACACTACCAAGCAGATTTTTAGTCGCTGTTTGTTGAACTGTCTTCAAGTTCCTCTCTGGTATGTCGTTTTCTTATTCTGATTATGACAATGGTTGACATATTAGTTTCCTTTTGGATATGTTGTTTGAAAGGTTTTGATTATATGTGAGAATTCAGTGTTGTTTATCCTTGTTTATAGGCAGTGTTACATTCGTTTCATTTGAAAGGTCAATGACAAGAAGGGCACAGAGGGTCAAGAAGAGACCATAAAATCCTTTGAGTTTATGCTCAACTGTATCGGTAACTTGTTTCTCATTGTCCTATTACTTTTGTATTTCAGTTTTCCTTTGATTATTGTAACACTTATATATGTATGTATATTGGCACATCTTTCTAATGATGTGCTAACAGGAGCAGATATAGCATCTGGCCCTTTGTGGATGGAGTACATATCCTTTCTAAAGTCATTGTCGGTTAGTTAATATTGTGTTTTTTGCAATTCTTGCATAATTCGGTATCGATTTTCAACTTTTTTTGGGTCAATTTCAGTTGTAGCCTGTACATGAACAAGAAGAACCATATCAGATGACTGTTATTAGGAAAGTCTATCAGAGGGCTATTATTACTCCTACCAATCAAATTGAACAACTTTGGAAAGACTATTATGTATACTATGAGTGTTAAAGAATATCATTTATTTAGTTTATTTTAGCACGCACACTTGTGATATAAAATATGCATATAATAGTTATTAGATAAATTTATATACTATGAGTGTGCATTAATATGCTAGTAAATTATAGAGTAGTAAAATATAACATATAATTATGATAAAATACGCTATTACTATGAGTGTGCATTAATACCCAATGTGTGTGTGCACTAATTTATATTACAAATATGCATATAATACTCTTAACCTTAACTACTATTAAAATACGATATTAATGCACACTAATATTAGATAAAAAAAATACTCTATTAATCCGATTCATTTTAGCATAAATGTAACAATCTAATATTATGAGTGTAGCTTCAATGAAAATCTTTTTAAATTATGTATAAAAGTTCATTTTAGTATAATAATTATAATTTATTAATTTTGTACAACCCTTGGATAAAATTGTTACAGTTATTTAGCATATATGCTAGCTCTCAATTGTTATAGTTTTTTTTAGTATGTTACAGTTATTTCTAAATACTCTTAAGTATGTTACAATTATTTAGAAATAACATTTTGTCTTAAACTTGTTACAGTTATTTATTACTCTAAAATTGTTACAGTTACAGATGAACTTATTTAATATGTTACAGTTATTTCTAAATACTCTCTTAAATGAATTTTTTCAAAGCTACAGTTATTTAGCGTATATGCTACCTCTCAATTTCTAAATAACAATTTTTTTCTAGCACTTGGATAAATAATATACAACCAACTGTTTACTCAACTCAAGATAAAAAAAAAACTGTTGATGAATAGTTCACATAATTTAAAAACCTATGGCTATTAGTTACAAAAGCATCATAACTGGAAAATACATCAAACATTCTAAAAAAATTAACTGCAATAGGAAATAGAAAAAAAAATTGATAACCAAAGCCACTTAAATTATAACTCCTGCATCTCATTGATATAAATATAAATGAACTTTTCTCTAGTAATTTAATGTTTACCTAGCAATTATAAGAGGTTGGTGTATTAATAACTTATAATAGGTTATATAGCCTATTTGGGTTTACATAACTTAAGGCGTGATAACCAAACTAATTATAAAACAAAAGAAAAACCTCTATTTCTCTTAACTTTTTTTTTATGTTTATGTTGGAATATTCACCCTTCCAATTCATAATACTCTAACAAAATAAATAAATAAAGATCAACCTAAACATGTTTAATAAATTCATTCAATTATATTAAAAAAAAATACCTGACAAAAAATGAATTCTCTTGATAATGAAGTAATGCACCACTCCTTTCACTGCAATAATGGAGTTACTTAACCCTTCGCAAAGTAAGAGAGAAATAGAAATAATTAATTTGAAAGTAACTTGGCAAAGTGAATGTGAAATATTTGTGAGTGGCTCGGAGAGATTGATTTTGCAAGCGAGAGTAGGTAGTATGAACGTAAATAATATAGAAAGAGCGGTTGGATTGAAATTGGTGGGAAGTTATTTTTGTACATTTATCATGTAGTTTTATTAAATAAATGGTTTTGTGAGAATTTTAAACAATATGTAAGGGACAAATATGGAACAAAAATGAGAGTAATAGAATTGAATGAAATGTATTCTATCATATTTCTATTTCATCCTCTCTTTTCCAATCCAAACAATGAAATATAATATTATTTCATTTCATTCTGCTTCATTTCGTCGCATTCCGTCAATTCAAACATAACCGTAAGGAAGATGAATATAGTTAATTATCATTTGGGTATAATTCCGTTGCTAAAAATAAATACAATTTAATAGTAAATATATAAGAATTATAAATCAGACAAACAAATTTAAAGATGAAATTGTATGGTTTAAAGTAGAGCATTGGTTGTATAAAAAATGAGGCACCAATTTTTATTTATTATTGATTGAAACTGGAAAAATAGGATGTCAAATGGCATAGAAAATGTAGTTACCATATGAAAGATAAATGAGGGTCTTGATCTAGACTTATTCTTAACACAATTTATTAACACAGGCAAAGTAAAAAAAATAATATCAGAATGAGTTTGTTGAGAGTCTTGATCTAGACTACTTAATACATTCATTTTATTGTATTTCAAACAAAGGTACCTGTGAAGATTGAATTCTCTTGATAAATTATAGATGAAGTAATAGATCAATTATTTGCGCTCCAATAATGGAGGTATGCATGGTTTGACAAAGAAAGAGAGAGAGGGATATGATTAATTTGCAAATAGCTTGACAAATTGAGAGAAATAGTTTGTAAATGGCTTGGAGAGAGACTCACTTTGCATAAATGAGCTCGTATGAACGTTAATAATATGAAGGACTATTGGAAATAGTGGGAAGTTATTTTTTACAGTTATTATTTAGTATTATTAAATAAATCATGTAAGAAATTAAGCATTAAGGTAAAGGGTAAATATGGAATAAAAATATGAAATTAAGCATTAATGAAGGGTAATTTTGGAACAAAAATAGGCCACACCAAAGAGTTGTATCCCCTTTATATATAGTTATAGGTTAGCGTTCATACAGACACTCCTATACCCGTCTGTCTGCTTTTTTTAATGCGCACATCATAGAAAAATAAACGTGTGTATATTTTGAATGAAGTTTCTATCATACTTAGGATTAAAAATAATGTTTTTATATATCCTCGAGTAGTCTTAAAATGTGCGCATGTTTTCTTAGTGCGCATACGTTATGGGCAAATCACTCATTTATCGGAAGAGTCAATATAGTATAACCTTAGAAGGGAGAGAAGTTTTCCTTGCTATCTCATGTCAAAGGTCCAACTAATTGAAAATATTTTCTCAATAAACTCTCTTTCAATTTTTAACAATTTCATTTTATTTTTCAATTGTTCCTAGTATCTTTGGAGCAATAATGCTATCAATTGTATTTTATGGTGTTATATGGGGGAAATCTAAAGAAGAATCAAATGAAGATTTTGACATTGTTAGAGTTTCACACCAATTCAAATGGAACAAACATATATAAGTTTCAACATCAAAACAATCAATTAAAATACCCTGACATAAGAAGAACGAAAGTGATGATGGAGATTGCAACCATAATACGGAAGACAAAAAAAAGAGATGTGAGAAGAATTGGCAGTTCCATAAACCTTGGCAACATGAGCGCTCTTATAAATTTTCATTTGTAAAAACTGGTTGTGTTTAATCCAAAGAGAAAATTGTCCATTGGATCTTTATTTTGCTTTATGACATTTATATTCTTATCTTTCTCTTTTTTATAACTTTCAGATAGTTATTGTATGTCTATCTCTTCCACAATAACCTTTAGGTAGTTATTGTATGTAGAAGTTACTTAGACTAATTCTTTGAATTGTAAAATATAGAGTAAGTAAAGGGTAATTATGGAATAAAAATAGGACATGCCAAAATTTGGTATTTCCTTTATATATAGGTATAGATGAACAATATATAAAGTCCCCAATTTTTTTATCTTTGATCTGTTATGGTGTTTTGTAATTTTTTTAATGATTGATTGCATTTTCATATCATATATGTATGAACAAAGTTAAAAAAAAAACTCATTTTGTTGATTTACCTCATTCTAAAATGGTTAATTATTTTCCAGTCAAAAGTTTGATTGCGTTAAAGATATCAACGATTTGAAAGTTTGAGCTCATTTTATGAATTGTTTTTACTGGGATTTGCAGTTTGGTTTTGTTGTAGAGTTCATATTTGGATAAAGGTTATTGTGTATTTGGCTGATACTTGCTCGTAAGTAGTTATTGACAACATAGAAGTTCTTGGAATAAGACTTGAACGTAGCTCTTTTTGAAAGGGCTTATTATTGTAGAAAAGTTCTTAGAAGCACCTTGCTTTGCTTTTGGCCTCTAGTATTCAAAAAAAAAATACTATTGTGTAGACTTTGAGAAACAAATTGTATATTAGATATGTGATTTTTTCATGTCACATCAATTTAAATTAACAAATACTTTTAATACATCAATTTCTCATATTAACAAACCACCATATAGCGGTTAATAAAAGATATAGTAAACAAATTTATAACTATATATAAAGGGAATATTTTTATATAGTCATTTTTTAATTTAATTTTGTTTTTAATTTATAACTATATATAAAAGCAAAACTTGCTTTTGGTGTAGTTTTTTTCTTTCAATTAGACTTTTTTCCATTTTTTAATTAAATTTCATATTCTCTTTTATTAACCGCTATATGGTGGTTTGTATATATCTTTCGTTCTACTATTTTTTATTATTTTATAAATAATTTAATTAAAATCAAAAATAGAAAAATAAAAAATACCGTTTATACTTTCACTCATCTCTGCATTAATAAAAGCATACAAACGGACACGAGAGTACCCGTCTGGACGTCTGGATGCTAGTATAGTATATGTACAATAAATAAGATCTAGAAACACATAAGTCTCCATCATCCTTGACCAAAGTCAATGAAATTTAATCTCTTCATTGTAAAGAAGGTTAAACTAAAGCATTTGAAACCTCAACTTGCACTTTAATATAACTCTAATAATGGAAGGATAATCTTGTAACCGAATATAAAATATGCAAAACAAACTTAAAGGAATAATAGAAATGTCACATTGAAAAAATAAGAGCTTGTCACTTGATAGTATAACAAAAATTTCAATTCTTTTTTGTTGTGATCCATTGGCTTTTTCAATAGTATTATAAGTATAATAGATGAAATAACTCTCTTGACACAGAAAACCTCATAAATAAAAACTAAGTTTCTACTCATCCATAAACATCAAGATATATTGGATGATGGTGATGATTGTTATAACTTGAATTACTGTTCCTAAAATACACCTATATTACCATCAAATACAAAGTTACACCTAAATGTTTAAACTATAAGCATGCATATACTTTCACCAAACTCAATAAAAATTATATATGTAATATTTACCGTCAGAAAAGAAAAACTAAACAAATAAAAGAGTTTGATTCGGTAGAAAATAAAAAGAATATTCATATTTATAGCATTATATTTACAACTAAGTGTTAATCTTTATTGTCAAGAATAAAAAAGTTAACATAGATTTGGAAAAAAGAATGTAACAAATCAGCTGTGATGGAAATCTAACAAAGGTTCAAGAAACAATTGGGTATTATGATCCTTTACAATATCCTATATTGTTTCCGTTCGGAACATACGGTTGGGACATAGAAACAAAAAATAATGTTGGAAAAAATGTTACATGCCGAGAGTACTACAGTTATGTGCTTCAGGTACATGCTAAACTTTTTTTTAAAGAAATTTACTTCTAAAAGTGTAAAAAAATAGGTCATGATTGATTATTTTATTCAATGTAGATTCGACATAATGATCAATTTGCATTGTTAAAATCGGGTCAACTTTTGCAACAGTATGTTGTAAACAATTATGTAAAGATTGAAACAGAAAACTTGAGATGGATTCGAAGAAATCAAAATAATATTCGGTCTGAGGTATATCAAGGGTTACAAGATGCATTGCACGATGGGGAGAATAACACAGTTATTTAATATAACATGTTAGATTTATACATGAAGAGCATCCACTTTATGTTTACCACTATCATTTTCTTATAATTTTCATATATTTCTATAGATAATGTTGGACAAAGGACAATATTACCATCATCGTTTATTGGAACTAAGCGAGACATGACACAAAGATATCAAGATGGTATGGCTATTGTTCTTAACGATGGTAAACCGAATATATTCCTTACAATGACATGCAATCCTTCATGGATTGGGATAACTTTCGAATTAGGCATCCATCAAACTCCACAAGATCGACCTGATTTGCTAACAAGAATTTTTCGATCAAAATTTGAGCAATTGAAGGTCGATGTCATTAATAAAGGAGTCTTAGGGAGAGTTAGAAGTTATATGTATGTAATGGAATTTCAGAAACGTGGACTACCACATGTGCATATGCTACTCATCTTGGATACTGATAACAAGAGTATGATAGTGCGGTGAAAGCAGAAATACCACGACATGAGTCTGAACCAGAATTGTATGAAGCGGTGTTAAAACACATGATCCATGATCCATGTGGAGTATTGAATCAAAAATCTCCATGTATGAAGAATGGTCATTGTAAAAAAAGATACCCAAAAGAATTTTGTGAAGAAACGCGTCAGGGAAATGACTCATACCCGGAATACAGAAGAAGGTTTAGTGATCCCATTTTTCCAAATAGAAATAAGTCTATTGATAAAAGATGAGTTGTTCCTTATAACCCATGGTTGTTGTTGAAGTATGATTGTCACATCAATGTCGAGATTTGCAGCAGTATCAAAAGCATTAAATATTTGTATAAACATGTTTACAAAGGTCCTGATCGAGTTGCAATGGAAGTTCACAGAGGTACAGGTTTGGATGAGATTCAACAATATGTTAATGCAAGATGGATTTTTGCTCCAGAGGCATTATGGAAAATATTTAAATTCACACTTTACAAGTTATATCCCTCTGTTGAAAGACTACAAATCCACTTGCCAAATCATCATTAAGTGCGGTTTTATAAGCATCAAAGAATCACATATGTGCTAAATGATAACCAAAATGCAGTAACCATGCTCACTGAGTTCTTTGCACTAAACCAAATGGATCCACATGCTAGGAATTATTTGTACAGAGAGATTCCCGAGCATTATTGTTGGCTAAAAGGGGTCAAAAAATGGCAGCGAAGGCAGAGAAAACGAAAAGTTATTGGTTGAATTTATACATTATCCCCTTCAAAAGGTGAGAAATTTTATTTACGTGTTTTGCTGTCTCATTTAAGAGGTTCAACAAGCTGGGAATACCTTCTTACACATAATGGTGCATATTTTTTCACATTCAAAAAATCAGCTGAGGATTGGGGGTTATTAGAGAGTGATAATAGTATTCGTGAATGTTTGCTTGAAGCATCAAATATGCGTATGCCATATGCTTTACGAAGGTTGTTTGTGACTATATTAATTTTTTGTGAACCACCTGATGTTATAGGCCTATTTAATGAGTTTTATAACTACTTTCCTAAATACATTTTATTCTCTCATTGTCTCAACATTCATTCCAAACTCATTTAATAATTATACTAATTTATTTTTTAACATATAACTTTATTTAAATATTTTATGAGACAAATTTGTGTCATTCATAAATATTAAAAAATACTAAAAAAAAATACTTTGTTAAGTCAAATACTTTTATATAGATTCAAATATATAAGTAATGTCAAAATAAATTTAATATTTATATACGGGATCAAATTCGTTGTTAATTATAGGCACTAATTTATTAATTTTTTAAAAAATAATAACTTTTTTATTTGAAAACTTTAATTTTTTTAATTTTATTTTTAATATAACTTAGAAAAAATGCGCCTACCATACCAGTACATGTGGAAATGCGCGTGTCTCCTACTAGTTAATAATGATTAATAAGTGAGTATATAGTATAATTTTGTTGCATGTGAATAAAAAAGTTTTAATTGATAAAGAAAATATAATTTATTTTGATAAAAGAAATGTGAGTATATTATAATTTTCTTGCATATGAATAAAAAGGTTTTAATTGATAAAGAAAATATAATTTATATTGATAAAAGAGGTTGTTCAATTGATAAAGAAAATATAATTTAAATTGATAAAAAGATGGGTTTAGAGATTTATTTAGGTAATTGAAGAGGATAGTTATATAAATGTGTATTAGGTAAGGCTAATTAATTGAAGAGGACAGTTATTTAAATGTGTGAATAAGAAATAATTGTTTAGAGATTTATTTAGGTAATTGAAGGGGATAGTTATATAAATGTGTATTAGGCTAGGCTAATTGAAGAGGGATGGCAGAAAATAAAAAGTTCCATTGCCGGGAATCGAACCCGGGTCTCCTGGGTGAAAGCCAGATATCCTAACCGCTGGACGACAATGGAATTGTTGATATGCGTTTTAATTAGCAGTAATAGAAAGGAAAACTACACCGTGTGTTGGCAGCAAAATCTCGAAAAATGAGATGGTAAAATGCGGTGAGCGTGCATCGAACACGCGACCTTCAGATCTTCAGTCTGACGCTCTTCCAACTGAGCTATCCCCACTGATATATGTTTATTCCCTCGCAGTTTACTACTCTCTTTTATTACACCATTACTCATGCCTTTCAACGAATGTTTTTCTTTCTGCCTTGTAATAACAATAAAGGCTATTTATGTTACTTCATTTCTAAACACTTATTTTTTTCATCTTTCTTTCTTTAATATATTTTCTGATTTTTCAACCCATTTTTTACTTGCTCAAAAATCATGCAATGAGATAATTCAATATTAATAAAATATTTATATTTTAACTATTTTTTACTAGCTCAAAATCATTAATTCAATATTTATACTTTAACTATTTTTTACTAGCTCAAAATCATTAACTCAATATTAATAAAATATTTATATTTTAGCTATTTTTTACTAGCTCAAAATTATTTTATTATGATTTACTTCAATTTTCTTAAAAGATATTTAAATAAGTTAGTTTTAGATAAATAAATCATTTTATTTTTTACTTGTTGACTAATAAAAATATATTTTGTTCTATTTATGCTTTATATAAATGTATTCTAATTTATAGCTTTGTTCAAACTTTTACTTAGAAGACATCAACATGATACACACTCTTAATCAATATCGTCGTTATTTATTTTTAATTAATTGATCATTGAATTTTGTTTTTGGATTCGTTCTCCCTAAGAAATACTTACTATTTGATATAACAAACTACCAAGACGGTAGGTAATACCACTTAAGTTTGAGGCAGTCAACAAATCTTTGGATGATCGATAATTATGGATGTTTTCAATTATACATCATTAAAAACAATCAAATAGACATAAATCAACATATATTACATCGATTTGATTAAAACTCATCATCAACTTTAACATTTTTTAACATAACCAATAAGAACAACAATTTTCAGAATTCATCACATTAGTTTACACGAATTTGGTATGCAATCAACACACGAAATTAACACAATGACACATAATTCTTGAAAACGTTTTAATGAAAACTTATATCAAGCTCTAAAACATCCAACAATTCTACTAAGATGAACCCATATTATTCAAGAGAGGCGCCAACGGTATCTTCTGACGGTGCATCCCTGAAGAAGAAATGGAAAGTGTAATCACCCATTGTCATGCCTCCTCTTATGGCAAACATGCAAGTGCGTCGAAGATTGGCCAAATTGACCTCTACTGGTTCAACCTCTTCAAAGATGTGCATAATTTACTAAATTCAACTAGCTAGTAGGGATGTCAACGGGGCAGGGAATATGTCAGAGATGCTTCCCCAATTCCCGCCTCGGCGTCAATATTTTTCGAAGCTCTGTCCTCGATTCTCGCCACAGGGGAATATTTTTCCCCATCCCCGACCCCATAGGTTTGCATAGATAATCAGAGATCAACAGAGATTGAATCTTTAAAAAGTTTATATACTTTTCGATCAAAACTATGACACTAGTATTTTATTGTTATTATGTTAAAAAATATATATATTGTATTTTTTTTAAACTAAAAACAAATCTTGCATCAGTAACATAAAAATGCAAAAACACTTGCAGTTGCGAAAACATAACCTCTATTTCTTTGAATAAGTACTGTACAATCAAAAGCGCGAAACAGGTTTCAACAAGGACCGCATAGCGCAGTGGATTAGCGCGTCTGACTTCGGATCAGAAGGTCGTGGGTTCGACTCCCACTGTGGTTGCTACTTTTTTGTAAAGTTTTAGAATATGTTTAAAAAAAAATGTAAATAATGAAATTAAGTAAAGTTTACATGATTGAATTTGATTATACTATTTTATAATTTCAATATGTTTTTTTAAGTGAAACAATTTTAAACTCAAAATTTTAAAACATATATATTTTTTCTTTAAAAAAATAGAATATGCACCGATAATGTAAATTAAATCAACCACTATTATGTATTTCGTCAAGTTAGATTGTAAATTTTAAATAAATGATATAACATGATTAAATGAAAAATTTCTGACACCTCCCTCACAAATAGCTCCTTTCAAAAAGTGAATGAGGCTATACTTCATATTTCTTTAGAGATATATAATTGAAATGAGGTTTTAGAATATGTTTTAGAAAAAAAATGTAAATAATGAAATTAAGTAAAGTTTACGTGATTGAATTTGATTATACTATTTTATAATTTCAATATGTTTTTTTTAAGTGAAACAATTTTAAACTCAAAATTTTAAAACATATATATTTTTTCTTTAAAAAATAGAATATGCACCGATAATGTAAATTAAATCAACCACTATTATGTATTTCGTCAAGTTAGATTGTAAATTTTAAATAAATGATATACCATGATTAAATGAAAAATTTCTATTAGACAACAATGTAAAGTGTAAATTTTTATATTATTTTCAATATAAATTACATTATTATTTTTAAGTAAAAGTCATATTTTTTTTACTATCTTTTTTTTATTTATAGATTTTTATTTGTCTATTCTATCTTTTATTTTTAATTATTTATATAGCATAATATTGACTTATGTTCAATATTAATTCATTAGTTTATAGTATTTTATATCATACAATTATTTTTCTAACTTTTGTTAATTTATGAACATCAACAAGTTGTTATGTTTGAAAATTGAAATTTTATTAAAGATTGATATTTAACTTATTTGCATGAATAAATTTATAAAAAAAAATATTTGTAGATTGTTAGTCATGAAATTTATGTCAAAATTTTTATTTTATGAATATTTTTTTATTTGTATAAATTTAATTAAAAGTTATGTGGTCAGACCAATAACTTATTCATCTAACCATTAATTCAGTGACCGAATACTTCGACCGTATTAATGATTTTTTCAAATTTTAAAATTTTAATTTAAAAATAAAAGTAGCTCTATTTATAAAATTCGCAAATTAAATTAAAAAGTCATTCACCCCACAAACGTAAAACTATTAAAAAGGTGTAATTTTATTAAAAAGTCTTTCACCCTAGAAACTTAAAACTATTGGAGCAATCAAAATTAAATTGTTGAAACTTTGGCCCAAGTTATTTAAAGTGTTGCTCATTACATCTTTTATCTCTCTTCTGGTTCAAATAATACAAGTTGGATACACTTAATTCATTGATGAAAAAAATTTATTTGTTCAGAGAACCCTATCCGAACACATCTGAAAAATAGAAAATTTTATCTCATACCCCTATATTTAATAAAAAATTTCAATTTTATCTTTATATATTTTTAACTGATTTATTATTTTATTTTTAAATTTTATTTTACGTACCGAAAAAACTTTGCATAAGAGTTTTGATAATTATGTTTTAGGTATTTTTTAAAAAAATATTCCTGTATCGAAAAACTTTGCAAAAGAGCTTCGGTATTCAATTTTAGTGTACCAGAAGATTTCATAAAAGAGTTTTGATAGTTATTTTTTAAAACTTTTTTTGGGTATCAAAAGACTTTACAAAAGAGTTCTGATAATCATTTTTTATATACCGGAAAACTTTGCAAAAAACTAACTAATTAAAGGTGGGCAAGTATCCCGATATTACCTTAATACATAATTATTTTATTTTAAATTAAGATAAATTATAAAAAAAATAAAACTAAATTTTAGTTAAAATAATAAAATAAAATAAAGTGAAGAAAAATAATTAAAAAGAAGCTATAAAATCGTAATAAAAAAGACAATTATCAAAAAGATTTTTTTAAATCATATGGCTTATAAATTATAAATTCAAAAATATATTACATCAAACATTGCTTAATATTTTTAAAGTATTAAAAGTTATAAAAAATGATTATAATATTTATTGATGAATAATATGTTATATTTTTAGTATGAATTTTGCCCCCATAATTTAAAAATGTTGGCTCCGACCCTAGTATCATGTGTCACCTGATCATCCTGCACTACTGTCCTCTTCGCACACAAACTCAGGTTCACACCATTGAATTCAGACATAAATTCACAAATATTTAACGTCACTGTTTGCGGTTCGAACTGCACTTTCTTGAAAAGTCATTGAATCCTTCCATTTCATACCCGTCACAAAGCAATACACATCATTTTCATTCCCAAAATATCATTCATGGATAAAATGAATCCTAGCCAGTCCCTTATATCCACGTTCTTAGACACCCAAATGCCAATTAATGAAGAAAATCAAACCATTTTTGTAATTGGAAAACACATGAACAAGTGTTTAGTCGATTATGATGTGGAAAGGCAAAGAGGGCATGGACAATCAAGTTTGATACCTTTTTTCTCCATGTTTGGATAGGTTGGAAGTATTTTTTTTGCAAGGAGAAGAGAAATTGTTGACTACATGGGAATATAGTTCAAGGATGAGGAGCAACGAGTGTGATTCGAAAAGCTTGCTTAGATGTATATAACGCCTACCATGTATGTTGGCGAATCTTGCATTAGAACTCTAGGCCTGTTAGATTGTTTAAACTGGATGTTCAACCAAATTGGTTGGAGTTAGTTTTTGACTTTGAAGCATCCAACTTATGAAATTCTCGCACTTGAACTTTTGAGTTCCTTTAAGTATCAATATTCTATGAGAACTAGAAGATGTTTTAGAACGACCCTATTTCGGCTATTTAACCGAGACTTTCACTATAATTAGAATGAAAAAGAGGATTTGTTGTAGTTCTAAACATTAGGTAGCGCCAATTTAAACCCCACAGAGGCACCCTGAACATTTAAGTTTGGCACATTTGGGCAGCGCTGACCGAGAAATTCTCCCATAACAGGGAAGGAAAAAAGTCTTCCCACATTCACAACTCGACCATTCATTATTTTCAAAATGCCTCTATGCACACCATATTTGGCCGGGTTGATAGCGTTGGTAATGCTAACATGAAAGATCTTTATTTTATTAATTATGTCTTTCATCCTCGTGTTATCCACACAATGGAATTTATGCTCGTGTTATAACTTTTAGATACATGGGGGGTTTTGTATATCGTCTCCATAGGGATTGTAGTGATATCGCTTGTCGTTTTGCTGTTTATAATATTTTAAGTTGGGTTTTCAAAGCTTATTTATTTTAGATCATAAGTTTGTCACGATTTTTGTAGCAAAGATTAAATTCTAAAAGATGTTTATTTAATAAGATATATCAAAGATAGATTTCGTCAATCTAACTTGTATATATATTCAATTAATCACACACGTGAACTCATTTTTTATTAATACAATCATGTATCCTATCAATATCGTCTGTGCATAGAGCAGTGTCGTGAATATTATTGTATCCGTCATTAGATGATGTTGTTAAAACAAGAATTGTTCATGACATATTCTCTTTTAGTTTTGATGATAACAAAAGTATTGAAAGAACAATGGTTTATTCGATGTGTGTTTTATTTATGCAGGTTCTTGTACATAAATAATCAGAATCTGTTTTACTTAGACACACTTAGGAATTGCTTCGTTGCTAGCTTCTGGTGGAAGAATCTGAAGAACATTTGATGGTGTGGCTTGTAGCATACTCTGGTGCTAGAGGTCCAGTATTTAGACGAGTCACTACACTTGGAAATTGTATATCAGAATCTGGTACCACTCAGAGTTGGTGATAAAGTTGGAAGTCGTCCGTACTACAGAAAGAAAACTGTATTGTCTAGTCAGTTTGTCAGTCAGAGCCTACAGATTGCAAGGCTCAAGAAAAGCTAACATTCTTTATGGATGACTACTTCTAATGGTTGTATCAGTACAAGAACCTCTTGAAGACTCAAAGGTTAAATGTGTTACACACTCGATTTAGAACCTGTTATGCATCCATCTTCAACGTCTCTTGTACTATAGGGCAAAGACAAAGACACTTGATCAAGTTACTTCCTCAACAACTATAAATATGGCTGAAAGTTCTTACTGAAAAAAGGAACAAGGATTCTGCAGACGAAGAAGTAGAAAGATCAAGAAATTATCAACTCTATTGTAATATGCAGATTTTCTGTTTGTAGGTTGTAATTGTAAAAGCCTTAAGATTTCCCAAACATTGTATATCTTAGAAATATTAAGTTATTTAGGTCTTTTTTATGGTGATTTCCCGTACCTCTGATGCTTCTATCATGTACACCTTGTTCTCTATCCTACTGGGTCTGTTCAGCAATTTAAATCAAAGTATCTTGCTATGTGCTTGAGCAAAAGTCTTGTCTCATTAGGATTCAAGCAACAAGTTTTAAACCAATATTCTTGAGCTACGTAAGTTTCCTGCTATGTGCTTGAGTTGTAAGAGTTTTAATCAGCAAGGTTGATTGAGTAGAAGTCTTGAGCCCAGATTCTTAAGCCACATAAGTCTCATTGTTTTGCTTGAGCTGTGAAAGTATTATTCAACTAGGCTGATTGAGAAAAGGGAAAGTCTTTGTCTGAGGGGCGTGAGCAGGAAGTCTCAAGTGCTAATTGAGCAAGGAAGTCAGTCTAGATGGCCAGAAGAGCATATGTATCGGTTAAAGGATGCGAGCAACAAAGTCTCAGTCTGGATGGCCAGAAGAGCAGATGACCCGGTCAGAGGATGTAAGCAAGGAAGTCTCAGTCTGGATGGCCAAAAGAGCAGGTGGATCGGTTAGAGGATGTGAGAAGAAGTCTTAGACATGTGCTATAAGTAAGAAAGTCTCAGACAGTTGGTCTGAGCAAGTGTAAAATACTTATGCAGAAGCATAAGTGATTGTAATCATGAAGTGATTATAATGAAAATCTCTTGTGAGGAAAGGGGACTGGAGTACTCTCCGTTAGGGGAGGAACCAGGATAAATCTTTTGTGTCTTTTGCTGTTATTTGTTTACTTCTGTTATATCCACTGCCAATGAATTAAAACAAAATCTGAACACCAATTCTAATTCTGAAAATCTGATTAGAAGTTAAATTAAAGGAAACGCAAAACACAATTCAACCCCCTCTTCTTGTGTATTTTTCACACCTTTAATTGGTATCAAAGCATGGTCTGTGCTTAACACTTAACAGTGGCACAAATAATGGTCCAATAAGAAAAGTATAATTCTTCTTCAAGAAGGAATCAAGCGCCACATGAAAAATATCATACGGATTTTCCTACCATATTTAAAGGATGATTCCACTAAATTTAAATGATGGAAAAGATAAACATATTTTTAACTGATTGGTCTTGGTAAAGGGTTGCTAAAGGTCTATAGAATATCCTTGAAAGATGTATTACTATAGAAGTTGAAATCTTGAAAATCTCTTTTACCAGCTCAAAAGGTGTAGATTTAATATCTTTAGAGGTAGTTGCATCCTGGTAGATGCTCTATCTCACTTTTGAGTATATCAACATCATTGATGTGTCTAATGCTTGGAAAATCTTTGAGTTCTTGTGCTTGGGTTTGTGGGGATCAGCTTTTGAAGCATGAACAGTTACAGTTCATCTAATATTTTCAAGCAAATTCTGAAAAGATTTCTCTGAGACTTAAATCTAAGATCACCGTTATTTAGGATGTTTACATCTTGAATCTGCTACATTTTGAAGGTTTTGTCTTGCAGCCTTCAAAGGAAAGAAATGAAGTTAGATGATGAAAAACTATTTAACATATCAGCTTCTCAATTTAGCTCAAGTTCTTTGGAATGACTAATGATAATAAACTTATGTTTCTTATCAGAAGAACTTTCATACTGGCTGAAATGGATTGCGATATCTATTGATAGAAGAGTAACTTCAGAAGCTTCTAAAATACTTATATTTCAACTGATTTCTCAGATCTAAAAGCAAGAAGAAACACTACCAGAACCTAATATCAGATGCTCTTCACGTCTACACTTTTAAAGCTAATATTAGTGCATGATACAAATGAAAAGAAGCATTCTTGTTCTGAAATGAAAATCAAGTATTTAAGAGCAACATATGTTGTCAAATCTATCTTGTTTCAAAATATTTGATAATATGGAGTTTGTTCCTTAAGGCGATATCTTAAGAAACTTCATTGCTTCTTGATTGAGGATCGTCATGGAAGTTGTATTAAAATACAATTCTATGAGAAGTCGTCAATCTCTCTTTGGGCTCTGTCAGTTGTACTAAGACAATAATTTGATTTGCTTTATGTTAATTTATGATAGTTAACACCATCTAGTTTTGAGCTTGTCATTAATTTCAAAATCAAAAGATTTAATCCTAGACAATAAGTTTAGTGACTCTGCTTAGAATAAGACTTTGTTTGTATCATATCTCATTCTAGACTTATACTCTAGAGTGGTTTATGATTTTATTATCAGGAAGATACATAAGGTAAAGAAGAGTCTGTTTGTACTTACATGTATGGTCTTATAGAAATATGAGTATCATAATGTATCTTCTACAGATATCAAGGAGAGAAGCAGAGGTATCTTCCATAAGCTTGCTTACAACATTTATTAAAGGAAGAGCCAACAGTCCAGATTCAAGTATTGTGGTACTGAATTTGGTGAGAGTAGTGGAATCAATGGTTAGATAGCCATTGAATCAGAATCCACTCAAAGCTGTGTTCAAACCCTATTGGTCAAGTATAAATACTAAATTGAGTTTGGCCAACAAAAAAAGGAGGGTATGCTTGTTCTTATCTATATTATATTTTGATTCAATGAAACATTTGTATAGATGTAAATACAAAGTTTATGTTATACTTCTAGAGAAGTTCTTTTTAAAAGAAGAACTTCAGAAATCTTTAAGAGGAAAATCTGTTGTGTTTGTCTATACTAAATGTCTTATTAAGTCAGATGATGATATTATTTATGAAAATAGTTTCTTCACCTTCTGTGTTATTACTGTTGTATGTTAGTTGTCTAGAGTTTAATTCAATATTCATCTATCACTCATGACTCTTTTTTCAAGATGAAGTGCTAGTTCTGAATAGAATCTTAGAATATTGTAACTGACAAATGATATCTCCATCTTAGTCTAGATCTACTAGACTCTGATGGATGATAGCTTCTAAAAGTTGTCAATTTCTAAGATTTAGAAGATTCTTTATGTCTGACATAACGGTTTAAGTAAAAAGTTTTCCAAAAACTTTTATAACGCTTAAATTTTTATAAAGGCTAAATTCATCTTGTGGAATTGAAACATTTGCTGGATAAGAACCTCTGGGTAATGATGTTTTCTCTTTTGGTACTCGCTGTTACTATTCCCTGTCTTGTGTAACATCATTGTGTCTTTTTTCTGACAAGATTATTATTCTTGTAGGATTCTTATTCAATTCTTATTCTTCTTCTTCTTTTCTTCCTAATTGTATGCTGATCAAACCAAACATGAGGTGAGTTCCTTAATTTATTCTTCTCTAATCAATTGGTTGTCATCAATGAAAAGTTTATGGATTTTGATGAGTTGCTTAAGATTGGTTTCAACTTCTTGAAGTCTGTGTCTAAAAAAAGGTTAAAATGGCTACTTTGATTTGCTCTGTGGTTTCACTTATCTAAGTATTGTCAAAGAATTTTAGATTAATCTCTCCATTATTGAGCTGAATTCGGAGTATGTTATTTTGTATAGAGTAACTGGTGTTTCTATTACAGTAACCTCTAAAGCGATTGCAAATATGATCAATTGTGAGAAGATTAGAGAAATCCCAAGAACTCTTGTTTGGGAACGCTATCTTCGCACTTGGTGTATCTTTATAGATCTATCTAATACATCAGAGGTCTCAAATATTCTTACTGATGATGTTGTTTAGAATCAGATTCTGAATTCAAACTTACTTCCTAAGGCTAAAAATTTATAACTTGGAATCGGATATGCTTCTACTTCTGTACTCAAATTCAAGGATTGATCTTCCATATGTTATGTTTAACCATCTGAAAAGGTATCTTTCTTCTTTTAAAAAGGGAAGACCTTCTTCATTCCTTATAAACGAGTTATTTCTGAGATACTTGTTCAGCAAGGGGTTAACATAAGTTCTAAGGCTACTTATTCTAAGATTTGGAGAGACAAGTTTGAAGCTATCTATGAAAGATTCTGATGTTAGATTTCTGCATAATTATGCTTTGTATTCTATTGAAATCTCTGTATTAAGCTTCTTATTAATAAATTCATAGTCTGTTCATGCTTGTGTTTAGTGTTAAACTGTTGAATATTTATTCTATGTTGTTCATGAGAATCTAAAATAAATAAGTAAAAGTACTAAAGTTTGCAACTTATTTCATTAATGTAAAGGAAGCTATTACAAGAAAATTAGATGATTTTGGTCTGTTCGATTGGCCCTAAGGATCTACCTAGGATCATCTGACATGTCCATACTATCTAAGTAATCTTGCCATTCTTCTTTAGCAAAATTCATAGTCTCCTTTCTCAGCTAGTGTCTGCGTCTGGACCCATAAGATCTTCTTCTGGTTGTCTTTACAAAAGATGTTGTTAAGGAGAGCAATTCTGAAGCTATCTGCTTACTTGCAGATCCTTAGATGGTGTTTTGCCTTGGTTTGCTTGAGTTGCTGCATTCAGTAATGCTGCCTTCCTAAAATCTCTCTTTGGAACCCAGATTTGCTTTTGCTTGTACATCTTAGTTTTTTAGGGATTAAGTGATGATGGAAGAAAGCTTACTTAAGTCCTTTTCATAGACATGATATTTACATGGTCTTGAGTTTAAAATTATTTAAGTATTGGTTAAATCTTATCAGTACTATAATAATAACTCTTAGAAATGTTATCTAGCAGTCTAACCTATTTAAGACTCTCTGAATAGCTATGATTTAATGTTTGATTAGTTTTACTGATGTTTCGATTGTCAGTTTCACTTTGCTAATGCTCCTTCAAAAAGTCTCAAGGTTAACTAGATCATTGTTACATACTATGTAAATAAATAATTTGCTTAAAAAAAATTTCATTAATCTTGTTTTGGATTTTTCGTCTTGTTGGACGCTTTGAGATCTCTGTTACCACATATTTCTTATTGCTCTCAACTGATGACTCCATTACTCTTGAAGATGTTGTTTAAAATGGACTAGGTGTTAGTCCTTTTTATTGTATTTTCTGAGTATCATAATTGTTAGAATAATATCTCTTTCTTGATTCTTGAGACTGTTTTTGACCAATAACTGGTTTTCACAATCCTCAATGACCTTTGCTACCTGATTACTTTTCTTTCTTGGAAATTGATCAAGTAATGATGATCTGAATTGCATTATTTAGTGGAAATTATTTTCCTTTCCTTATCTTCGTCTTTTTCCTTCTTTTATTTCTTTCTTTTTGATGTGACAAAGGGGGACAAATAATAGTAAGTATTTAAGTGGAAATTGAACTCATTGAGTACCCCTTCAGTTGTACATATTGGTCATTTATTTTCTTGTTATTTACTTTCTATTTTGGTTACCTAGCACATGATATATTTTAACTTTCATGTACATAGAACTAAGTAGAGCTTACAAACCTCGGACTTAGTCTATCAGACTGAAAAGGAGTTTACAAACCTCATATTTTGGTGTTGCCAAAGGAAGTTAAAAGGGCAACATATTTTAACTTTCTTGTACATAGTGCTGAATAAGAGCTTACAAACCTCAGACTTAGCCTATCGGACTCAGAAGGAGCTTATAAACATCGTATTCTGATATTGTCAAAGAAAGTTAAGATATTGTTATTTCGGTTTTCTTAAATATAGAACTGAGGGGGAGCTTACAAACCTCAACCTTAGAATTGTTTGACTCATAAGGAGCTTACAAACCTCAAACCCTGATATTACTAAGAAAACTCATTTATTTTTTCTTAAAAAGTAGTTCTTAGAGTTAGAGTCAATTGAACTCAACTTTGGACTATTAGACTCAGGGGGAGCTTACAAACCTCATACCCTGATGTTGAAGACAAAATTAATGGTCCAACAATGTCCTTTAAATACTTGTGTTTGTTATCATCTCAAAATGAGAGATTATTAGAACAAGTTCAGCAATGGCCTGTAACTAAATAAAAATAAATACAAAAATTACATTTGTTTACTCAAAACATTAAAAAAAATAGAATTTCAAAAATCAAATTATTTATTTAATTAGGGTTCTTACTTTTCTGAAAGTTGGGCTATTTGAACCTTGAATTTGTTGCATAATAGTTCGGTCTTCTTCTTCGGAGTATGAAACACTGTCGATTCACTACGCCAAAATTGATATTTTGTATCACCTAATTTAATAGCGCTTTTAAAAAATGCTATTAAAAAGGAAACAAACACATATATAATAGCACTTTATGGTCGGACGCTATTATAGAGTGTAGACAATGTGATTTTGATAGCACTTTATTAAAAAGCGCTATTATTAAAAAGGAAACAAACATATCTATAATAGCACTTTTAAAAAAAGTGCTATTAAAAAAGAAACAAACATATTTATAATAGCACTTTATGGTCGGACGCTATTATAAAGTGTTGACAATATGATTTTGATAGCACTTTATTAAAAACGTTATTATAAAGGAAACAAACATATCTATAATAGCACTTTTAAAAAAAGTGCTATTAAAAAAGAAACAAACATATTTATAATAACACTTTATGGTCGGGCGCTATTATAAAGTGTTGACAATATGATTTTGATAGCACTTTATTAAAAAGCGTTATTATTATAAAAAGAAAAAGAAGAAAAAAAGCAGAAAGCGGAGAGAGAGGGATAAGAAGAGGATCTTCTTCTTCATTACAAAAGGGGGAAAACCCTTCTCTCCTGGAAAAAAATTCATCTGTCGCACCCTTTCCCCTCACCATCATCTATCTCCTTCATTGGAATATCACAACCCAACCCTTGCTCTTCTTCCGCTGCGCTTCATCTTCTTCGACACACAACACAAACTCTCATTTCTGTCTCCACCCTTGATCATCACAATAACCTCCCTTCTTCACCCGTTTTTTCACCGTGCAACCATCATTTTAACACCACCTTCTCCATTGATTCATACCCCCGACGACAACCTCTGAATCTCTCTTTCGACCACCCTCCTTACAACCCTCCTTGCCATCGCTCACCATTAACCACTTTTAATTTTCTTCCTCTCATCAACCAACGCGGATCAGCACATTAAGTTTTCAACCTCAACGATTTCGTTTTCGACAACCACTCGATTCTGCAGTAGCACGACACGTTCTCAACTGAGCTCTGACGCCCCCAACACCACAAGTTCTGCAACCGCTGCGACAAGAGAGCAAAGTGTTTGGAATCTGTTCAAGGAAGATGCATCCTTTTCGGATTTTCCACAGTTCGAATTCAATAGCATAACAGCTCAGCAAGATTTTCCATCGGCAATAACAGTTCAGTATCCGATAAAACTTTAGACCGATAATACCTTTTGCGAAATTGAACTTGTTGGAAATTCTGATTTTGTTTTGCTACGATATATAGAGATTGTTCTGATGATGACACGGTGATGACAACGAGCTCGACAATCTCTACAACAACGATAGTTAATAACCTCATTCCACTCGGTGATCTTTGTCTCTCTTTAAAGCTTCAGAATCACTATTTTGAAGGAAAGCACAGGTATTTCGTAAGAATACTAGAATTGATATTTTTTACTCTTATAATTGATATGTATGTTAGATGTTCGATTAATGCCTCAGAGAAACAAATAGTTATAGAGTAGTTGCAAAACCTATCAAAACATCAAGTTAATGTTAGGTTCTGTGCATTAAACTCATCTGATATTTGTATTCAGTGACATGGAGTTTGATCAAGCTTCTGCAAACTCTTGGGAGACAGATTACCAAGCAATCACTAGGAAGTATAAAGAGAAAAGGTATGGTTCTGCTGTGCCTCAAGAAAATTTCAATGCTTAGATTTGTACCCTTGAGGAGCTTTCAAATAGATACAGAAAGAAATTGGATATCATAAGGACTTTTTTGATGAATTTTGGTAATCCACCTATCTCCTTAACTATTCTATTTTAGCAACTACTGGGTTTAATAGACTGGATATAAGAGTGCTATTAATGATTTTAGTTATTTGAAGTGACCATGATTAATACAAATTCAGAGTCTTTTTGTTAGACTGTCATAAGGTACTACTGCAACATTTCCGGCTATAGCTTCCATATATTTTGTTGCTTACTTGCTTTTATGTGCCTTGCTAACATTACAAAAACCAAAAACATCTGTAGTTTTTACTCTTGTTGTAAATTGTTGTCAATTTATCTCTTGTTATTATGTATTTGCTAAATATTTTCTATACTTGAATAAATATGTATTGCAGCTGATGGAATTGAGTGTTGAAGAGTTAATTACTAAATGAAAAACAATATTATTTTATCTTAGAGATGTGTTTTCTCATAATATTTACTTGTAGTTTTTGTGAAATTTTAACATTCTTAACATGTTTTATATTAAAAAAAGCTTATAGATTTCGTGCTTGTGCTTGTTTTGTTGTTCTGTTAGCTTTTCAACAAGGTATATGTATTGCATTGAAGAATGTGTTAGTTTTGTTGTTCTGTTACTTTACAATAAGATCTAAGTGTTTTACAACACAATCATTGTATATCTTCGGTGAGTATTACTTCATATAAAAATATGCAAAATAATACTAAGGAGTATTCATATAAGTATGACACAACATAAACCTCTTAATTGCGTTCCCCTAACTCCATTCCTTTCGATCTTTTAAGAAGGATCTTCTGCCTATCATGTTTTTGTCATTCTCCATAACCATATATAAACCTAAACAGATATAATAATCATCCATAATGTGAAAAATATGATAATTTCAACTAAGTTTTATTTAGAAATAAGAAGAGACATATAACATAAAAATGTATATGTTAGTTTTGTAACACAGACTCATGAAAGAACAATATTCTGAGAAAATGTTAAGAATACTTGCTAATAGTAATTCCAATAGGCCAAAACTTGTGTTGCAATATCAGTATAGTTCTCTCTTTCTTGCCATTGTTATATGCTCCCATAACTCTTTACTTACTACCATTTTTTAATAAAACCTCTGTCATAGCTTCTTCATGACAAGTCTGCATAATTTCAATTCCAGTGATCCATTTACCTCTAATCATGTGTACTTGTTTAATTTATTTCCATGTCCAAATAAACCTTTTACTTGTGCTTCTAATCTACTCCTAGTTTAAACCAAAAAAAAAGATAATATTACCACTACTACAAAAACACTTATAATCATGTTTACGGAAAACCTATAATAACGATTCAACAATTGTTGTTAGGTAAGGTGTGAATGTATGTGGGTTATTTACAACCACAAATCAACGTCAGTGTTAGAAAACTTAAAAGCGTCTTTCTGAGTCTTTCTGTTAGACTGTCATAAAGTACTACTGCAACATTTCCGACTATAACTTCCATCTATTTTGTTGCTTACTTACTTTTATGTGCCTTGCTAACATTACAAAAACCAAAAACATCCGTAGTTTTTACTCTTGTTGTAAATTATTATCAATTTATCTCTTGTTATTATGTATTTACTAAATATTTTCTATGCTTGAATAAATATGTATTGCAGCTGATGAAATTGAGTGTTGAAGATGTTATCTTACAGTAATAAAAGTTCAATTAAAATTTGACTATGGCTCGATCAAATCTTCAGAATAACAAAAAGCATGCAATTGTTTAGTTCTAATGGCTTGTCAACGTTTGGGATTGAAATTTAGCAGGAGTATTGATAAATAAAAGCATTTGAATCCTGATTATTGGTTGCTGATTCCAAAATTTGTTCATTCTTCCTTTGATTGTAACTGTTGGAGGGTAGGGTACACAATTATGTCCGAGTATCCTCATTTGATTCATGTTCTTATGAGTGGTGAAGTGAAGAATCTAAGTTTTTTCCTAGTAACTTCTTATAGACATGATTTCCTGCCAATTTTTATTATGGATTTTTAATTTGGTAACAGAATTGTCAAATTCTAGAATCTGATCCACTGAGCATTTTTGTCAATGACAGGCCTATAGGAGCTGTGATATTCATGCAACAGAATAATCTCAAAATGTGCTTGCGCAACTCTGACAGTGCTACTGATACTTCTAAAGTTACTAAGGTGCGACTTCTTGCTTCTACATTTTTTTGTCTTATCAATTTCATATTTTAACACTGATAAAATATTAATGAGTATTCTGCACTGTCATCATGAAGGAATATGGCGGAGGAGGTTCCGCAAGTTCAAGCTCCTTCATAATAAGGATGGATGAGTACAACCAATGGATTTCAGCAAATTCGTTATGATGGGTTTGAATATAGTCTTGGCTTGCTGTCATGCAAATGCTTATTTGATAAACTCACTAGTGGGCTTTATTGAAATCTTCAGTGACAATATGATCCTTACTGAAATCTTCAGTGACAATATGATCCTTATTGAAATCATTAGTGAAAATGTGATGCCTTGTGACACGTGATATAACATGTCGAATTCTGTGGCAAAAGGGATCTATTGACAATGTAATGAACTAGTTTTTAACAATGCTTATTTTAATTTGTATTTAGGCCAAGTTTTGGAAGCAGTATGTGGAGGCACAGATGGGTGTAAATAATGATGACACTACCAAGCAGATTTTTAGTCGTTGTTTGTTGAACTGTCTTCAAGTTCCTCTCTGGTATGTCGTTTTCTTATTCTGATTATGACAATGGTTGATATATTAGTTTCCTTTTGGATATGTTGTTTGAAAGGTTTTGATTATATGTGAGAATTCAGTGTTGTTTATCCTTGTTTATAGGCGGTGTTACATTCGTTTCATTAGAAAGGTCAATGACAAGAAGGGCACAGAGGGTCAAGAAGAGACCATAAAAGCCTTTGAGTTTATGCTCAACTGTATCGGTAACTTGTTTCTCATTGTCCTATTACTTTTGTATTTCAGTTTTCCTTTGATTATTGTAACAATTATATATGTATGTATATTGGCACATCTTTCTAATGATGTGCTAACAGGAGCAGACATAACATCTGGCCCTTTGTGGATGGAGTACATATCCTTTCTAAAGTCATTGTCGGTTAGTTAATATTGTGTTTTCTGCAATTCTTGTTGCATAATTCGGTATCGATTTTCAACTTTTTTTGGGTCAATTTCAGTTGCAGCCTGTACATGAACAAGAAGAACCATATCAGATGATTGTTATTAGGAAAGTCTATCAGAGGGCTATTATTACTCCTACCAATCAAATTGAACAACTTTGGAAAGACTATGAAAAACAAACTTAAAGGAATAATAGAAATGTCACATTGAAAGAATAAGAGTTTGTCACTTGATAGTATAACAGAAATTTCAATTATTTTTTGTTTTGATCCATTGACTTTTTCAATAGTATTATAAGTATAATAGATGAAATAACTCTCTTGACACAGAAAACCTCATAAATAAAAACTAAGTTTCTACTCATCCATAAACATCAAGATATATTGGATGATGGTGATGATTGTTATAACTTGTATTACTGTTCCTAAAATACACCTATATCACCATCAAATACAAAGCTACACCTAAATGTTTAAACTATAAGCATGCATATACTTTCACCAAACTCATTAAAATTTATATATGTAATATTTACCGTCAGAAAAGAAAAACTAAACAAATAAAAGAGTTTGATTCGGTAGAAAATAAAAAGAATATTCATATTTATAGCATTATATATACAACTAAGTGTTAATCTTTATTGTCAAGAATAAAAAAAGTTAACATAGATTTGAAAAAAGAATGTAACAAATCAGCTGTGATGGAAATCTAACAAAGATTCAAGAAACAATTGGGTATTATGATCCTTTACAATATCCTATATTGTTTCCGTTCGGAGAGTACTACAGTTATGTGCTTCAGGTACATGCTAAACTTTTTTTTAAAGAAATTTACTTCTAAAAGTGTAAAAAAATAGGTCATGATTGATTATTTTATTCAATGTAGATTCGACATAATGATCAATTTGTATTGTTAAAATCGGGTCGACTTTTACAACAGTATGTTGTAAACAATTATGTAAAGATTGAAACAGAAAACTTGAGATGGATTCGAAGAAATCAAAATAATATTCGGTCTGAGGTATATCAAGGGTTATAAGATGCATTGCACGATGGGGAGAATAACACAGTTATTTAATATAACATGTTAGATTTATACATGAAGAGCATCCACTTTATGTTTACCACTATCATTTTCTTATAATTTTCATATATTTCTATAGATAATGTTGGACAAAGGACAATATTACCATCATCGTTTATTGGAAGTAAGCGAGACATGACACAAAGATATCAAGATGGTATGGCTATTGTTCTTAACGATGGTAAACCGAATATATTCCTTATAATGACATGCAATCCTTCATGGATTGGGATAACTTTCGAATTAGGCATCCATCAAACTCCACAAGATCGACCTGATTTGCTAACAAGAATTTTTCGATCAAAATTTGAGCAATTGAAGGATGATGTTATTAATAAAGGAGTCTTAGGGAGAGTTAGAAGTTATATGTATGTAATGGAATTTCAGAAACGTGGACTACCACATGTGCATATGCTACTCATCTTGGATACTGATAACAAGAGTATGATAGTGCGGTGAAAGCAGAAATACCACGACATGAGTCTGAACCAGAATTGTATGAAGCGGTGTTAAAACACATGATCCATGATCTATGTGGAGTATTGAATAAAAAATCTCCATGTATGAAGAATGGTCATTGTAAAAAAAGATACCCAAAAGAATTTTGTGAAGAAATGCGTCAGGGAAATGACTCATACCCGGAATACAGAAGAAGGTTTAGTGATCCCATTTTTCTAAATAGAAATAAGTCTATTGATAATAGATGAGTGGTTCCTTATAACCCATGATTGTTGTTGAAGTATGATTGTCACATCAATGTCGAGATTTGCAGCAGTATCAAAAGCATTAAATATTTGTATAAACATGTTTACAAAGGTCCTGATCGAGTTGCAATGGAAGTTCACAGAGGTACAGGTTTGGATGAGATTCAACAATATGTTAATGCAAGATGGATTTTTGCTCCAGAGGCATTATGGAAAATATTTAAATTCACACTTTACAAGTTATATCCCTCTGTTGAAAGACTACAAATCCACTTGGCAAATCATCATCAAGTGCGGTTTTATAAGCATCAAAGAATCACATATGTGCTAAATAATAACCAAAATGCAGTAACCATGCTCACTGAATTCTTTGCACTAAACCAAATGGATCCACATGCTAGGAATTATTTGTACAGAGAGATTCCAGAGCATTGTTGTTGGCTAAAAGGGGTCAAAAAATGGCAGCGAAGACAGAGAAAACGAAAATTTATTGGTTGAATTTATACATTATCCCCTTTAAAAGGTGAGAAATTTTATTTACGTGTTTTGTTGTCTCATTTAAGAGGTCCAACAAGCTGGGAATACCTTCTTACACATAATGGTGCATGTTTTTTCACATTCAAAAAATCAGCTGAGGATTGGGGGTTATCAGAGAGTGATAATAGTATTCGTGAATGTTTGCTTGAAGCATCAAATATGCGTATGCCATATGCTTTACGAAGGTTGTTTGTGACTATATTAATTTTTTGTGAACCAACTGTTGTTAGAGGCCTATTTAATGAGTTTTATTACTACTTTCCTAAATACATTTTATTCTCTCATTGTGTCAACATTCATTCCAAACTCATTTAATAATTATACTAATTTATTTTTTAACATATAATTTTATTTAAATATTTTATGAGACAAATTTGTGTCATTCATAAATATTAAAAAATACTAAAAAAAAATACTTTGTTGAGTCAAATATTTTTATATAGATTCAAATATATAAGTAATGTTAAAATAAATTTAATATTTATATACGGGATCAAATTCGTTGTTAATTATACGCACTAATTTATTAATTTTTTAAAAATAATAAATTTTTTATTTGAAAATTTTAATTTTTTTAATTTTATTTTTAATATAACTTAGAAAAAATGCGCATACCATACCAGTACCCGTGAGAATGCACGTATCTCCTACTAGTTAATAATGATTAATAAGTGAGTATATAGTATAATTTTGTTGCATGTGAATAAAAAAGTTTTAATTGATAAAGAAAATATAATTTATTTTGATAAAAGAAATGTGAGTATATTATAATTTTCTTGCATATGAATAAAAAAGTTTTAATTGATAAAGAAAATATAATTTATATTGATAAAAGAGGCTGTTCAATTGATAAAGAAAATATAATTTAAATTGATAAAAAGATGGGTTTAGAGATTTATTTAGGTAATTGAAGAGGATAGTTATTTAAATGTGTGAATAAGAAATAATTGTTTAGAGATTTATTTAGGTAATTGAAGGAGATAGTTATATAAATGTGTATTAGGCTAGGCTAATTGAAGAGGGATGGCAGAAAATAAAAAGTTCCATTGCCGGGAATCGAACCCGGGTCTCCTGGGTGAAAGCCAGATATCCTAACCGCTGGACGACAATGGAGTTGTTTATATGCGTTTTAATTAGCAGGAATAGAAAGGAAAACTATACCGTGTGATGGCAGAAAAATCTCGGAAAAAGAGGTGGTAAAATGCGGTGAGCGTGGATCGAACACGCGACCTTCAGATCTTCAGTCTGACGCTCTCCCAACTGAGCTATCCCCGCTGATGAATGTTTATTCCCTCGCAGCTTAGTACTCTCTTTAATTACACCACTACTCATGCCTTTCCACGAATGTTTTTCTTTCTGCCTTGTAATAACAATAAAGGCTATTTATGTTACTTCATTTCTAAACACTTATTTTTTTTCATCTTTCTTTCTTTAATATATTTTCTGATTTTTCAACCCATTTTTTACTTGCTCAAAAATCATGCAATGAGATAATTCAATATTAATAAAATATTTATATTTTAACTATGTTTTACTAGCTCAAAATCATTAATTCAATATTTATACTTTAACTATTTTTTACTAGCTCAAAATCATTAACTCAATATTAATAAAATATTTATATTTTAACTATTTTTTACTAGCTCAAAAATTATGCAATGGGATAATTCATATTAATAAAATATTTATATTTTAGCTATTTTTTACTAACTCAAAATTATTTTATTATAATTTACTTCAATTTGTATTTAAAAGATATTTAAATAAGTTAGTTTTAGATAAATAAATAAATTTGTATTTTTTATTTGTTGACTAGTAAAAGAAACATTTTGTTCTATTTATGCTTTATATAAATGTATTCTCATTTATATCTTTGTTTAGACTTTTATTTTGAAGACACCACATGAAACACAATCTTAATTAATATAGTATTTATTTTTAATTAACTGATCAATGATTTTTTTTAGATACATTCTCCCTAAAAAAAATACTTACTATTTTTTTACTAGCTGAAAAATATTTTAGCATAATTTACTTCAATTTTTATTTAAAAGATATTTAAATAATATAGTATTAGATAAATAAATAAAATTTTATTTTTCCCTTGTCGACTAGTAAAAAAATATTTTGTTCTACTCATACTTTATACAAATGTATTATAATTTATATCTTTGTTCAAATTCTTATTTAGAAGACATGAAACACACTCTTAATCATTTTAGTCTTCTTACCTATACCTTTGTATCCATTTTAGTCTTCTTTCTTTTAAAACGTTCAAGTTGGTCCCTTGCGTTATTAAAAGTGTACCATGTTTGTCCTTTCTATTAGAAATATTAGTGACGTGGTACGTTGTTACTTAGGTGGCAGCAAAGCATTGTTTAGGTGGCTTGATAAGTAATAATACTGCTTAGGTGGCATTGTAACTCAAATTATATTTCCATTTAATTTTTTCATTCTAACAAATTCTGAAATAGGAACCCTAGAAAAAGAAAGAAGAGAGAAGCACGAGAGAACGAGGAATCCACTAAAGAAGGCGAAGGTGCATCGTCCTTTACAAAGGTGGCAAGGTCAGTTTACACAATGTCTTCACTATAAGAAAAAAAGGAGATTTACGACACTTGAGTTGCGACAGTTATCACAAAACTGTCCTTATTCCTGGATTGTGACGGTTGTCACGACAGTTAGGGTCAACTGTCGTAGATTTTTTGCGACAGTTATCAAAAAAACGTCCTTATTCCTGGACTACGACAGTTCTCACGACGGTTTGAGCCAAACGTCGCAAATTTTTTAGGCATGTTGTATAAGATAATGCGGTAGTTACCAAAGAACCGCCATCTTTCCACACTCGCGACAGTTAATGCGAACTGTCGCAATTACTTTAACCAATCATAATCACTATTTTTTTTATTCTTTTAATTTTCCACTTTTTTCTTTCATTTTTATTTTCTAACCTTTTCAATTTTATTAATTAATTTAATAAATGATTATTATAATTTTCATGACAATGTAATTTAATATTTTTGTCTAAAATAATAGTAAAATATTTTCTATTTTATTATATAAATAGTTAACTTTTATTAAAATTAATTTTGGTAACAATGTTAATATATATATATATATATATATATATATATATATATATATATATATATATATATATATATATATATATATATATATATATATATATATATATATATATATATATATATATATATATATATATATATATATATATATATATATATATATATATATATATATATATATATATTATGCAGATTATAAATACATTACAAATTATAAATTATAGATTAAAAACATGTTTAAGCTTTAAAAAAATATTGAAAAAAAAGTTTCAGAAAAACAACTACAATAGTACAAGAGTTTACGGTTTGACATTTGCCCCATTTCTAAGCCTGATTGTCTTTATCCATTTCATTGAAACTGTTTACCGAGCAGGTGAGTGAAACTTGAACCCCACCTTCTTCTTCTTCTTCTCGCAAACGGTTTCCGAAAAATCCCAAAACCCTAAACTCAACCATCTTCAATTCGACCTTCAATTCCTTTTTAATCATTCCTTCTCCAATTTAACCTCTAAATCCCTCAGCATCTTTCAATTTCCCGATCTTCTCTTTCTCTCAAATTCTGTCACAAAACCCTTTCATGGATGTATCAGTGAAGATAGAATCAGAATCCACAACAGTTTGCTCAATCAGGCTCACGAATCTCTCGATGCTACAGGCGATAACCTAAGAAGAACTGCCACTCGTGAATTGTCAGAAAGAGCTTGAGAGTTTTTATAGGTTGAGGTCCTTGGAATTTAAGCCTCCTAAGTTTTATGGAGTGCCATTGAATTGTCTCAAGTATGTATAAGTGTAATATAATACCCTTCAAATGTATTATCAGAGTAATCTCACTTTACTCGCAAGCTTTTTCGAAAGGCTACTTTTAGCGAGGTTGCTTGCTTGGGTTCCTTTCGTTTGATACTAGTTTTTAAATGTGTTTATTAACTGATCTCATATAGTGGATTCCGGATTTAACCATCCGCTGCAGGTTATGGAGAGCTGTTATCAAATTGGGTGGCTATGAATTGGTATGGTCCCACTCTTGTTCTTGCGATATATACTTTTAACAATGCTGTCTGATATATACATTTTCCATCTGATGAGGTAAGACTTATTGTTGTTTTGTCTGAGAGCATATCATAACATTCTAGTTTGCTTGATAATATTAAGCTACTATTAAGTTAATATATTAATCTATTATTAAGTGTAATTTGCTTCATTTACCAATAGCTAAAATTGCATGGTAAATGAAGCTTTGAACTTGTTTGATTGTCCCACCTTTGTATGTATGTAGTAATACTGTTTTATGTCATCGATATATTCCAGGACCAGGTGTTATCAAGCATGCAGCAGAAGCTTGACGATCTTTGTGAGCAGCTTAACAGTTCTAAAGAGAATAGAGTTGTTTCTATCAACAAGTTATCCAATAAGGATAGGGAGTTGCAATTTAATGATTGTCTTAGAGTTGAGGCACTGCTCAAACTTTTGAAGAATTATTCAAGAAAAGCTACGAGGTAACTGAAGATCAGTTTTATGTATAATATTAAAAGATTACCTATTGTTGATTTACCTACTGTCAATTTAAGTGCATTCATACATGAAAGTTGCTTACATTTTCTTTTATTAACTGTCTAATAAAGTAAAAAAAAAAGAGTTTGTGTGCCATTATATGCATTAAAAGGTCTTGTCCGCCATTGTAACTCGCGAATTCTACACTTTTGGGTCTATTACATGGATGCTTTAGTGGTGGTTCATTAGAAAATAAATGATATAAGAAGAACTCTAGATAGATGACTGTTATGATTATATGCACTCTCAGTGGCTTGTAGTCACTACTGTATTTTAATAGCATATAAAGTTACATCTCCCTGTCATTATATCTGGTTCGAGTGGGCCATGGTTTCTTTCTAGTACACTTGCTAGAATGCTCTTAATTGACTGTGAGCAAAACAGTAATGACTACCCCGTGACATTATCCGGCATGGTTGACAATATCTTTCACGCATTCTCATACTTATCTTTGAATTCTTGTGTTGATTTAATTCTAATATTATTTTTCTTCGGCCTTTTATTCGATATACTTGGATAGAAAATATTGTAACTTAGGGGACTCAATATGTTAGAAGCTTGTTTCGAAAGATTTCGCAGTGTGAGTGCTACATTAGACTTAGAATTCTGATTAGTTAGATTTTGCTTCAAGCCTATTCTATTAGAGTTTTATTCCGTAAGCTCTCTATTAGATTTTTATTCAGTAAACTCTCTATTAGAGTTTTATTTAATAAGATCTCTATAATTACCTAGTGTAAGCACTTCACAAGTCCCAAAAAATCTTTTAGAGTTTTATTAGTAAGCTCTTTATTCAGTAAGTTTTATTAGAGTTTTATTCAATAAGCTCTCTATAGTTACCTATAAGACTGACATGAAGTCTTTATGGTTTACTTTTTTGTTCTGTTTTCTAATAACACTGTTATGGTTTTGACTCTATTCACTACAATCTTTGCTTAACCTTTACATATGTGCCCCTCAATGGTTGGTTCATGCTTAACTTTCAAGCATTGCATAGATGCTTTTCCCCGGTCATCAGTTTACAACACTTTTATATTATAATGTGTTTTGTTTTAAGATCTTGAAGGTTGCGTTTTATGTCTTAGCCTTTTCCCGGTTGCTTTTAAGGATGAATGTGGAATTATAGTTATAGATTTAAGTGTGAAGAAAGGTGGATTCATATCTAGATTCAAGTGCGAAGCAAGGAGGTTGCAGTGCTTTTTTATTGTTTGTCACAACATGGATTCATTATGTTTCTGCAACATTAATAAAGCTCTGACATATTACTTTTAGGACATGTTGCTTCTGTTAGGTTCAACATTATAGTATCCATCGATGGCACCCACAACATTTGATACCACTAGCAGAGTTGCTTTTGAAAGTGGATACTCGCTGAAGGGCCACACCGATAAAATTTCAGCTTCTATTTCATGACGGTTGGCATTGATTTGTAGTTTGGGTAAGTTCCTCATTTGTAAGTTTCTTTGAGAGCCATTTGTTAAGTGAGCAAATAGAGATGATATATTCTAACTTCAATTTAGAGTATTGTTGTCTTTTATTGCTTGCATTATGTTTCCAAAATAATTTTAAAACAAAAGTGGATGAATAATGTTCTTAAAACACTAAACAGAACATAAAGAAACCCTTTTATTTATGTGATTTTGAAATATGAATATATGCAGGACCATTCAATTTCAAGGCTGCAGATTCAAAAGCAAAACTTGAGTAAAATTGAAGCAACTTGATTGTTAATTGTCTTTATAATTCTTTCCTTGTTATTATATGCAAACTAAGGAAATAAAAATTTATTATGATTTTAGTATGATTTCCCTTGTTGTCACGTAATTGTTATTGTGTCATGCTCTATTTATATGTACAAAAGATTTAAACTCTGCATGCTTTCAGGGAGCCTTTGTTTGGAGTTGCAAGACATTGGTAACTGAGGTAAGACTTTCATATGACAATTCTGAATGTTTTCTTATCATAAAATGCATGTCTTTAATTATTTGTGTTGCAAATTTCAATTTCAATTTTTTTAGTGAAGTATTAATTTTAAGAGTTCACATAATTTATAAATACACGAGGCATAGCAGTAGATGATTATGCAAAGTATTTTCCATTCCCTTTTTCTTTAGCCATTAAAGGTTATATATTTTTTTATATCACACTTTAAGTACTTAACATTTATTTTCATTTTTTTTAGGTGTGTATTTATGTATACTTAGATTCATATAAATCCTGATGCAGAAACACTACAAGAAATGTTTAAGGATACACTCAAAAAGGAATTGAAAGGAGGAGAAATGTTTTCTGCATTTGCTAATAATTGCATTGGGTGTTATCTGGCTCAATTTGTTGAAGCATGTGTGGCTAATGAATTTTTTTTTTATGTTTATTAGTGAACACAATTACGTCGAAGGTTTTTTTTTTATGTAAAGAGATGTTGATTAAAAAAAGTAATTTTGAATATTGAATTGGATTGTGTTTATAATTTGAAAATTTGGATAGCAGATCATTGCTAGATGAACTACTTTGATTTTAATAATGTAAACTTTATAGGTAATTGTAATACCCTAATTTTTACCCCTAAGATCCCACATTTCATTGGCATATCATTCCACAAACAAGGTCATATTTTTAGCTTTCGCACCCTTATGGGTTTCTTACTTTCTTTATGTTTGTTTCTGTTTACTAACATCTAACCAAAATATCAAAAATATTTTTTCAATTTGTTTGTTTCTTCTTTTTCTCTGTGTGTTTAGGGTTTTACAAAGAGATTAATGGCAAAGAAATTCATTCAAGTTTAAATCAGATGGACGTTTGACCTCATCTTGGTCAAACTATCAAGAGTTTGCTTCAACTATAAGTTACCCGTGGTGGTGGGCTATTTTCTCAGGAAATGTGATTTTTCAAGATCAAATTGTCTTGTGTTGAAATTCATTGATTTATCAAGCAGTGTTCTATGAGAAGTTTGGTCCAGATATTCAGAGAATTATGTCAAAAATCAAAATTGATGGCCGATGATTCAGTTGCAAATTATTCAATGGTTCGTCTTTGAATCTATCAGGGTAAAGTCAGGATTTGATTTTAAATGATTGTTGCTTCAGGTACAAGTAATTCCTTGGCCCAAAAATAGTTGTATTCATTTTATCAGAGATGTGTAAAAAAAACAAACAATGAAGGTAGGTTTTGAATAGAAATTGAGAATTCATGCTACGAAACCTTGACCAAGAGCTTTGCTCTAGCCAATACAAACTCACAAGCTCGTTTGGAAACCTATGTTACTCAACCTCCTTAAGACTACCCTGTTAATCTAAGAGAAGGCATTGTTAAGGGGTTTATCAGGATCTGTTCATTCATCAGGGAAGAAGGAAAGATCACGCGTTGGCCGGTTGTCGAATTCAGAGAGGAATTATCACTGTTTCTATATGCTTTGTGCTGCACCACCGGAGGTTATTCAGAAGTATAAATTAGGAAACCCAAGAACATTTCATTATCTAAATCAAACAAATTGCTATGAGATAGAAGGGCTTGATGAGTCTAAAGAATATTTTGATACAAGAAAAGCAATGGATGTTGTTGGAATAAGTTCTGAAGAGCAGGAAGCAATATTTCAAGTGGTTGCTGCAATTTTACATCTTGGCAATATTGAATTTTCAATAGGAGAGGAAATGGTCCATCTGGCTATTGATGGCATGTGGCAGGTATTTAAGCTTCAGCAGTCAACGCCTAGAAATGATTTTTGTCGGATAGCTGCAAAAAATGGCATACTCTTTAGGCTCATAAATACACTTTATAGCTTAAATGAGTCAACCCGGTTAGCATCTATGTCTGTTGGGCGGAGGATTTTTAGTGGATGGTTCGATTCCACGACCACGTTCTGGTATCTTGGATCCTACTCATCCTATTTCAAGTCAGAATGAGGCACTGTTGTCTTCAGCAGATCAGCAAGATCTTTCTAAATTAAGGCGCGGAGTTCTTGATCATCACTTAGAGCCTTCACACTCTTCATCATCGAATCCTAGAAGATCAGATGCTAACTACCAAATGGATGTTGATAGACCTCAATCAAGCAATGCTGCAGCTGAAGCTGTGCCACTAGAGAAGAGTTCAAATCTTGCATCTAGGGAATCTACTGCAGGTATGTGGTCTATTGGTTGATCGTACTTGTTTGCAAATTTACTTTTGCATACTTTCTCCAGATAAAACCTCTTGTTAAACCTACCAATATCATTATGGATCTTCCATCTTTGACTTACTCTTGGCATGATTTTATCTCAAAGAATAATAACAATGCCTTGACTATAGTTAGCTTGTGGGCTCCTGTTGTGGCTATTTATCTCATGGATCTTCACATTTGGTACACTGTCATGTCAACAAACTTTCTGGACAGATTCCTATTGGTTTGGCAAATGTTATTACACTCACTGCATTTAATGTGTCTTTCAATAATTTATCTGGATACTTGCCATCAAATAGTACCTTGATCAAATGCAACAGTGCTGTTGGAAATCCATTTCTAAGTTCCTGCCGTGGCGTTTCTCTAACTGTTCCATCAGCAAATCAACCAGGACAGTTTGATGACAATTCTTCCAATACATCACAAACTCCAAGAAAAAATAGTGATAATGGTTTCAATGCTATTGAGATAGCAGCAATAACGTCTGTTTCAGCCATTGTTTCGGTTCTTATAGCACTTATTGTTCTGTTTTTCTTCACGCGAAAGTGGAAGCCAAGGTCTCGGGTTGGCGGTTCTGTCAAAAGAGAAGTTACCGTGTTTACTGATATTGGTGTGCCATTGACATTCGAAAACGTTAGCCCTCATCCCGACCGCTTTAAGTGAAATGTGGGAGCCAACTGTAGTCAATATTGTTACTGCATGCGAGAAATGCTTGAGAAACTCCCTGAAGGGGATTTGTTGAAAGTGAAGGAAGTGCATGGCTTTACTGTTAGGAACTTTGGTTTTGACGCTCATGCTCCCATTGGGAATGCATTGATTGATAATTATGGAAAATGTGGTAGCTTGAAGGATTCAGAAAATGTCTTCAAGACCGTGAGCTGTGCAAATTTGGTGACATGGACGACTATGATATCCTGTTATGGGATGCATGGAAAGGGAGAGGAATCAGTTTTTCTGTTTGAGAAGATGATAAATGAGGGGTTTAGACCAAATGCTGTCACTCTCACAGCTATTTTAGCTAGTTGTAGCCACTCTGGTTTGTTGGATCAAGGCAAGAAAATGTTCGACTCGATGATTTCAGATTATGAATTTGAGCCCACTGCTGAGCATTATGCCTGTATGGTGGATCTTTTTAGCCGATGTGGGTATCTTGAGGAAGCCCTTCGGTTGTTGGAAAGAATGAAGTCTTCGTCATTGACAGGAAGCATGTGGGGTGCTCTTCTTGCTGGTTGTGCCATGCACAAGAATGTCGAAATTGGAGTAATTGCAGCACATCGTCTCTTTCAATTAGAGCCAAATAATACTAGCAACTATGTAGCATTGTGTGGAATTTATCAATCTCGTGGTATGGCTCATGATGTTTCAACTGTTAAAGCAAAGATGAAGGGTTTAGGCTTGGTTAAAATTCCTGGCTGTAGCTGGATAAATATCGCAGGAAAAGAACATAAATTTTACCAAGGAGACCTTTCTCATCCGCTTTCTCATATGATTTTCCAGATGCTATATGAAATTAACAATACTCAGTTATCGACCAATGATTTGGGAGTAGGATATTTGCTACATGATGATGATATCTTTGTCATGGCTTTGTAAAACACTGCAGCCAGGTTTATCTGAGCAGAATCAGGAAGGGATCAGCATTAAATCAATGTATTTGCTAAATGTTATGGTTTTATGTTATGATTATTTTGGGTTACGACTGTTGACCAATATTATGCACAAAGCTTTATGTCTGACATAATCTTTTGTGCAGTATGCTAAATCAGGGTGTCGACTATCAAGCAGTTCTACCTTCTCAAAGCCCATAACTGATTTCAGCTGAGATGGCCATTGCTTAGTGACATCGGATGCTTTGTTTGTGGCCAGCCAGATCGAAACCAGAGGATACTAGTGGATTATAGATACACTAAGGGTTACGGAAGTTAAAATTATGCTCCTATTGGACAGGATCCAAACATTATATACAGGTTATTCTCAGATAGTTTGGCTCCAATTTAATGCAAGTGCATTATAATGCTGCGACTCGGACTCCGCATTACATTAAAGGCTGCCAAGGAAAATGACTACTTTTTCCTTCTAAGTCAGACCTCAAGCTATCTGCCATCACTGATTCAGACCGAGCCACATGCGCTGAACCCAGATGTCCAAGACTGGTTTATCCATTCTTTTGGGCTCCTCCCTCATATACTGGAAGTCAAAAAAGCAAACTACAGTATCCATGCTGAAACTTTGTGTGAAATCCAGTTGCTTCTCTAATTATAAGTGGATTTCGAGCCTCTACTGTAACAAGAAGTCTGTAATTTAAATTTTTCAAAATCGAAGATTTCATAAGCACACCAAACATATTCAATTTGAATGTCATATGGTTTGTGAAAACTGCACTCCGGGTCTTCATAGCTTGTTATCTGAGCTGACGCTTCATCTTGCGAGATTGATGAATACTGAAAGTTAGTTATTTTTCTACTTATGGTGTGTTTGGATATGCGGTGCAATTGCCAAAAGCACGGTGAATTTTCACGTTTCCTCAAAAGATACCTTTTGTAGTTTCTCTAAATCATGGCAGGAAGATTCTGGTATGAACGGTTTTGCCGTATTACCGAACTCGATCCCTGTATAATTCAGAACCAGCAACAACCGCAAAACTCCAGTCCTGCACCAGAGGAACTGAGTCCATATGAAATAAGTGAAATATATCACTACTTCAGCCATCAATCAATGTGAGCCATTAACCAAGCCATATTCACAAGCTGAAACAAAAAATAAATAGCATATGAGCCAGCTGAAAAATAATCCACGTCACCCAAGTGAGCTGAAAAAGTGAAAAGGAAAAAACGACTTCGTGAGCTACAAATGTGAAAGCAAAAACGACATGAAAAAATATCACAACAGGTCACACATAACTTGCATCCCAAAACGCAGAAAAAAAAATCTCACAAACGACAAATCATTTTCACTCATTCTCATCTATAAATAGAACACCTTATTCACTCTTTTCTTCAAGCTTTTCAAGCCAAAAAATCTCTGCTGATTTTCTTCCTCAATTCCTCAATACAAAACCTTTTGCTCACATTCTCTTCTCATACTTCCTTCCACCAAATTAACTTCAAATCAACCTCAAACACAGATCAATTTCGAACCAGAATTCATTCAGAAGAAGAAGAAAGAAGAAGAGAGTTTCAATTTCATCATTTTACCTGAGTTTGAAGGTAGTTTGAGCTTCACCGTCATTTTCGATCCGTTACCTTTTGTTATGATTCTTTGAACTGTTGGTACTGTTGTGAAGAACTTTTGATTTCGATCTGTTCGGTGTGATTTTTGCATCCCGTCGCTTTGATTTGAGCAAGCTTTGAGCTCGCAAAAATGGTGTGAAGAGTTACCGTGTGAAAGAAAGAAGAAGATGATGTTTTTGTTCTCTTTCTCCTTTTAAATTGTTTTTTCATTTTTTTTTTTTTATCTTTTCTTTTAAGAAAATTGGCCGTGTGGGCCTTTTCTTTTATATTGTTATTAGTTTATTTTTATAAAATAATAATAATATTCTTGAAAAAGAAAGCATTAAAAAAAATTATTTGAAAACATTTTGATCAATTGTTGGTGGTTTTGGATCTTGAATTTTGATAGGATTTCATCAATATCAATGGACTTTGGGTGTTGATTTTTATCCACCAAGAGAGGTGATTGATATTGATGATAATTTAATCGATTTAAGATTCAAATTGTGATTTCTTTTCATTCTTATTTTCTTTCTTCCTTTTTTTTTTTTATTTTTGATCGATGAAATCTATGGATCATAGATTGTTGATTATCAAGGTTGTTTAATCTTCATTATTTCAAATCTATGGATGAATAATCATTGAGATAATTCTCCTTACTTTGGAATAGTGATAGATTACTTTGATTAATTAATTAAAAATCTTGATTATGATGAGATCACTACCTCTTTTCTTTTTGTGTGGCATGTTTTAGGAGAGTGATTTACATATCACTTCTCTAACATGTATTAACACTAACATTTTATTGACCGGCCTCAGATAGTCGTGGTTTCTACATAAACCCGATTACGATTGCTTAACATAGCGCTAAAGTGTCCCTTAATCGGAAAATGATCATTCGTGGCTCAAACTTACGTTTAAAAGTCCAAGTATGTTTAGTTGCTTGTCTTAAGTCCAATACCTATGAAAATCATTGTTAGGAGGCTTTGATTCTATCAATCCTCTAATGAGTTTTCATTAACCTTGGTCTAAAGTGCAAGAATTAATCATCATTGATCATATGTTCTAACCACTAACCACTAATTCACTAACATTATCCTTGTTTAATTTTGTTTATATTCTCTTCTTACTCCTTATTTCTTACTTTTATGCTTCCATATTATCATTTCATATCATATCTTTGTTTATGTTTATGACATTTCTCTTTTGTCCACTTGGACCATATCTTGTTCAAAACACTAATAAAGGATAAAAAATCTCTAAAAAACTTGGTGCTATTAACTTTGTGGTTATGCTTTTGGACTACTCTTAGACCTTGGACTTTTGGACTTAGAATTAGGACTTTCATTCCTATGCTTGGAGTATTGTGGATCTTAGCCTTTATTTGGCTCGCTCATTAGCTTATGCTTTAAATCAGATGGAATTCTTTTTGCTTGCTTTGGAGTGTGCTACAAGTCGGTTAGATCTTTCTTACCTCTAGCTCTTATTTTGTTTTTTAGGATAGTCACTTCATCTCCTCCCCTTCTTAAATTTTCAAAACTTTCTCCCTCTTTCAAAACCTTCTTGGTTTCAAACTTCAAAACCGATTTCGCAATAAAACCTTGACTTTCGTCAAGTGATTTTTAAACTTTGTTTTTTTCTTAATAAAAGTCAATCAATGTTAATCATGCTTTGACCAATTTCAAAAGACATAAAAAATACAAAAACTCATCAACTCTTTTTGTGCCTTTATGCACTTTTTCACTTTAAAACTTTTCATAAAGTTTAGACATGATTCATTTCTATAGTTGAGATGTAAATCTCCTATTCCCCATATTATTAAGACTTTGACATTTTCCACGTTGATGTTAAGTGATAGTCTTGTTGATAATCCAAGCAAATCCTCCATCTTTATGTGACGCAGATGTTGTCTTAATACTCGTGGGTGGATAGTCGCAGTTTTCTCCTTGAAATGACGACTTGTCTTTACATCTAAAATCAATCAAAACCAACAAATTTTTGTCATTTGTACCACGAACTACGGGGTTTTGATTCCATATTGCACTTTATGGGTACGTAGGCATGAGACGATAAGTCTCTCCAAACACAAAAATCTAAAAAAATATTCTCTTCTCATCTCCCCAATCTCTTTTCAAACAAACCACTTTCAAACCAAAAAGCGTAAATATTTCAAAGGGCTCCTATAGAGTACTATAGACGTTTTGGGTGCTAACACCTTCCCATTGCGTAACCAACCCCCTTACCCCGATCTCTGTCTCGTGTTCTTATTTTAGAACTCTTTGGTTTTGTTCTCTCTTTTTCCTTCCCTTTATTTGGATAAAATAAAAGTGCGGTGGCGACTCTTGTTTTTTTGAGTTAAGTTAATTAATAACTTATATTCACGATTTTTACCGCTACAGTAATATATGCATAACAAGTAGGTTTGTAAGGTTGATAATTTGGATAGCAGATCCTTAATGGGCTGTGACATATGAGGTAAACAGAATCTGCTGCAATGTTTTTTCATCATATTTCACTTAATACTGGTGGTAATTTGTAGCTTGGAAATATTGGTGGTCGAGAATTTGTAGATTTTTTTTTAAAAAAATATTTGCAACTTGCGGCGGTTCAAACCGCCACAATATACCATAGTTTTTTTTACAAAAACGTTTGCAACTTGCGACGGTTCGAACCGCCACAATATACTTTCGCAATAAAAAATCATTAAGCAAGTTAAGATGGTTGAAAACCGTCACAATATGGAGATTACGACAGTTAGCTACCTGTCGTGAAAATAACGACGGTTTATACGACAATTTTCACAACCGTCGCAATAAGGCCTCGCGACGCATGTTTCCGCGACGGGATTGAAACCGTCGTAACTTACAAATTACGACGGTTAAAACCGTCGTAATCTATCAAAATGAACCGTCACAATTTGCCAATTTTCTTGTAGTGCTTTATCTATTCAGTCATCTGCTACAAAGGGTGCAATACTAGTATCTTAGCCACCAACACAACCATCTCAAATAACTCAGTCATCTCAGCAAGGAGGGAGGCCAAAGAAATTACATGTTAGGAAGCCTACTCACTCATCTGTTACAAAAGGTCCAACTAAAAACTTAATACATCACAAAATGCAGTGGATCCTACAACTAGGAGGACCACTCCAACAAAAAGAAACAATCCAAAAGAAAACTTTTAGTCGTGTCTGTATTGTATGAATTATATGTAATTTCTGTTTTGAGAACATGGTTGGTGTCATGTGTGTATTGAGACAATGTTTATGAGAGGTTTATGTCATGTATGTTTTGAGACAAGGTTTATGTCATGTGTGTTTTGAGGCAAGGTTTATGTCAAGTATCAAATTTCTGTAATAAATTACGTCAAGTGTCTGTTATTTTGAACGATATTTAATGAAATGGAGTTTTATCATTCAACATTCAATTATAATCTTGTTTAGCAAAATAATTCCAAAATTAATCAACTTGTGCAAGTAAATAATGTAACTAAATAATATCAAAATATTCATATAACATTCATAAAATATTCAAGATTCAACAATACAAGTTTGAACTGATATGATCAACTTTTACATAACACAATAATGAACACAATATAGAACATAACATTGACAACGATAAACTTCCAAATTTTACAACAACTTGAATACTAAAACCAAGAACACAACATAGAACAAAAACTTGCAAAAAAAATTCCAGTTGATGGTGTTCTTCAAATCATCTTCTAATTTTAGATTATTGAGCCTGAACTCTTCAACTTCATTTTTGGCTTCCTCCATCTCTTGAGTTAGCATATCTATCTTACTTTATTGCTTCGTCATGATTTGCTTCTTTTCATTTATAGCTTCTTCGTATAACCATTCAAATAATCCACAACCAGCATTACTATATCCCTGTTGAGATTAAGAAAGAATATTGCAATGTAGTAAATAAACATTTCAACATTATTTCAGCCAAGAGGGATCAGACTAAAGTTTACCTTTAAATGTTGATAACCCCAAAAAGGTTTTACATAACTGTTGACTATTCTCGCCCTTCGAAGTACAACGTTGTCTCCACAACAGTAAAAAGGCTTCCATGGAAGATTCAAGCTGCTAAATATCTGTGAATCACTTCTGCTTTTCGATGATGATGATGAACTGCGCCCAAAACTCATTGTTATTGAAAAAAAGTACATAAATTAGGTTTCAATTTGGGGATTTTATGGAACTATTCACGTTAGGTTTCAATTTGGGGGTAAACTAAATGTGTGTTGCATGTTTCAACATCAACAAAGAAGAAAGGGCTGAATAGACATTCCACCTCAGCTGACACGTCAAGGGAACTAACGTCGTTTAGCAAAATTTGACCAAAATTACTAATTTGAATCTCTTTGATAGCGTAAGGGGCCAACTTGGACGTTTTAAAAGAAAAAGGACCACAATGGACCCATAGGTATAGGTAAGGGGCTAAAAAGGGTATTAAGCCTTATTTTTAATTAATTGATCAATGATTTTTTTTATTCGTTCTCCCTAAAAAAATAGGGTTTCATTTTCCTTATATCCTAACTTCTACTTCAAAGTTATGGTAAAGAAAATATTGCGAACAAATCTTTTGGGTTCCTAATTTCTAAGATCCTGCCTCAAGATTCATATCAAGAAAGAATAAAACAAATCAAGTTTGAATTTCAACTTCACTTATTCCTTTGTTCTATTCTTTTCTAAATGGCTTCAGCCAATTGTTCCTTCTACAAGTATCACATATTGTTGCAGAAGAGCTGAACTAGACAAGTTTAGCACTTTAACGCTCAAGTAAATATGTGAGAGATAAGGGTGAATCAAAATTGAACTTGAAACTGTGTACATGAGTTCTTTGTGCATCTTATTTATATAGTGAGTCGGTTATAACAACCTGCTATTTTCTAGGCATATGATGCAAAGAGCCATTGGACGCATCTGGGACATAGATAACATGTATTCTTCCGTAGGCTAGTTCTCGTGTGTTACAAATCCTCTAAAAGAGTTAAAACTCCTTATGAGTGATCAATCAATGACCATTATGGTCGGTGCAAAAATATTACGCTCTAAACTCTTGTTTTTATATGCTAGTGCAAGGGTTTGTTGTATCTTCTTCATTTGCTGATCATTCTTTTTAACTATTCTGGAAAGTCAAGAGAAAGTGTTACAATTTCTTAGGAATTCACGCCTTTAACACCCCATGCTTCAAATGTTTTTTTAGAAGTATAATAATAACTACTCTGAAGAGCTAAAACACTTGAGTGCTGTGTGTAAGTGACTTGAAGCAGTGATAGGGACTGTTATATCATCACATGATTTTTGAAGAGTCAGTTTCTCATTATTTTTTGGGTGTCCTTTGTATTTTGTTGTTATTTCCTTCCCTATGATATTTCCCTCCTAGCATTTTGAAAACTCATATTCGTCATGGGTCTGAAGTCAAAAGACGACGTTTATGCATGTTGGGTAAATCTTGTCTAGTCTTCAATTGTTTCTCTCTTTACTTGCAAGGGTATTTTTGATAGAGCCTTTCTGGAGGTTGGTCAATCTTTAGATTGGGGTGTCTTGACCCATGATGAAAATGAAATAATCTACAACGATTATGGTGATTGTGTCTTCCCTTTCTATGATTGTGTTTTCTTAATCCTAAATCCAACATTTCCCTTTAATGGCTTGAAAATGGAAGTCCTTAAACATATGAAGGTTTCCAGTCGTAGCTTTATCCTGCGAGTTGGGAGTATGTATAATTTTTTTCCAATATTGATGTGAATATTTGAATTGGGGACATCCATGGCTTTGGGGATTTTTCCCTGGTGACTCAAGCACAAGGTTGCATTTTATTTTCCTTAGTGTCGACCATCCATGGCTTTGGGGATTTTTCCAAAGAACTTGAAGCATTTTGAAGATTAATTCTTCCTAGTTACTCCTATCCGCTCGAAGGCTTATGCAATAGTATCACAGTTGAAGATTGAGTGGGGGGTAAATGCATCAAATTATTCCCCAAGTACTTGAACGAATGTCATTTCCTTATGGGAAATGAGTTGTATATCTATAAAGAGGACGACCTTTTAGATAAAGAGTTGTATCTGAAGAAATGACTGGTGAGTTTCGTCAAGGATTTGGGTTAACCCGGGGGCATTATTCCCTGGGATGAAAATTCTAGAAATGCTTAAAACGCTTCATCGACACTCGCCTAGGGATGGATGCTCGTACCAAGGAAGATAAGAAGATTATTTTTGGTATGTCCCAAATGCCCTTGACTTTTTGTTACCAACTCATTTGCTTACAGTGTGCTAACTTTGTTAATAATTATTTGCAAATTTAATGAAGTATGAGAAGGTGCTTTGCCTTTTAAAGCGGAGAATCTGGTCAGTGCAAACAGCAGCGGGGCCTTCAGCTACTTCAAGGAGGTTTAGTGTCTCTCCACCCATAGAATCCTCTAGGAATGTATTTGCTTCAAATGCTTCCTGACAACCATTGTGCATTTAGGTTCATTTGGCTTCTGCACAGTTGATTGGGTTAGGTCTCCATCCTTTCTAAAGAAAACTTGGTCTCTCCATTAAAGAAATTTTTCTCCTACTTATCTAACCTAGTTGGTCATGCTCTTAAGTAAGAACTGGTGACTTTGGTGTGTTATACTCATCATGCATCTACTGATCTGACCATTGGTGAGGCAAGTCATTGGGACACTCTCTAGTATGACCAATAACATTAAAAGAAGCATCAGATGGAGGAAAATGTTCATAACCTGACACTCCAATAAGATACTTACGTGCGAAAGATAAGGAAAGTTTCTGCTTCTCTTACCAGAGTAGGCGATGCTTTACGCTCCCTTAATTTCCTTGGCTCTTTTTCCGACAAGGTGACTCATTTAGTGAGGAGTGCAAAGAGAACATGCATGTCTCTAGCTTCGACCTGAGCTACCCTAACATCTAATCAGGCATCTCTTTTTACGGTTCAAAGAGATCTGTACGATCTGTGTAACACACATTTTAATTATTTTTATTGTCGGTGTTAATTTCATTTTCGGCATGCTTGCGTGGATTTTGGTTAAGAAGTAAGTTCCATAATACTAAAAAATATGATTAATGATAGTAATAATATGATAATTAGTAAGGTGTTACTATTATTAATATTATTGTTATTATTATCATATTAAATAATATTATTGGAATAATAATATAATTATTAGATTTTTGGAATTAAAAGAAAATGAGAATTGTTTATTTATTTGGAATATAAGTGATTTTTGGGGTATTAAGGGTAGAATTGGCATTTGTGAAAATAGAAAGTGAAGGAGAAGGAAGAACACGCATGGTTGGGAGAGAAGAATAGAAGAGCACGGTTGATAGAACGAGAGCGATCAAGAACAGAAGCTTGAGCAAGAAGGATTTTCGTGTGGATTGTGAAGCTTCATCATCATCAGAGCGCATCCGAGATAAGGGGGGAATTGATCGGTTGAATTGGTATTTGCATGAGTAATTGGTAGAAAGGGGAAATTCCCTAATCCCCATAGTTCGATGATGAATAATGTTGATCGCATGTTTATATCACTGTTATTATTGTGTTGTACTATGTTAAATTCGTTGCATGTGGCTGTGAGCAATTGTATGAATGTTTGGGGTTTTCTGGGTAGTTCGAAGTTATACCGGAACTGAGTGATTGTGTAGAAATAGCAATTAATCGGGTTAAATCGGGGATAAATGTTATAATAAGTTGTGGAGCAATGATCTGGCATGATGGGGTTTGGACTGGAGTAGAATCGGCCGAGTTCGGAACATGTTGCCGACTCTGAGCTGTGATCTTTTTTTTCTGAGTACGCAGGTATTCGCTGGGCGAATGAGGGGGCGAGCCTTTGCCAGGAAAACTGGGCAGCGAATGCTGCCAGTAGCCTCTATTTGGTTTCGCCGGGCGAGTTCCAGCGAGTGTTCGCTGTGGGGTTTCGCCGGGCGAATGCGCCAGCGAGTCCGACAGAAATTTTTGTTTTGGCTGGTATTCTGTGCTGATTTCTTTGTGGATTTGGAATCTTGTTGATCATGTTTTGGGATGAGCTTATTGGGTGAGTTGTGGTGAGTGTATGTAGGGTGTCGGGACGTGATTCCGTGATATCCGCGTGGTTATGATATTGCATGGGTGTATGTTATGATGGATGACTGCGATGATGAGTGAGATATCTTTGATATATGATAAATTATGATCAGTAGGATCGATACGCTTTATATGCATTGCGTTTATATACTGTTATGTGATGAGTGGATCAGTAGGATCGTTACGCATCGAGTGCGTTGTGGTGATGCGTTATGATGAGTGGATCCGTAGGATCGATACGCTTGATATGCGTTATGTTTGTATGTTGTGTGATTACGTGGATCAGTAGGATCGATGCACCTGGTGTGCTTGTGTGTATATGCATTATATGATGCGATGGATCAGTAGGATCGTGTGCAATGTGTGTGCTGAGTGGTTATGCATAGTGTCTTACATAGCATGTGGACGTGAGGTATGATTTACTCACGTGCTTCAAGTGGGGAGTCTGGATGTGAGGTATGATTTACTCACGTGCTCCAAGTGGGGAGTGTGGATGTGGTGTGTAATACACTCACGTGCTCCAAGTGGGGAGCGTGGACGGGATTTGGATCGTTGCTCGGATGAAGTGTATGCGACCACCCGTGTTCCAAGTGGGGAACGTTGGAAGGGATAGATCGTTGCTTGGATGGAGTGTATGCGATCTATCCTGAGATCTGATTATATGGGCTCATGAGGAGCGTGGTAGGGATAGATCGTTGCTCGGATGGAGTGTATGCGATATATCCTGAGTTGAGTCGGTACCGCATATTGTCGAGTCGAGTGCATGTGTTGCATTGTTGTTTGTGAGTGTTGTGATTGTTGATGATGGGACAGTAGGTCCGAATATGTTGTATGTGAAATAATGATTTATTGTTTTCTGCCTTTTATTTCATGTGCATTTATACCGTTAATATTTGTTCGTGATTTCTCACCCCTCTATTGTTGTTTCGGTATGTGCTTCTTCGAAAGTACAGACAATCCAGGTGTCTAGCTAGCTTGGATTGTGGCGTCGTTGTAGGATTGCTCTAATACGTAACACTGGGGCTTTTTGGGAGTTTTATTGTTTCTTGTTGATTATGTGTTCCCCCGTGGTGTATCTGATTTTGATGGGATATGTGATGACGTTACGTATATTTTGGGCAGATGGCAAATTGTTGTATATGACGATGTTGATGATATGGATGATGTATATATGATATGTGTTATGACAGACTACATCTTTTTCCGCTGCAATTATGCTGAATATTATTTTAAAAAATGATTTGTGGAATTTCGTTGGAAATTGTGACATCCCGTTGTGGGAAAACTCTGATATGTGTTTATTTTAATTGCTTTATTTTATTTTGGGGAACGGGGTGTTACAAGTTGGTATCAGAGCAGGTCGGTCTGTTCGGCCAGTGTAGTGTTTTGAGTCTGTCTGTAGGATATAGTTAGTTGTTTTCCGTTAACCTGTTGTTGTGGTTGTTGAGCAGTATGGCAGGGAGAAATGACGCGGTGTTGGCTGCGGCTATGCAAGCAATGGCACAGGTGGTGGCCAATCAGAAAATGGTTGCGGGTGCTTAGTTCAGAGACTTGACGCAGTTCCAGAGCAACAAGCCACCAAAGTTTGAAGGTGGGATTTCTGATCCGATAGCTGCACAGAAGTGGCTGAAGGCGATAGAGAAGATCTTCAGGACCATGGGGTGTAGTGACGAGCAGAAACTGAGGTTTGGAACTCATATGTTAGAGGGCGAAGCCGAGGCTTGGTGGGATAATTGTCGTCAGAGGATGGAGGCTTCGGGGACTCTGATTACTTGGGAGGTGGTTCGATCTGGATTTCTGGAGAAGTATTTTCCAGAAGATATCAGGAGTGCTAAAGAGGTTGAATTTCTGGAATTGAAGCAAGGTAATATGTCTGTGGCCGAGTATGCGGCTAAGTTTGAGGGGTTGGCTCAGTATTGTCCCCATTACAATACTAAGGAGGCTATGACTTCTAAGTGCTTGAAATTTGAGAATGGGCTGAGGCCGGAGATCAAGATGGGGATCGCGTGTCAAGAGATCAGGAGTTATCCTGAGTTGGTGAGTAGAAGCCGGATTTATGACAATGATAACCGTGCGAGGATCGCACACTATAAGGCGGTGAATGGCCGCAAGGGTAAACAAAGGTTTGGTGGTACATCTTACAGTGTTTCGACCAATAAGGGAAAGCAGAAGGTTATGACTGATAAGAGGTTCCGAGAGAGTAAAGCGTCGGTGGATTTGAAATGTTATCGGTGCGGTGTCACGGGGAATCGTGCTAATGATTGTCCTCATGAAGCAAAGAAGTGATTCAAGTGTGGGAAGCCGGGCCATGTGATGGCGGATTGTAGGACTAATATGCCTACTTGTTATAACTATGGTGAGAAGGGCCATATTAGTACTTATTGTGAGAAGCCAAGGAGGCCTCAGGCGCCTCAGGTTACTGGTAAAGTGTTTGCGATAGTGGGAACTCAAGCGGCGGACGAGGAGCGTTCGATCAAAGGTACTTGTTTTATCAATAACATTCCTTTAACTGTTATGATTGACACGGGTGCGACCCACTCGTTTATCTCTGTTGATTGTGTGAAGAGGTTAGGTTTGGTGCCATCTACTCTTGAGCGGCGAATGACTATTGAAACTCCCTCGATTGGTTCAGTGACTACTTCGTTAGTGTGTTTGAAGTGTCCACTGACTATTTTTGGTCGAGACTTCGGTGTGGATTTGATTTGTTTTCCACTTGGTAGTTTGGATGTTATCCTTGGTATGAACTGGTTAGAGTTCTACCGAGTGTACATCGATTGTTTTCAGAAAGTGTTATTGTTTTTTACCCCAGAAGAGGAAGAGTTGGCAGATTCCTTGTCTGGTAAGGAATTAAGGACTTTGTTGGAAGATGAAGCTCAGGTGTTTGCTTTATTTGCATCATTGTCTGTTGACAACAAGGCGTTGTTGGATGAGTTAGCTGTTGTGAATGAGTTTCCGGAGGTGTTCCCGGATGATATTACAGAGTTGCCTCCGAAGAGAGAAGTTGAGTTTAGCATTGATCTTATTCCTGGTACGAGGCCTATTTCTATGGCGCCGTACAGGATGTCGGCAATGGAGTTGGCCGAGTTGAAATCTCAGATTGGAGAGTTGCTGGATAGAAAGTTTATTAGACCAAGTGTGTCGCCGTGGGGAGCTCCAGTGTTGTTAGTGAAAAAGAAGGACGGTAGCATGCGGTTGTGCAATGATTACCGTCAGTTGAATAAAGTGACCATCAAGAACAAATATCCTCTTCCAAGGATTGATGATTTGATGTATCAGTTGGTGGGAGCTCGTGTGTTCAGTAAGATTGACTTGAGGTCAGGTTATCATTAGATAAGAGTTAAGGAAGGTGATATTCAGAAGACGGCGTTTAGGACTCGATATGGAAATTATGAGTATGCAGTAATGCCTTTCAGAGTGTCTAATGCGCCAGGAGTGTTTATGGAGTATATGAACCGTATCTTCCATTCTTATTTGGATCAGTTTATTGTCGTGTTCATTGATGATATACTGATTTATTCTAAGTCTGAGGAAGAGCATGCAAAACATTTGAGGATTGCTTTGCAAGTGTTGAAGGATAACAAGTTGTTTGTTAAGTTATCGAAGTGTGAGTTCTGGTTGAAGACGGTGAGTTTCTTGGGGCATGTTATTTCTGGTGATGGTGTTTCTGTAGACCCTTTGAAAGTTAGTGCGGTTTTGCAGTGGGAACCGCCGAAGACGGTAACTGAGGTTAGAATCTTTTTGGGTTTGGCAGGTTATAACCAAAGATTTATTGAAGGATTTTCTAGTTTGGCGTTGCCATTGACTCAGTTGATGAGGAAAGGTCAAGTGTTTGTGTGGGATGCTGCTTGTGAAGAGAGTTTTGAAGAGCTGAAAAAGAGATTGACTTCAGCGTCGATGTTGGTGTTACCGAATCTGTGTGAGCCTTTTGTGGTGTATTGTGATGCGTCCAAGATGGGATTGGGCGGAGTTCTTATGCAGAACGGAAAAGTGGTAGCTTATACTTCACGACAACTGAGGGTGCATGAACGGAATTATCCTACTCATGACCTTGAATTGGCTGCGGTGGTTTTTGTTTTGAAGATCTGGAGACACTATTTGTATGGCTCGAGGTTTAAGGTATTCAGTGATCATAAGAGTTTGAAGTATCTGTTTGATCAGAAAGAATTGAATATGAGGCAGGGAAGATGGTTGGAATTCCTGAAAGATTATGATTTTAGTTTGAGTTATCACCCAGGAAAAGCGAATGTTGTTGCGGATGCCTTGAACAGGAAAGCGATTCATATGTCGGCTTTGATGGTGAAAGAGATGGAGCTTATTGAGAAGTTTTGAGATTTGAGCATGGTTTGTGAGTTTACTACAGATGGTGTGATGTTGGGTAAATTGCAAGTGAAGAATGATTTCTTGGATATGGTGAAGGAACATCTGAAGTTGGATGTGAAACTTGTGGATTTGATGCGAGGAGCCGAAGGTGACTCCGATAGTGATTTCCAGTTGGATAATGCTGGTGTGTTGAGGTTTCGGGGCAGAATTTGTGTGCCGGATAATGATGAGCTGAAGAAGTCGGTTTTGGACGAAGGACATCGTAGTAGCCTGAGTGTTCATCCAGGAGCTACGAAGATGTATCAGGACTTGAAAAAGTTGTTTTGGTGGTCGGGCATGAAGAGGGATATTGCTCGTTATGTTTATGCTTGTTTGGTATGTCAGAAATCGAAGGTGGAGCATCAGAGACCCTCTGGGATGATGCAACCGTTAGAGATTCCGGTTTGGAAGTGGGATTGTATCACCATGGATTTTGTTACAGGATTGCCGAACACGGCGAGAGGATTTGATGCGATTTGGGTGATTTTGGATCGGCTTACGAAGTCTGCACACTTTGTGTCGATTAGTGTCAGTTTTCCGTTGGAGAAGCTGGCAGAGATCTATATTCGGGTGATTGTAAATCTGCATGTTGTGCCGTTGAGTATTGTGTCAGATAGAGATCTGAGGTTCACTTCTGTATTTTGGAAGAGTTTGCAAGAAGCTTTGAGTACCGAGTTGAAGCTGAGTTCAGCCGATCATCCGTAGACAGATGGACAGTCAGAGAGGACTATTCAGACTTTAGAGGATTTGTTGCGGGCTTGTGTTTTGGAAAAATGTGGTGCGTGGGATACTCATTTTCCATTGGTAGAGTTCACGTACAACAACAGTTACCATTCCAGTATCGGGATGGCACCGTTTGAAGCTCTTTATGGTAGGAGGTGTAGGACTCCTCTATGTTGGTATGAGTCGGGTGAAAATGTTGTGTTGGGACCAGAGTTGGTGCAGCAGACTACTGAGACAGTTCAGATGGTCTGCGAGAAGATGAGAGCATCTCAGGATCGGCAGAAGAGTTATTATGATAACCACAGGAAAGAGTTGGAATTCAGTGAGGGTGACCATGTATTTTTTAGGGTTAACCCAATGACTGGTGTAGGACGTGCATTGAAGTCCAAGAAGCTGGATCCGAAGTTTATCGGGCCGTATCAGATTTTGCAGAGGATTGGTGCTGGGGCGCATAAGGTGGCGTTGCCGTCGGAGCTTTCGAACTTGCATGACGTGTTTCATGTGTCGCAACTTCGGAAGTATGTACCCGATCCGTCACATGTGATTCAGCGAGATTGAGTCCAAGTTAGAGAGAATCTAACTGTGGAGACGTTGCCGTTGAGGATCGAGGATCGCAAGATGAAGCGACTCAGAGGGAAAGAGATACCTTTGGTGAGAGTGGCTTGGGGAGGTACTGCAGGAGGCAGTGTGACCTAGAAATTGGAGAGCAAGATGTGGGGAACGTATCCAGAGCTCTTTCCATCAGGTATTTTCGAGGACGAAAATAATTAAAGTGGGGGAGAGTTGTAACGCCCATTTTAATCATTTTTATTGTCGGTGTTAATTTCATTTTCGGCATGCTTGCGTGGATTTTGGTTAAGAAGTAAGTTCCATAATACTAGAAAATATGATTAATGATAGTAATAATATGATAATTAGTAAGGTGTTACTATTATTAATATTATTGTTATTATTATCATATTAAATAATATTATTGGATTTTTGGAATTAAAAGAAAATGAGAATTATTTATTTATTTATTTGGAATATAAGTGATTTTTGGGGTATTAAGGGTAGAATTGGCATTTGTGAAAATAGAAAGTCAAGGAGAAGAAAGAACACGCACGGTTGGGAGAGAAGAAGAGAAGAGCACGGTTGATAGAACGAGAGCGATCAAGAACAAAAGCTTGAGCAAGAAGGATTTTCGTGTGGATTGTGAAGCTTCATCATCATCAGAGCGCATTCGAGGTAAGGGGGGGAATTGATCGGTTGAATTGGTATTTGCATGAGTAATTGGTAGAAAGGGGAAATTCCCTAATCCCCATAGTTCGATGATGAATGATGTTGATCGCATGTTTATATCACTGTTATTATTGTGTTTTACTATGTTAAATTTGTTGCATGTGGCTGTGAGCAATTGTATGAATGTTTGGGGTTTTTCGGGTAGTTCGAAGTTATACTGGAACTGAGTGATTGTGTAGAACTAGCAATTAATCAGATTAAATCAGGGATAAATGTTATAATAAGTTGTGGAGCAATGATCTGGCATGATGGGGTTTGGACTGGAGTAGAATCGTCCGAGTTCGGAACATGTTTCCGACTCTGAGTTGTGATCTTTTTTTCTGAGTACGCAGGTATTCGCTGGGCGAATGAGGGGGAGAGCCTTCGCCTGGCTTCGCCAGGCGAACTGGGCAGCGAATGCTGCCAGTAGCCTCTGTTTGGTTTCACCAGAAGTTTCGCCGGGAGAGTTCCAGCGAGTGTTCGCTGCGGGGTTTCGTCAGGCGCGTGGTCAGCGGGTGTTCGCCACAGGGCTTCGCCAGGCGAATGCGCCAGCGAGTCCGACAACAGTTTGTGTTTTGGCTGCTGTTCTGTGCTAATTTCTTTGTGGATTTGGAATCTTGTTGATCATGTTTTTGGATGAGCTTATTGGGTGAGATGTGGTGAGTGTATGTAGGGTGTCGGGACGTGATTCCGTGATATCCGCGTGGTTATGATATTGCATGGGTGTATGTTATGATAGATGACTGCGATGATGAGTGAGATATCTTTGATATATGATAAATTGTGATCAGTAGGATCAATACGCTTGATATGCATTGCGTTTATATACTGTTATGTGATGAGTGGATCAGTAGGATCGTTATGCATCGAGTGCATTGTGGTGATGCGTTGTGATGAGTGGATCCGTAGGATCAATACGCTTGATATGCGTTGTGTTTGTATGTTGTGTGACTACGTGGATCAGTAGGATCGATGCACCTGGTGTGCTTGTGTGTATATGCCTTATATGATGCTATGGATCAGTAGGATCGTGTGCACTGTGTGTGATGTGTTGTTATGCATAGTGTCTTGCATAGCATGTGGACGTGAGGTATGATTTACTCACGTGCTCCAAATGGGGAGCGTGGACGTGAGGTATGATTTACTCACGTGCTCCAAGTGGGGAGCGTGAACGTGGTGTGTGATACACTCACGTGCTCCAAGTGGGGAGCGTGGACGAGATTTGGGTCGTTGCTCGGATGGAGTGTATGCGACCACCCGTGTTCCAAGTGGGGAACGTTGGAAGGGATAAATCATTGCTCGGAGGGAGTGTATGTGATCTATCCGGAGATCTGATTATATGGGCTCAGGAGGAGCGTGGTAGGGATAGATCGTTGCTCGAATGAAGTGTATGCGATATATCCTGAGTTGAGTCGGTACCGCATATTGTCGAGTCGAGTGCATGTGTTGCATTGTTGTTTGTGAGTGTTGTGATTGTTGATGATGGGACAGTAGGTCCTGATATGTTGTATGTGAAATAATGATTTATTGTTTTCTGCCTTTTATTTCATGTGTATTTATACCGTTAATATTTGATCGTGATTTCTCACCCCTCTGTTGTTGTTTCGGTCTGTGCTTCTTCGGAAGTACAGACAATCCAGGTGTTTAGCTAGCTTGGATTGTGGCGTCGTCGTAGGATTGCTCTGATACGTAACACCGGGGCTTTTTGGGAGTTTCATTGTTTCTTGTTGATTATGTGTGCCCCCGTGGCAGCCTTCCTTCCATTTTTTATCACATAATGTGAGTAAAGTTCAATTGTTTCCCTAATCAGGGTAACCTTCCTTCTGTTTCCCTTCTCATAGATATAACTTTTTTACCTGTTTGAGGTATGTAACTTTGATCCCGAATGCAGAGTTTTGGATTTCGTGTGAACTTACGAAGTATTCCCTTAAAGTTTATTGGATATCTTAGAGGTCACTCCTAGCCAAAGGTAGGTTCTCGTTCCCTCGCCCAGGTAAATAATCGGTCGGTAGTCGAGATGTGGCCAACCTACCGCATCCTCTAGAATGGCTAGCTTCTAGAGGGGGTGGACCATTATTGTCATTTTAGTGGTTTTTCAACTTTCTTTATGTGTGTGCTTTACACATTGGGGAATTGATTGGTGCAGTCGCACGTGTGTCTTTTTCAACAGCACCCTTGAGTCTTTGTGTTGGGGCTTCTATCCCTTCAGTTGTACCCTGGAATCATCGTTACCTTAGACAATCACAAAGAAATAAATATTTCAGAACTTGCAATATTTCATTAATAATTGGGAATTAATCAAGCACTTGAGAAAGCTGACTATGCCTAAATAATATCAAACGTGAATAGAAAAAACATAACTAGGTGGACTGGCCATTGCTTATTCTTCTTGTTCAGCTTCTTGTTAGATCAACCCATTTTGGGAGGCTGGACACTCATGCTTCTGAGATGGCCAGTTAGGGATTCCAGGTTGATTTCCATTGTTATGCCTTCTCCTTAGTGTCGCTTAATATTCACTTGATCCTTAGATATTGGCATTGATTCTTATCGACTCTCCTTGAAGATTATGGTATTTGAGCTTGAGATGGACCGGTAAGGATATAATGTCCAAAGTGGGTGTGGAAGGCTTTCTAAGAATGCCATTATAAGCGCTCTTGTAGTGGACCACGAGGAACTGCTAACTGACAGGCAATATGTATTTCCCTTCTCCTACAAATATCATTAATTCGATGTACCCCCATTGACGAGTTGTCATGCCATTGAACCCCTGCAAATATGAGCCTTCATACAACCATAAGCGTCCTCTTTCAAGGCACGTCTTCTCAAACAACTCATACTACATGATATCACACTAGCTATCATCATCAATAAGAATTCGAGAGACATAGAAATGTTCGACCGTAAATGTTATTTCTAAAGGAAATATTTTGTATGGGGTTCTGTTGCACCCTAAAATTTGCTCAAACTATTTCACTTGGTTTATGTTTCAATTGTATTGTCATTTGCATACTAAGTCATGTACATAGTCTAATCATTTGCATAACATAGCATAACAAGGCATCTAACAAGGGATCTAGTGCCATTTTCATCAGAAAGAGGCCCATCAAGGGGTTTTATTCAAGTTCAAGACCATCCAAGTAATCAAGAAATGAGTTGAAGCTTTGAGAAGTTTGAAGGTCAACCAATGGATTTCTCTCCCAATCTTGGGGATATGTTGAAGATCATCAATAAGTGTGTGAGCCATGGAAGGTGTACAAAGATCATGGAAGACATAGAGGGTCATTTTGAAGATGAGACAAGTCATTGATACAAGTACAAGAGCCAGAGTTGAAGTACAGTCAACTAAGGTTTCATCTGGGTCAACCCTAGGTCAACCCTAGGTCAAATGGTTGATTGGAGGGCATCAAGGCCTACTTGGAGTATGTGGAATTCATGAATTGGTATGTGGATGCATGTGTGGTGTTGTGCCAAGGAGAAATCAAAAGGAATCAAGAAGAAGAGGAGTTACTAAATTAGGGTTTCAGTGTAAAAAACCCTAATTTAGGCCTAACTTCCAAGCCAGATAAGTCAAAATGAAAGTTTCAAATGAAGTCTTGGTCAACATGAAACTTGTAGAACATCTCAATATATTTAATTTGAGTACTAGAAGTCTTCAAGGAGATTTATAGAACTCAAGTTATGGTTCTTGCAAGTTATGGGTCCCTAGAGGGTACTGAAATTTACCTGTGAAAGTCACTTGACTTCCAAGCAACTTTTGCTCATGAAGGAGTTTTCAAATGGATTATTGGTCAACATAAGAGTTGTAGATCTTGATCTTAGCTCTAATTTTAGTACTAGAAGTCCTCAAGAGGATTTGTAGAGCTCAAGTTATGGTCTTGGCAACCCAAGGGTATTTTGGGAAAGTTGAATTACAGGTCATTTTTCAACATAGGTCCAAATCTCCATCTTCCACTCTTCAAATGAAAAAATGTTCAACATGAGATGTGTTCAAAATGATGTTTTTAGGCTAGATAAGAGGTCATGATAACTTGGAATGGCTTGCTTCACAAAATCATAAAGATGGCCTAAAATGAAGGTATATTTTAAATGAACCAAAGTTGGAAATTAGGGTTTTTGATCTACACAACCAAAACAAGGCATATGACATACCATTTTGATTGTAAAAATCATTTTGAGAACATTGACATTGCCACAATTTTGAGTTGAGGGTTATTTCAAGGACTTGCTTTGTAAAAGGCTTACTTGAATCATAAGGCACCATTGCAAAACCACTTGGCAAGGCAAATACAAGGCATTTTTCCATCCATACACCTCCAATATCTCATTTGGAGAGATTTCAAACTCAGAATAAGTACAATTGCAAGCAAAATCATGAGTTGGTATGAGTACATAGCATGATGTGAGATCTCATGACATGAGAAGAGGATTTTCTCATTGGATCAATCTAGATCTTTCTAGAGTCCTCCAACACACTCTATATAAGATTCAGAAATGATCTCAAGCAAGATTTGGTGAGAATTGAAGGAGAGAAGAGAGTTTGAGATTTGAAACTTCCATGTGCAATTCAGAATCGGTTACAAGCATTTCATCCATTTCAATCCAAGATTTTGATTGTGATAGCTTCTATTGATACTAGTGAGCGTTTCCAGATCAAAATCATAGCAAATTGGTGGCTGAATCGTGTTCTTACAATTGAGTTTCATCACCTGCAACTCAGAATCGGTTTCCACAATCCAAGCCTCCTCAATCATTTCTTTTGCATACAGAAGCAAGGTTGTGATTCATTGAAGGTGCATTGAAGTTCTCAAAGCTTGATTTGAAGATTTCATATCTCTGTTCATCTCAAATTTGCAGGTAGGTAAACTTCAATCCACAGCTTGATTTAGATAGTTTCCATTGGTTTTGATTAGTTAGATTCAATGTAGATGATCATGTGGAACTTTCTGGTAGCTTTAGGATCAGTTTAGAGATAATTGGTTGAAGGATGCAATTTCTGTTCATGCTTGTATCTTGTTGTTCTTGGTGTTATAATCATGATTTGATGGCTAGAGATGCTCAGTGAAACATTGGGGAAGAGATTGAGCCACTCAATTTCATGTTTGGTGAGATTTGGTTCTTGAGTGATTTTCTGAGATTCAATCGTGTTTTGAGCTAGGTGGTGTTTCAATATGTTTAATTGCCATGGTTGAACTCAGTGTGAAATTTGGAGCATGTTAGGTTTTTTAATTTTTGCATTTGATGGAGATTTGATGAGATAAGATTGGAGGAAGAGGAAGCTTCAAACTCTGCTCAGCCATGGCCTTTCCCTCCATGAGAGTTCAAAGGAAGAAGACGAGTTAGGCACCCTTGGATCAGAGCAAGACTTTGACTGGAATCAAGATCCAACGGCCACGTTTTGTTTTCAGTTTGTGAAGGATTTCAGAGCTATCAAAGCACAACGTTTCATTAAACGCTGATGCTGGGCTTAAGTGAACTTTATGATATCCACACCCCTCTCCCAGGCCCAGTCAAGAAATGTACGTGTTTTTGTTACTTCCTACACCGCGAATTTCTCGTTTTTCTTTCTATTTTCGTTTTAGTTTTCTGATGCATATTGGGCTTAGTAGAGATTGCTATCCCCACCCCCTTTTGGGCCCAGATGGCTGTTTGAACTAATCTGCATTGCTATTTGACACACACATTTTCCATTTTCTCATGTTTTTTTCTTTATTTTCACATATTTCTTTTAATACTTTGAAAATTCATAATAAATTCAAAAATAAGTCTTTTTACATGGGAGTTTTTTCTCCATTTTCATAATTGTCTCAAGAAAGTTATAGAAAGATAAAATTAGAATTTTAGTCATTTTTCTATTTTCTGGTGAATTTTTACATTTAATTGCTTTTATTGCATTTTATTTTGTATATCCATTTTGCTGAATTTTGTTTAGCCATTTTATTTTACATTTTTGATGTGATTCTTTTTACCATAGTTGGATTGAAGCATTAGGTCCCCCTTGGAATTATTTCACACTTTTGTGATTTAATTTTAATTAGTTTTGAGTAAGGAACTTTAGGGTGCTAGAATTAGGGTTTCAACTTGACATAGGTGCATTCACCACATAGTTCTTGGGTTTTTAGTTTGATTTAGGCCTTGGGGTTTATGTGGGGTATAGGGTACATAGCTAGGGTACCTTAGAAATAAATCTAGGATTTTATGGTGAATATTCCCATTTTATTTGATTTTTGCAAGTTGGATGATATTGGTGTGTTTCCCTCTTGGGAAGTTGTTTGTTTGTTGGGTTTTGGGCAATGCCATTGGGTGATTAAGCTTGTGCTTGGCTTGAGGAGCATGTGAAGACTTTGAGGATGATTGGAAACAAGTATTAATGCTTGGAGCTTGTGCTTGAAGATTGCTTGATGAAGGCTTAGGAGATAGGAGACCTAGGGAGAGCTCAAGAGTAGACTGACTTCTTCTGTCAAACATAGAGAGCTTCTGGTGCCTCTATTCCATCCTATGATACAAGGTCCCCTAAAAAGAGCTCCATATCTCCTTAGGAGGGATGTAGAGCATGCTTTGATTAGGTAGAACCTTGAGGATACCTGTCACTTGCTGTGTTAAGATCTTGGTGATTTCCCTGGGTTATCATTAATCCTCTTAACATTTCAACTTCGTCTATTAGTTAATCCTCTCTTGTGAGTGTTTGCCTTGAAGTTGAAGACTTATTGAAGTTCAAAAATGCATTAAAGACTGGAGAAATGAAGCTTGTGCCTGTCAAAGCTGGATATTTGTTGAAGGTTAGGGATTGTATTGCTGTTTGATGCTATCTGCTTATTGGATTCAGTGCTTGCTAAAGCTGAAGATTATTGGAGATAAGAGCTTACCTGAAGTTTGGACATCATTGGAGAATGAAGATAGGATCTTGCCTAAAGTTGTTACTGTCAACCTTTTGTTGTTTATCAACGGTAGCTGTCAGAGTTGGTGCTGTTTGGACTGTTTGCTGTAGGAGCTAGTGTGGCTTTCTGAGCTGGCGTTGAGTGTGGATTTCTTTGCTGTATGGTTTATTGATTTGCCCTTAGGTTTGAGGTGGATCTTGTCTCCTCTTGCCTATTGCTTTCTCCTTTGCCTATTTTGTATTGCTGCATCTCATGCATATTTACTGTTCACTGTATCTGCTGTTTCTTTTCCATTTATCCCCTAGGATTTCTGATTTCCTCTGTGTAGGAGGGAATTATGACAGACATTAGGTTGTAATCCATGCATGATAACATTAGGGTAGTTTTGATTCCCTTTCAAACCCTAGGATTTTTAGACTTCTTTCTCTTCTATCTCAGAACAATTCAAAACACAGTAATAAGGATAATCGATGTCGTACGCTACGAGTCTTAAGCTATTTGAGAAAGGTTGCTGGAGGGTCACTCTTCAGTAACCTGATTGCTTAGTTTGTCACCCTTAGGGTGACATACGACGTAGTCACCCTCAAATCATAGTCTCTAGTGCGTCAGAGATTGCAAACATCATAAAAGACAGTTCTTGCGTAAAAGGCTGAAAACAAACATCAAGATGTCATTTTTGTCCGCTTGGACTCTTAATCAAGAAAAACCCTTTCATAAGGAGATAAAAAACATTCAGACAAGCTTGTGTCTTCCGTAGCTCGAACTACGTTTGCTCTGATCTTTCATGCTGTATGAAAGTACGTAGGCATAGGATGCAATATCCTAGCGAGCAACCTTCCCCTCCTTTCCCGTAGGTAGGCGAACTACGTTGACTCTGATTTCTCGTTCTAGACGGGAATACGTAGGCATAAAGTGCGATACTTTGCCGAGTCATTTTCTTTTCTTTTAACCCTTGACCTTTAGAGTAGATAGAATAACAATCCGTACTAGAAAACAAGCGTGGATCCCGTCGAGTACGACGGACGTGAGGGGTGCTAATACCTTCCCCTTGCGTAATCGACTCCCGAATCCAGGATTTGGTTGCAATGACCATTCCTTTCCCGTCTTTGCGTTAGGTTTACTTCGAGCATTTCCTTTCCCTCCTTTGAGATAAATAACGCACGGTGGCGACTCTTCTGTTCAACCGGCGCCGATTTTCGTAGTAGCGACAGCTGGCGACTCTGCTGGGGACTGTGATGGTTCCCTATGCGAGTCTCGCCTTGGGTTTTCTTCCTAGCTGTCTGGGCCTGTCCCCAGCAGCTGGCGACTCTGCTGGGGACAGGAATATCCCCTATACGAGTCAATCCTAGCGCTTGTTTTCCCGTCATGGGTGTTGTATAGATTTACTTTTCTGTCTTTACTTTCCGCCTTTTATTATTGCTGCTGTGGGAAGGGGATAATCTGTTGAGAGATAAGTCGGACCTGGGCTTGAGGTTACACATAGACTTAGAAGTAGAGAGTAGTGGTTAGCCTGCTTGCTTAGCTCGCACCAGCTAGCCACGAAATTTACGCTCGGACGAGATTCTCTTTGATGCTTCTTGCCTGGCCCTTAGGGCTTGACAAGTTTGAAGGTGAGAAAATTACTTAGAAGGGGGGGGGGGGTTGAATAAGTAAGACTAAAAATCAAAGATTAGAACACAGATATTTTTATCCTGGTTCGTTGAATACAACTACTCCAGTCCACCCTCTCAAGAGTGATTTGCCTTTCTCTGTCAAGGACTTAATCCACTATTTTAATCAAACAGATTACAAATAGCAACACCTAAGAACAACTGTTCTTAGTCTTCTTAAGAGCAACTGATCCCAACTGGATCCTCTTAAGGAAAACCTTTTACAAACAATGTAAAACTTTTACAAGAGTAAGAATGCTTCTAATAAGCTGTTATCACAACTGTGATATTTCTCTTAAGTTAAGAACAAAGTTAAAGCAAAATAATATAATTAAGAGCTTTGAAAGATTTGCTTTGAGGAGTGATTTTTCTAGAGTTTCGATACTGAAGAAGATGGAGTGGACTTCTTTATATAGGCACTAAGATCCAAGAAGTCTTGTTACGTTGAAGGCTGTGCAGAAAAGCCTGAAGCCTTTTGTCTTCACATTGGAGGCTGTGCTGAAACAAGCCTGATGCCTTTTGTCTTCACTTGCAGAAAAACTTTCCTCAGAATGGAATGCACAGATAAAACCTTTTTGTCTGTGTCCTTGTGTCTAGCACAAAATAGGAAAGAGCTGTTGAGAAAAACCAACGTACATATTTAAATCTTCTTCAAAGTAAGTTCAGCTTTCAACATTAGAATCTGAATCTTCAGAGTCTCCAGACTAGAGATCATCTGGATCTTCAGAGTCTTGAATATTCTTCAGATTGAGCTGAATCAGAGTATGTGCAGCTTGTGTGCTTGAGCGTGTAAATCTCTCAGAGCAGAGTCTTCTATGCTTTAGAGGCTCCTGCTTCAGAATCTTCAAGAGACAGTAGTCAGATTCTTCTGGGAGTAGCGTTCAGATCTTCACTAAGATGCTCTTGAGCTTATGATGTCCTTCATAATAACATTGTTCAGATCTTAATTTGCTTTCTTAAGATAATTTTCTTTAATGCCTGTAGCAAACAATCTAGAACACATTTAGAGTATATAATTCTTGAATACAAAATTTATAAGTGTTATCATCAAAACATAGAGATATAACTAAGACACAATTTGTGCTCTTACAATCTCCCCCTTTTTGATGATGACAAAACATGAGAAATTTTGTTCAATAAAGAGTAAGAATTAGAAACTCCCCCTGAGATTAACAATCTCCCCCTGAAATAAATACTTCAATAGAATAGAATACTTCCCTTTCTGATTAAGTATATTTCAGATTCAGAGCCTGATGAAAGAGTTCAGAGTCAAATCTTGATGCCAGATACATATGACTTTCTTCAGTCAGAACGTCTGGTTATCATCTTGCATGAATTCTCTTTCAGAATAAATGTATTAGAGTATGATATCAGAGTTATCAGAGTTGATTGAATACTCAGATTTGCTTTAGATGTTCAGGTTCTGGTTGACACAGTCTCAGGGTAACTTCAAAGAATTATGTCAGATATATCAATGTAATCTGAAAGACTTAAATTCAAAGTAAGTTAATAAAATGTCTGAATTTTAGTTTTAGTAATTGCTTATAGGTTGAACACTCAGTTTCTCTTTTTCTCCCCCTTTTTGTCATAATCAAAAAGATTTTCAAAGACAGAAAGATATAGAGGAAATGAAAAACCTAAAGGAGCAAAACAGGTTATCATGCAATTAAACAAACCAAAGTTCACAGTGAAACAGGAAGATGCCAAAACACATAACACAACAAAAGATAAACAGACAGCAAAAACAGTTCATGTGCAAAACAACAAATAAAACTAGGTCTGGCGAGAGGCAACAAGGGTCAGAAGCTCTATCATCTTGGCAGCTGACTCTTCTTGCTTAGACATCTAGGTCTTGATTTCATCAGTTGTTTTCTCTTGCTTGATCATCCAGTCCTTTATATCCTTCACATCATTCACAAGTTCTGAAACCACAGATGAAGACGGAGCAGATGCAGTAGCAGCAGGGTTCCCTTCAGTTTGGTTTTCAACAGAAGCTTGTTCAACCATTTCAGATTCAGGAACTACTGGAGGAGCAGCTTCCAAAAGTAACACAGGAGGAGGAGGAGGCATGTTCATCAGCGTTTCCTTGATTAACTCAGCAAATTTAGTCTTAGCAAGCTTAGAGCATTTTGCTCTAACTTTTAGGGCAGCTTTGTTAAACATCCAGATGAAGCGCTTCCAAGCAGTATTCGAAACATTGGGATCCAAACTAGACATGCATACAGCCTTAACACGATCATATTCAGAATCTAACTCCTTTTTGAAAATATCAAACATAGCATTAACACAAGATCCTAAATCTGACTGTTCAGTCTGTCCAGAGGAAAAAGGATTAGGGGTGTTAGCAGGAGTAGGTTCAGATGGTTGTGGTTGAGGTGTGGGTGGTTGAGATGTGTGGATGTCAGATTGAGGGAGTTCAGATGATTGTTGATGAGATGGAGAGTTTGGTGGGGTATAAAACAAGGCAATGTTAAGATGTTTCTTCATAACACTTTCAGAGCGAGCTTGTTTGAGTGATTCTGAATCACAATCAGATGAATCAGATGAATCAGAAGATTCATCTGAGTGAACAGATGTTGAAGAAATTACAATTGTTTGGTTGAGGGGTTGAATATCAAGAATATTGTCAGAAAGATTTGGATCTTCTGGGGGAATTGTTTGTTCAGAGTGTTCAGTTTGAACAGTCTCTGGTTGATTTTGTTCTGAAATAATTGTTTCTGGTTGGAGAGCCTCTAATTGGGGATTCTCTGGTTGTGACAAAGTTGGTTGTGGAGTTGCTGTTAGAGAGTTTTCTGGTTGAGTTGGTTCTGGTGGAGTTATTGTTGGAGAGTTTTCTGATAGAGTTGGTTCTGGTGGTGGAATTTCTGTTTGAATTGTTTGAGGTTGTGGTTCAGATGGAATTGGTGCAGGAGATGATTGTAAATTTACTGGTTCAGATGATAGTGGTTCGGATGAGATATTGACAGACTTTTTGGATTTGGAAGTTCTTGGTATGAGGCTTGGAGAGAGTTGTGGTGAAGACAGGGGTGAATGAACAGTAGGAGTAGGATCAGATGCTAATACCTGTTGAATGGTGTCTCTGATCTCTTCCAGAGTAGCTTCTCTAGGACTGATTCTGGCCTTCTTTCCTTCTTTCTTCTTCTTTCTTGAAGCTTCAGGTGCTTTTCTCTTCTTCTGAACGGATCCTTCGTCAGCTTTCCTCTTGCTACGCCTTTCCTTCATCTGATTAGGCAATTCTTCTCCTGGCTTCTGAACGAGATTGGCAGGTAGAGGAATTCCTTCCTTTAGACATTCAGTAATGTACAGCCAGACAAATTCCTTTGGTTCATCTGCACTGAATAGTGGAAAATCTTCCACAGGAATTCTTCTGCCTTGAACCTCTTCAGAGTTGATCTTCCTGAGTTGTCCTTTCAATTCTGAAATGATTTTCATCCTTTTCAGATTGAGTCCATTAATTTCAGAGCCAATGATGTAAGTCAGATCTTCTGTAATCTTCGCATCTGTCAGATGCTGTACCAGCTTGTTCTCAATAAGTATATCTGAAATCAACCTTCCCAGGGGTATCCACGTCCTCACTTTACCAGCTTTAGCTCTTACTTCCTCTCTGGTTTCTTTGACATGAGTTAGTAAATGACTGAAGATAAGATACGGTAGATCCACTTTGACATTTTTGCTAATGCAGTACATAAAATACAGATGTTCCGAACTCACATAGTCTGGTGAGTTGGATGGTTTTCTGTGAAAAAATGTACTCATAAAGATTTTTGCCCAGATCCTATAAATGGGTTTCAAATCTTTAACCTTACTAGACGGCATTCCAGCTATAGTAACTTCTTCATAAACCCTAGCCATATCAATGCGAGAAGAAGCAAGATTTGAAACTCCATCAGACTCAGTATAACTGAACAGTTGTTTGATCAGTTTTTCAGTAATGACTATCTCCACTCCAAGAACCGAGGAATGAATAAACTTGGGACCAGCGCTTGCATGAATCCAAAATTCCTTTACCAGTGATGGAAAAACAGGACCCATTAGCCTTTCAAAATATTTTTCCCAACCTTGAGCTTTAATGGTAGAAATGAGGTCGAACCCATTTTCCTTTAAAGAGTCAAGATCAATGAAGCTTTCACAGAGCACCTCCAGATCAGCCACTGGAGTGAATAAGGTTCGTTCAGGTTCTTTGTACATTATAGTCTTGTTGGGTTTTGCAGCAGTGTTTGAAGTAGACGCCATTGAAGAAGAAGAGGGCCTTGGTTTAGGTTTAGGGTTTTGGTAGAGATTGAAAAGAAAGTAGAAACGCATGAATGAAGTGAATGTGGAAAGTGTGAAAATAGTGTGATAGGTGATATATATAGATAACCAAAAATCAAGCATAGGGCACACAAAAGACACTTACGCACGTTTGGACAACATTTAATGAAAAATAATCATTTCACATTAAATTTATGACAGCTGGGGGGAAAACCAAGAAAAATGAGATTTTCAAAGCAATACCTCAAACGTCAATTCAGTTGAGCACTCCATCTTTTCAGATATTGAGTGACACGTGTTTGCTTTGTTGGCGCATCTGATGTTTCTCAAGAAATGAAACGTTTCTAACTTTCAGATCTTCTGAGCTTGTTAGTTCAGAGTTTCACACCAAAAAAAATTGAATGAATATAAATGAACGAATAGACAGATGAAATACTTCAGATTATTAAACATTTTGCATCTGAGAGGTTGCCTCTGAGAAATATTACTCTGGACACAAATTCATACAAATATTTTTCAGAATGAACTTAAATCTATCTTCAGCAAGGGGTTTTGTGAAAATGTCAGCCCATTGATGATCTGTATCAACAAAAGCTAAATTAATTACACCCTTCTGAACATAGTCTCTGATGAAGTGATGTTTAATTTCTATATGTTTTGCCTTAGAATGCAAGATTGGATTTTTTGACAAACATATAGCAGAAGTATTATCACAGAAGATAGAAAGATTACTCTCATAGATTTGATAATCTTCTAATTGACTCTTCATCCAGAGCATCTGATTACAACATCCAGCAGCAGCAATGTATTCTGCCTCTGTAGTTGATAGTGCAATGGTAGGTTGCTTCTTGCTGTACCATGAGATCAGATGACTTCCAAGAAACTGACAGCTTCCAGAAGTGCTCTTACGTTCAACTCTGTCTCCAGCATAGTCAGCATCACAGAATCCAACTAATGAAAATTCATCAGATCTTCTGTAACACAAACCCATGTTAGCAGTACCTTTCAGATACCTTAGAATCCTCTTAACAGCTGTTAAGTGTGATTCTCTAGGATCTGATTGGAATCTCGCACATAAGCAGACACTAAACAGAATATCTGGTCTAGAAGCAGTCAAGTATAGAAGAGATCCTATCATACCTCTGTAGAGTTTTTGATCTACCTTCTTACTTACCTCTTCCTTACCTAGAGTGCTTGTAGGATGCATTGGAGTCTTTGCCATTTTGCTATCAACCATGTTGAACTTCTTCAGAAGCTCTTTAACATATTTGGTTTGATGTATGTAGGTGCACTCTGGAGTCTGGTTGACTTGGATTCCCAAGAAGAATCTCAATTCTCCCATCATGCTCATTTCAAATTCTTCCTGCATACATTTAGCAAACTCCTTTCCAAGCGTAATATTTGTTGATCCAAAAATAATGTCATCTACATAAATTTGACAAATTAACAGATCTTTCTTAACAGTTTTACAGAATAAAGTTGTATCCACTTTTCCTCTGATAAAATTTTTCTTTAGAAGGAAGTTGCTTAACCTCTCATACCAAGCTCTGGGAGCTTGTTTTAATCCATAAAGGGATTTCTTTAATTTGTAAACATGATCTGGAAAGTTTTCACTTTCAAAACCAGGAGGTTGGTGGACATATACTTCTTCTTCTATAATACCATTAAGAAAAGCACTTTTAACATCCATCTGATACAGAGTGATGTTATTCTGTGCAGCAAATGAAATAAGAAGACGAATAGATTCTAACCTTGCCACTGGAGCATATGTCTCAGTGTAATCAATACCTTCTTGTTGACTATATCCTTGAGCAACCAGCCTTGCCTTATTCCTTTCTACTTCTCCCTTTTCATTCAGCTTATTCCTGAAGACCCATTTTGTTCCAATGACATTGAATCCTTTAGGTCTAGGAACCAGATCCCAAACTTCATTTCTGGTGAATTGATTCAGCTCTTCTTGCATAGCTATAATCCATTCATTATCTTCCAGAGCCTCATCTACAGATGTTGGTTCTATCATTGACACTAAGCCAAATAAGGAAGATTCAGAAGTTCTGAGAAATGATCTTGTCCTTATAGGATCATCTTTCTTTCCAATTATCACATCTTCTGGATGAGAAGCTTTGATTCTGGAAGAAGATCCTCTGACAGTTGGTCTTTCAGAAATATGCAAGTTGTTTAGTTGGGAGGTCAAAGGTGTAGCATCTGGGGTTGCGTCAGATTCTTTGTTCTTTGCCTTTTCTGCCTCTGAGCCTTCAGAGTCTGTGAGAATCACTTCTCTATCTGCAGAACTTTCAAACTGCTTTGGCTTTTCAGAGCCAAGCTTATCATCAAATCTGACATGAATAGATTCTTCCACAATCTGTGTTTCAGTATTGAATACTCTGTAGCCTTTAGAGCGTTCAGAATAACCAAGCATGAAACACTTCTGTGCTTTGGAATCAAACTTGTTCAGATTATCTTTAGTATTAAGCATATAACAAATACATCCAAAAGGATGAAAATAAGCAATGTTAGGCTTTCTGTTTCTCCACAATTCATAGGGAGTCTTTTTCAGAAGAGGTCTTACAGACACTCTGTTCTGAATATAACAAGCTGTGTTAATTGCTTCTGCCCAGAAATATTTTGCCAGATTTGTCTCGTTGATCATGGTTCTTGCCATTTCTTGCAATGTTCTATTTTTCCTCTCTACAACTCCATTTTGTTGTGGAGTTCTAGGGCAGGAGAAATCATGTGCAATGCCTTTTTCAGAAAAATATTTTTCAAAATGTTTATTTTCAAATTCTCCACCATGATCACTTCTGACTTTAATAATTTTACAATCTTTTTCAGTCTGGACTTGATTGCAGAAGTCAAAGAACACAGAATGAGACTCATCCTTGTGTTTTAGAAACTTTACCCATGTCCATCTGCTGTAGTCATCTACAATGACTAACCCATACTTCTTGCCTCTGATGGATGCAGTTTTCACTGGTCCAAACAGATCAATGTGAAGTAATTCCAATGGTCTGGAGGTAGAAACAACATTTTTTGATTTAAAATGAGATTTTGAAAATTTACCTCTTTGACATGCTTCACACAGAGCATCTGAGTTGAACTTCAACTTGGGAAGTCCTCTGACCAGATTGAGTTTATTAATCTGAGATATACGTCTCATATTAATATGCCCCAATCTTCTATGCCAGACCCATTGCTCATCATTCACAGATAAGAGGCATTTTACATTTTGAACTTTAAGTTCTGAAAGGTTAATTTTATAAATGTTGTGTTTCCTCTTTCCATTGAATAGGATAGAACCATCCTTTTGACATACAACTTTGCAACATTTTTGATTAAAGATAATATCATAACCATTGTCACTTAATTGACTTATGGACAATAGATTATGTTTCAATCCTTCAACTAACAGAACATTAGAAATAGAGGGTAGGTTGCCATTACCTATAGTTCCAGAGCCAATGATCTTGCCCTTCTGGTTCCCTCCAAATTTCACGTCCCCTCCAGATCTAAGTTCCAGACTTTGGAACATAGACCTTTCTCCCGTCATGTGTCGTGAGCATCCAGAGTCCAGGTACCATGATTGGTGTCCTGACTTTGCTGCTAAGGACATCTGCAACAGGGATTATTTTGTCTTTAGGTACCCAGATCTTCTTGGGTCCTTTAGGGTTAGTTGCCTTGTAGGTTTGTCTAAACTTTTGTTTTTCAACATAGTTTTTGTTTAGACTTGCCTTAGATCTAAACACATGAGTATTCTTTTCAGAGCTCGTGTGTTTAATATCATTTAAATGACCAAATTTAAATTTAGAGTATAAAGGAGTTATCTTAATGATCAGATCATCTACAGGTATTGGTCTTACATCTTTTTCAAGAGAAGAAGATTGAAATCCAATTCCCTTTCTTTTATTCCTACTAACTCCATAGATCATAGAAGCCATTTTGCTTCTGTCTATGCTTTTAGTGAGGAACTTCTGAAAACTAGAGTCATATTTTTCCAAAATATTTTCAGATGACTTAGCTTCAGAGTCAGATTCTTGTTGGGCAATTTCCAAATCATTTTTGATTTTTAAATTTATTTCTCTCTGCTCAACAAGTTCTGTTTTCAGATTATCAATCTCAGATTCAAGATTGCTTTTCAGCTTCTTGTTCTTGAGTTTGATATTATTGTAGCTTTTCAAAACTTCAGATAACACCTTTATAAGTTCTTCTTTGGTAAGTTTAGACATTACCTCTTCCGCGTCAGAGTCAGAGTCTGACTCAGATTCAGATGATAATTCTTCATTCTGATCTTCTATTCCATCCATTAATGCCATGTTGGCACACTCTTCTTCTGCTTCAGATTCAGATTCAGATTCATCTGAATCATCCCAAGTTGCCATAAGAACCTTCTTCTTTTTATCAAACTTTCTCTTGGGTTTCTCCTTGAGAAGTTTGGGGCAGTCATTTTTGTAGTGCCCAGGTTCCTTGCATTCATAGCATGTGACCTCTTTCTTTCCAGATCTTCTGTGTCCAGAAGATTCCTTCCTGTGGTCAGCTTTTCTGAAGTTGTTAAACTTCCTTCCCTTGTGCTTCCAGAGCTTGTTGATTCTTCTGGAAAGCATGGACAGTTCATCTTCTTCTTCAGAAGAAGATTCTTCAGAGCTTTCTTCTTTTACCTGCAAAGCTTTAACAGGTTTGTTAGATTTTAAAGCTATGGATTTACCTTTATCTTTCTTCTGGGGTTCATCTTCCTCCAGCTCTATTTCATGGCTTCTCAAAGAACTGATAAGTTCTTCTAAAGAGATCTTGTTCAGATCTTTTTCCATCTTCAATGCAGTCACCATTGGTCTCCATCTGGTGGGAAGACTTCTGATGATCTTCTTGACATGATCTGATGTTGAGTAGCCCTTATCCAGAACTTTCAGACCAGCAGTAAGAATCTGAAATCTAGAAAACATAGTTTCTACATTTTCAGACTCTTCCATTTTAAATGCCTCATACTTCTGTATGAGCGCCAGCGCCTTGGTTTCTTTAACCAGAGAATTTCCCTCATGATTCATTTTGAGTGACTCAAACATGTCATGAGCAGTATCTCTGTTTGTAATCTTCTCATACTCAGTATGAGAGATTGCATTAAGCAATATAGTTCTGGCTTTGTGGTGATTCTTGAAATCTCTTTTCTGAACTTCAGTCATTGATTTTCTATCAATCTTTTTGCCATCCTCATCAGTAGGATGTTTATATCCATCAATGACCATATCCCAAAGATCAACATCATACCCAAGGAAAAAACTTTCTATTCTATCTTTCCAATAGTCAAATTTTTCCCCATCAAACATGGGTGGCTTGGTACTGATCCTATCTCCTTCATATTTGTTGTTGTAAGTTGATGTAGATGTATCCATATTGGCAACAAAACAAATATCAAAGTATCTTTCTCACTGGATCTTTAACTGTCACGGTTAAGTGGAGCACACGCAGAACCGGAGCTCTGATGCCAACTGAAGGTGAGAAAATTACTTAGAAGGGGGGGGGGGGGGGGGGGTTGAATAAGTAAGACTAAAAATCAAAGATTAGAACACAGATATTTTTATCCTGGTTCGTTGAATACAACTACTCCGGTCCACCCTCTCAAGAGTGATTTGCCTTTCTCTGTCAAGGACTTAATCCACTATTTTAATCAAACAGATTACAAATAGCAACACCTAAGAACAACTGTTCTTAGTCTTCTTAAGAGCAACTGATCCCAACTGGATCCTCTTAAGGAAAACCTTTTACAAACAATGTAAAACTTTTACAAGAGTAAGAATGCTTCTAATAAGCTGTTATCACAACTGTGATATTTCTCTTAAGTTAAGAACAAAGTTAAAGCAAAATAATATAATTAAGAGCTTTGAAAGATTTGCTTTGAGGAGTGATTTTTCTAGAGTTTCGATACTGAAGAAGATGGAGTGGACTTCTTTATATAGGCACTAAAATCCAAGAAGTCTTGTTACGTTGAAGGCTGTGCAGAAAAGCCTGAAGCCTTTTGTCTTCACATTGGAGGCTGTGCTGAAACAAGCCTGATGCCTTTTGTCTTCACTTGCAGAAAAACTTTCCTCAGAATGGAATGCACAGATAAAACCTTTTTGTCTGTGTCCTTGTGTCTAGCACAAAATAGGAAAGAGCTGTTGAGAAAAACCAACGTACATATTTAAATCTTCTTCAAAGTAAGTTCAGCTTTCAACATTAGAATCTAAATCTTCAGAGTCTCCAGACTAGAGATCATCTGGATCTTCAGAGTCTTGAATATTCTTCAGATTGAGCTGAATCAGAGTATGTGCAGCTTGTGTGCTTGAGCGTGTAAATCTCTCAGAGCAGAGTCTTCTATGCTTTAGAGGCTCCTGCTTCAGAATCTTCAAGAGACAGTAGTCAGATTCTTCTGGGAGTAGCGTTCAGATCTTCACTAAGATGCTCTTGAGCTTATGATGTCCTTCATAATAACATTGTTCAGATCTTAATTTGCTTTCTTAAGATAATTTTCTTTAATGCCTGTAGCAAACAATCTAGAACACGTTTAGAGTATATAATTCTTGAATACAAAATTTATAAGTGTTATCATCAAAACATAGAGATATAACTAAGACACAATCTGTGCTCTTACAAAGTTGTCTGACCCGAGGATTGTCGACTCTGGGAACCTATCAATTGGGATTCAACTAAGTGAGGCCGCTTCAAGGGATGATGATGCCACACCTTCTGGGTATCGTATCATCGTTTTTGAAATTCTGTGACGTTGAACCCGCATAGGATGCCGTACCTCGTCTGCGAGTTAAGTACATACCTGTGAGGGGTAGGTAGGGTCTGTTTGCAGGAAACCTTTGACCTCAGAATACCTGGTTTATCTCTGACAGTGAGATGTGGTTACAAGGTTCATTTGAGTGGTTGATTTGGTTTGAGATAAAGATTGGATGGTTTTCAAGCTTCAGTATAGAGCAGCCCAGTCTACCAGCATTGCACTTGGTCCCTTGTTTGCATATGCATGTGCATTTTCATGATTGCATTTCATTAACATGTATTTATGTTGTAGGTGATCATTTCCCTCTGATTCTAGTATACCTTCTAGCCAGACATGGAGTCCCTGAAGAAGACAGTTGCTTACCGGTTGCATTCACCAGATATCAGTTCATTGCTGGGTTTAGTTGCTCTGTCAGATGAGAGTGTGAAGGTTGAGTTTAGAGTATCTTATGGGAGATTGCTTAGCTTGTTGTACAGACCTTCGGCATTTGAGACGACTGGGGTGTATACTTTGTTGCAGTTTTATGAGCCGCAGCTGAGATGTTTCTTATTTCCTGACTATATTCTGGCACCCACTTTGGAGGAGTATTCTGCGATGTTAGGAGTTCCTGTGTTGGACCAGATGCCCTTTGTACATGTTGATGCTGAGCCTGAGTTAGCTACGCTCACTGAGATTGTCAGTTTGGACACTTTTGAGTTTCAGGGAGGCTTGGTCAAGCTGAATGGAGCCTATGGCTTTCACTTGTCTGTCCTAGTTGAGAAGGCTACACAGTGCACGAAGAGTGGATGTTGGGTTGCTTTCAGTGCCATTCTAGCTGTCTGCATCTACGGAATTGTCTTGTTTCCTAATGTGCCAGACTTTGTCGATTCAGATGCCTTCCTGATTCTTGCCTCGAAGAATCCAGTTCCTACTCTCTTGGGCGATGTTTACCATTCCATTCACTACAAGAATGAGAAACGTCGTGGCAAGAATGTTTCCTGCTGTCTTCCTCTCTTGTACAGGTGGTTCCAGGGGCACCTCCCGAAGACAGGACCTTTTGTGGATACTATTGATACTTTGGACTGGTCTTCCCGGTTGATGGGACTGTCTGCGGAGAATATCATTTGGTTTGATCGGAGTATGCTTGGTACTGATATTATATATAGTTGCAACGGCTTTCCGAATGTTCCCCTGATTGGACAGAAAGGTTGTATCAACTATAACCCTTCATTGCTGGTACGACAGTTCAGTTATGCTTTAAGGGACGCTCCTATTGAGAAGGAGATACAGGAATCTCTGTATCTCACAGGCTTATTAGACACGACTGTTTTGATCAGATTGAGACATGCATGGGCTAACATCCATAGGAGGGGGAAGGCTTTGCTCGGTAAGAGCAACAACAGAGCTTATGATCCTTATTTGGCATGGATCCACGAGAGAGCTAGTATTGCCTTGATGCCTTATCCTGCTGGGGAACCTCTGTATCTTCCATTGATTGAGGCACCTCCTTCGGAAGATAGTGAGAAGTATAACAAATTGTTGGCTGAAAACGAGGAATTGAAAAAAGCCAATGAGGAGTTAGAGAAGGAGATCTTCCAGTTACGACGCGAGAAGAAGGAAGCCACCTTTACTGTGAAGGAACAGACTGAGTTGATTAACAGGTTGGGATCGGAGCTGACAGAAGAGACCAACAAGAAAGAAAAAGTGGGGATAGCCTTGAATGGTGTTAGCAAGGTGCTTACTTCCAAGAAGGAACTTCTAAGCAAAGCTTATGCCCGTATCAGCAAGTGGGAAGCTTTGTGGAATGCCACGCTTACCAAGCGGAAGGAGCGGGAAGACGAACTGAAGCTGCAGATTGCCACGCTAGAGGCACAGGTTAGAGCCCAAGACACAAAGATTGCTGAAGAGACATCACTTAGGAGCGTTGTTGAGCTCAGAGTAAGTGACATTGACGAGAAGCCGAGAGGATATGAAGAGAAGGCTGGTTCCAAGAGGTACAGATTTGACAAGAGTTCTGGCAAAAGAGCCTACCAGGACAATTCCAAAAAGCTGAGATCCACTACCGAGCGACATGCTTTACTGATACAGGAGCTGATCTCCCGACTAGGGCATTCAGAGACACTGAGGATATTGGAAGACGTCAGAGCACGCCATGTGGCCTGATTTATCTTGAACTTGCTTTTGTTATCTGTATTTTGACCATCGCCAGGCTTGTCGGCCGAGGTCTATTCCATTGCATCCAGCTATACTCTTGTACTCAGCCTCTTGGCATTTGCTTATATATGAGCGTTTTCTGATTCCTTGCTTGCTGGATAGGGACTCCATTGTCGTAATGGCTTCCTCTCCGAAACTAGAATCGGGGAGAATAAAACCTGTAGCATATTTACACATTTGCATTTGCATTCATATTGCATGACCGGTATCCTTGAATTTGTATCTTATTTCCTGCATCTTCAGGTTTTCCAGGATTGACGAACAAAGAGTTCATCGCTATTCAAGCAGAAACAGTTGTAACATAGATAATGGATCAAGTTTAGAATGAGATGCAGGAGATGCACGACAACATGACGCAGTTCATACAAGCTATGGAAACCATGGCCAGGGGCCAGAAACAGCTGCAGGCTATTGTACAACCTCTGATTGCACGGGCTAATGATGGTACTGCTGATATCACTCCTCATGACCATCAGGGTTTCCTCCAGGGGTTTGGACGTCGACTTATAGAGATAGACATGGAGCATGTTCAAGCTGAGTTAATTGAAGTTCGAGGCCAACTGGGGAAATACATGAAGGACATGCACGCGTTGCGCTTGAATCAAGAAATGCTCGAAGAAGAGAATTACCGATTGAAGGCTCAGGTAGGATTGATGGCTGAAATATTGAGGAATGTGCTCAGAAGAGAATGTGAGCAAATGTCCGAAGCTGCGGTCGGTTTACTTGCCCCACAGGGGTCGGAAGAACTAGTTCCCAGGCATGATAGGCCTAAGAGACCCTCTACACAGTTCGAAGCTCGGGATTCTCCTCGTCGACAGGCGCAACTGATTTCCCAAGATAACTCAGGGGGGTATGGTAAAAGGATGAAGTTCTCTGGCAGGATATTGGATGAGATTCCGGTAGATTATGATCAGTTGGCGCAACTTTTGTTCCAACTTCAACTGATTAAACCCCGCACTTTGGCGCCATTGACTGGGCAGCCACCACCAGGCTATGATGTGAACGCCCATTGTGTCTTCCACGCCGGTGCACCAGGGCATAATGTCGCGGACTGCAAGCCGTTCGAGCAGAAGATTCAGGATTTGCTGGATGAGAAGGCAATTGAGTTTGTGCCGGGCGGTATAAAGGTCTCAGGGACCGATATTCCTATTTCCTCACCGGAAGTTGCAAAAGAATCAAGGCATATCCTGGAATCATTGGAAACCGAATCCCCAGGTCCACAACAGTTGCCAATGCCTGGACTGAATTTGAGGATGACAGTGCATGAGCCTAAGGAACGGGTTGAGCAAAACCAGCAGCGCATGAAACGCCAGCATCCGGCTCAGCGAAGAATTCAGGAGGGGAAGTCAAAGAGAGTATTTGAGGCACCCCCATCAACGTATGCTGAACTCCTTCAGACCTTGATAGGGTTGAACCTTGTTGAAAAGAGAACGATGGCCCCACCAACGGGCGCACCTCCATCTGGTTTCGACGCCAGTAAGCATTGTGAGTTTCATTCCGGGGCACCCGGACATGATATTGAGAATTTCCACACTTTCAAGCATAATGTCTAAGATTTGATCGACAGCAAGGCTATCAGCTTTTCTGATAGGGTCCCCAATGTGGTGCAGGGTCACGGACAAGCAAAGGTCGGGTTGAGGAAAAGGGTTCCTAAATTTGGTCGGGCCGTGGAAAACAGGTCAAGACAGCAGCAGGCTACCTCCAACAATTGTTTCTGAGGATGGTTGACTCGCCAATAAGTCAAAATGCAAGAAGTCCGGTCCTGAGACACCGACATTTTTCATGTTATCTTGTTCATGTCTTTACATTTGTAGTTGCCTTTCTGTTCAATTGCAAATTTCGTTCGTAAAACTTGTTGTTTTTCAACTGATATTGATAAATGAAATAAATATGCATGTTTTGAATTAATCCAGTCATGTTCACTCTTTGTTTTTTCATTTATTCCGGGGAGGATGACGAAAACAGATGACGGAAAAAACTTCCGATTGTATGCTTTTGGATAAAAACCTGTTGATGAGGTACATGCATTGTTTCAATCCATAAACACCGGAGGTATAAGGAAGATAATCCCTTGTTAACCTCTTTGAGCCTAGAAGTAGGAGTTTCTTTCTGAAGATGAAAAAACCCTAAATCTTAACCCGGGGTAGGGTAGGTGTCAGGTAATTTGACCAAGCGTTCAAATAACAAAACGAGTGTCTGTTCGAGGATCAATCACGCCGTTATAGGTCATACCTAACAAAAACATGATGGTTAAACCTGGCCGATCAGGAGTGAAACAGTCACAATCTCTTTAGCAAGTCATACGAGCCGAGGCCATACGATTTGTTCAGAAAAAAAAGGAAAAAATCAAAATAAAAAAGAAAAAGCCCGCTATGTCTAATCTTGAAAGCAAACGACTTAGGCAAAAATTAGGGTACCCCGCTGGACTAAAAAAAACGAAGAAATTCAAAAGAGTTAGTCCAGGCAAAAGTTAGGGGAAATCGAAAAAGCGAAGAAATGAAAAGCGAAAAAGGATCACGAAAGAAAATCCTCGGAAAAGAACAAAATCGTATGGCTACCGGTGCCCAAACAAAGACGAAAAGAGAGAATGTCACTTCGAAAAAGAATGATTTCTTGAACTATCACTCCACCTTTAATAGGTGAACGCTGAAGTCAAATTAGATTGGAGAACATCACGAAGAATGGGTGGGTCGAAATAAATTTTGAGCCTATATCTTTCCTTGTTAACCGTGAACCTGACCACGTTACAACCCGAAAAAGTCCTAATTGAAACATGTTTAATTCGAGAGCATACTCTGGTAAAGATCGCATCGAAACTGACTCCCAAAAAGGGTTCCTCTTATCAGCATTAATATTGACATTTTGATAATTGATTCATTATATGTCACAAATTTTTTTCCAGTGAACAGACTTGGGATTTTGAAACTGTCATATGCATTGCATTTAATATATCTTTTATGTAGAACAACTTGTTTTACTTGCGAGTAAGCGCATGCAGCAGGAAGGTTTCCTACAGTGGGAAGTATGATCAGGATAGAATGCAGAATGTCTGAATGTTTCGTGAGCCGGGGCGGGATATATCAATTAATCCCCAGTGGGAGTCAGCCATCCAAGAATCAGTTAATCTGGGGCAATTAGGCCGAGACTTGGCAGATCTCTCACAGCTAGGGGGCATTGCTTCACGAATCGACCGATCAGGGGCAAAAGGTTATTGCAAGACCGGGGCAGATCACCTTAAGGACAAAAGGTTTTGTTGGGACATCCTTTTGGGTTTGACGTGCAGAAGCAATTCATATCTAACCGTCAGGGTACAGAAATCGAAGAGTCTTTATCAGGAAATTGGTGTCGGTTCAGGGGAAAGGTATTGTGAGGTAGCACCATGGCTAGCTTTTCCTTTCAAGACGAAGTGTTCAGACTGGGGCATGTTGGTATTTCTGGGGCAAATTTCCGAGAAGGTGGATGGAACTCGTGTTTCCCCAGCCAAAATCTTTTGATGAAGAGCCTGATTTCAGTTAATGTCATTCCTCGGCTAGTCGCATATTATCCCCAGAGAGTTGAGAGGATGTTATCCCTTACCGAAGGAAGGATTATTTTCCCCAGAAGAGTATTCTTATGGAAGCTGTTCAAGAAATATCCCCAGCCAGTCAAAATCAGAATCCCTTGCAGAGGTTGCACTCCCTAGAGAGTCGAGTATGTGAATGATCAATCCCCAGCTTGGAGGGATCCTGCAGAGTTTAGCCAAGTCATAGTTGGTTCAGAAGGATTATTCCCATAGAAGATGGTTTTCTTCCCGTAGGTCATCATGCCTCCGTCAGGATAATTATCCCCAGCAGAGTGGTGGCTTCAAGCTTGTAAGCTGTGCCCGGACAACATCGTTTCCTCCAGAAGGATTTCCCTGTTCCCCAGCTGAGTCGTTTCTTGTTCAGTCAGTTTACTGTCCCCAAGAGAGTCGATTCTTCCCCAGCGGAGTTACTCTCCCCAGCAGGTGTTATCCTTTCCTCCCAGTGGAAATCAAAGTTTAATCTCCTTGGCAGAGTTGGTTGTATGCCCGACATTTATTTTGGCCGAAGGACTTTATGATACTCGTTCATCCCCAACATGGTGATATTCGCTCTCAACAGCTGTGTTGAAGCAAGCTTGTCAAAGTTTCCCCAGCAGCTTGAGCCTGCATTTGCATTTGCATATAGTGTCATATTTGCATCTACTCAGAAACGCGTAGCATATCCGTGCTGTACGGAGCATTGCGCCATTGTCAAACATGCGCATTTTGAAACATAGGCCAGGTTGGTTAACCTTTGGTATCCACGTGTTGTTTCCCTTGCAGGTGGAGAAAGCTCTTGCTCAGATCAGTTACCAAATATTAAAAGCCTCAGATGTGTGATGACAATGTTCGTCTCGTCATTATTCCCCACAGAGTTGCGTGTTTAAGTTTCTCTTACCCCTCCAGCGGAGTATTTCTTCAGAATTATTGTTATGTCGTTGTCAAAAGACTCCGTGAATCGATTTTTGAAAGTTGCCACTTATGTCGCAGTAAGTGTCTGGCAGTTTGAGTTCAGAAAATCCCCAGTAGAGTCCTTCTCAGATTTATTGTAGTGTCAGCATTAAAGATTGAAAGATTGGACCATTATGTGTTACCCATTTGATTGATGAAGTTAGTTACTGCAAAGATAGGCAGAGAAGTTGTAATCAGAATATTACCCGTAGCGATGGCGGTGTTATTTTCCTGTAGTGGTGACATAAAGTATTGCCCGTAGTGATGGCAGAGTTATCTTCCCGTAGTGATGGCAGAGTATTTCCCGTAGCGATGGTGGTGTTATTTTCCCGTAGTGATGGCGGAGTTATTTCCCGTGGCGATGGCGGTGTTATTTTCCCGTAGTGATGGCGGAGTTATTTCCCGTAGCGATGGAGGTGTTATCTTCCCGTAGTGATGGCGGAGTATTTCCCGTAGCAATGGCGGTGTTATTTCCCTGTAGTGATGACAGAGTATTACCCGTAGTGATGGCGGTGCTATCTTCCCGTAGTGATGGCGGTGTTATCTTCCCGTAGTGATGGCGGAGTATTTCCCGTAGCGATGGCGGTGTTATTTCCCTGTAGTGATGACAGAGTATTACCCGTAGTGATGGCGGTGTTATTTTCCCGTAGTGATGATGGTGTTATCTTCCCGTAGTGATGGCGGAGTATTTCCCGTAGCGATGGCGGTGTTATTTCCCTGTAGTGATGACAGAGTATTACTCGTAGTGATGGCGGTGTTATCTTCCCGTAGTGATGGCGGAGTATTTCCCGTAGCGATGGCGGTGTTATTTTCCCAGAGTATTTCCCGCAGTGGTGGCGGTGGTATTTCCCGTAGTGATGGCGAAGCCCTTTTCCTGTATCGTTGGCAGAGTTATGTTTGTTGACAAAAGTACTTCCCCAGTGAAGTCGTCCAGGTTATTCCTATATTGACAAGTTTGGTGCTGCGCAGGCAGTTAATCAGATCTGTATCAGGTAGTTGATCAGTGGTCACCGTAATAATCAGGTTCAATCGACGAATGTTGTTCCCCAAGCAGTGGTGCAGCTTATCCCTACGGTTGGCAAATTTCCAAGTTCTTGGTATTCAACCGTCTCGTACCTCAAATGTTTGAAGTTCGTTCGCTCTTCACTCAGTCGGGTCCAAGCCGTTTGAATAGGGGCAGCTGTTGCACCCTAAAATTTGCTCAACCTATTTCACTTGGTTTATGTTTCAATTGCATTGTCATTTGGATACTAAGTCATGTACATAGTCTAATCATTTGCATAACATAGCATAACAAGGCATCTAACAAGGGATCTAGTGCCATTTTCATCAGAAAGAGGCCCATCAAGGGGTTTTATTCAAGTTCAAGACCATCCAAGTAATCAAGAAATGAGTTGAAGCTTTGAGAAGTTTGAAGGTCAACCAGTGGATTTCTCTCCCAATCTTGGGGATATGTTGAAGATCATCAATGAGTGCGTGAGCCATGGAAGGTGTAAAAAGATCATGGAAGACATAGAGGGTCATTTTGAAGATGAGACAAGTCATTGATACAAGTACAAGAGCCAGAGTTGAAGTACAGTCAACTAAGGTTTCATCTGGGTCAACCCTAGGTCAACCCTAGGTCAAATGGTTGATTGGAGGGAATCAAGGCCTACTTGGAGTATGTGGAATTCATGAATTGGTATGTGGATGCATGTGTGGTGTTGTGCCAAGGAGAAATCAAAAGGAATCAAGAAGAAGAGGAGTTACTAAATTAGGGTTTCAGTGTAAAAAACCCTAATTTAGGCCTAACTTCCAAGCCAGATAAGTCAAAATGCAAGTTTCAAATGAAGTCTTGGTCAACATTAAACTTGTATAACATCTCAATAGCTTTAATTTTAGTACTAGAAGTATTCAAGGAGATTTATAGAACTCAAGTTATGGTTCTTGCAAGTTATGGGTCCCTAGAGGATACTGAAATTTACCTGTGAAAGTCACTTGACTTCCAAGCAACTTTTGCTCATGAAGGAGTTTTCAAATGGATTCTTGGCCAACATAAGAGTTGTATATATTGATATTAGATTTAATTTTAGTACTATAAGTCCTCAAGAGGATTTGTAGAGCTCAAGTTATGGTCTTGGCAACCCAAGGGTATTTTGGGAAAGTTGAATTACAGGTCATTTTTCAACATAGGTCCAAATCTCCATCTTCCACTCTTCAAATGAAAAAATGTTCAACATGAGATGTGTTCGAAATGATGTTTTTAGGATAGATAAGAGGTCATGAGAACTTGGAATGGCTTGCTTCACAAAATCATAAAGATGGCCTAAAATGAAGGTATATTTTAAATGAACCAAAGTTGGAAATTAGGGTTTTTGATCTACACAACCAAACCAAGGCATATGACATACCATTTTGATTGTAAAAATCATTTTGAGAACATTGACATTGCCACAATTTTGAGTTGAGGGTTATTTCAAGGACTTGCTTTGTAAAAGGCTTACTTGAATCATAAGGCACCATTGCAAAACCACTTGGCAAGGCAAATACAAGGAATTTTTCCATCCATACACCTCCAATATCTCATTTGGAGAGATTTCAAACTCAGAATAAGTACAATTGCAAGCAAAATCATGAGTTGGTATGAGTACATAGCATGATGTGAGATCTCATGACATGAGAAGAGGATTTTCTCATTGGATCAATCTAGATCTTTCTAGAGTCCTCCAACACACTCTATATAAGATTCAGAAATGATCCCAAGCAAGATTTGGTGAGAATTGAAGGAGAGAAGAGAGTTTGAGATTTGAAACTTCCATGTGCAATTCAGAATCGGTTACAAGCATTTCATCCATTTCAATCCAAGATTTTGATTGTGATAGCTTCCATTGATACTAGTGAGTGTTTCCAGATCAAAATCATAGCAAATTGGTGGCTGAATCGTGTTCTTGCAATTGAGTTTCATCATCTGCAACTCAGAATCGGTTTCCACAATCCAAGCCTCCTCAATCATTTCTTTTGCATACAGAAGCAAGGTTGTGATTCATTGAAGGTGTATTGAAGTTCTAAAAGCTTGATTTGAAGATTTCATATCTCTGTTCATCTCAAATTTGCAGGTAGGTAAACTTCAATCCACAGATTGATTTAGATAGTTTCCATTGGTTTTTATTAGTTAGATTCAATGTAGATGATCATGTGGAACTTTCTGGTAGCTTTAGGATCAGTTTAGAGATAATTGGTTGAAGGATGCAATTTCTGTTCATGCTTGTATCTTGTTGTTCTTGGTGTTATAATCATGATTTGATGGCTAGAGATGCTCAGTGAAACGTGGGGAAGAGATTGAGCCACTCAATTTCATGTTTGGTGAGATTTGGTTCTTGAGTGATTTTCTGAGATTCAATCGTGTTTTGAGCTAGGTGGTGTTTCAATATGTTTAATTGCCATGGTTGAACTCAGTGTGACATTTGGAGCATGTTAGGTTTTTTAATTTTTACATTTGATGGAGATTTGATGAGATACGATTGGAGGAAGAGGAAGCTTCAAACTCTGCTCAGCCATGGCCTTTCCCTCCATGAGAGTTCAAAGGAAGAAGACGAGTTAGACACCCTTGGATCAGAGCAAGACTTTGACTGGAATCAAGATCCAACGGCCACGTTTTGTTTTCAGTTTGTGAAGGATTTCAGAGCTATCAAAGCGCAGCGTTTCATTAAACGCTGATGCTGGGCTTAAGTGAACTTTATGATATCCACACCCCTCTCCCAGGCCCAGTCAAGAAATGCACGTGTTTTTGTTACTTCATGCACCGCGAATTTCTCGTTTTTCTTTCTATTTTCGTTTTATTTTTCTGATGCATATTGGGCTTAGTAGCGCTTGCTATCCCCACCCCCTTTTGGGCCCAGATGGCTGTTTGAACTAATCTGCATTGCTATTTGACACACACATTTTCCATTTTTTCATGTTTTTTTCTTTATTTTCACATATTTCTTTTAATACTTTGAAAATTCATAATAAATTCAAAAATAAGTCTTTTTACATGGGAGTTTTTTCTCCATTCTCATAATTGTCTCAAGAAAGTTATAGAAAGATAAAATTAGCATTTTAGTCATTTTTCTATTTTCTGGTGAATTTTTACATTTAATTGCTTTTATTGCATTTTATTTTGTATATCCATTTTGCTGAATTTTGTTTAGCCATTTTATTTTACATTTTCGATGTGATTCTTTTTACCATAGTTGGATTGAAGCATTAGGTCCCCCTTGGAATTATTTCACACTTTTGTGATTTAATTTTAATTAGTTTTGAGTAAGGAACTTTAGGGTGCTAGAATTAGGGTTTCAACTTGACATAGGTGCATTCACCACATAGTTCTTGGGTTTTTAGTTTGATTTAGGCCTTGGGGTTTATGTGGGGTATAGGGTACATAGATAGGGTCTCTTATAAATAAATCTAGGATTTATGGTGAATATTCCCATTTTATTTGATTTTTGCAAGTTGGATGATATTGGTGTGTTTCCCTCCTGGGAAGTTGTTTGTTTGTTGGGTTTTGGGCAATACCATTGGGTGATTAAGCTTGTGCTTGGCTTGAGGAGCATGTGAAGACTTTGAGGATGATTGGAAACAAGTATTGATGCTTGGAGCTTGTGCTTGAAGATTGCTTGATGAAGGCTTAGGAGATAGGAGACCTAGGGAGAGCTTTAGAGTAGACTGACTTCTTCTGTCAAACATAGAGAGCTTCTGGTGCCTCTATTCCATCCTATGATACAAGGTCCCCTAAAAAGAGCTCCATCTCTCCTTAGGAGGGATGTAGAGCATGCTTTGATTGGGTAGAACCTTGAGGATACCTGTCACTTGCTGTGTTAAGATCTTGGTGATTTCCCTGGGTTATCATTAAGCCTCTTAACATTTCAACTTCCTCTATTAGTTAATCCTCTCTTGTGAGTGTTTGCCTTGAAGTTGAATACTTATTGAAGTTCAAAAATGCATTAAATACTGGAGAAATGAAGCTTGTGCCTGTCAAAGCTGGATATCTGTTGAAGGTTAGGGATTGTATTGCTGTTTGATGCTATCTGCTTATTGGATTCAGTGCTTGCTAAAGCTGAAGATTATTGGAGATAAGAGCTTACCTGAAGTTTGGACATCATTGGAGAATGAAGATAGGATCTTGCCTAAAGTTGTTACTGTCAACCTTTTGCTGTTTATCAACGGTAGCTGTCAGAGCTGGTGCTGTTTGGACTATTTGCTGTAGGAGCTAGTGTGGTTTTCTGAGCTGGCGTTGAGTGTGGATTTCTTTGCTGTATGGTTTGTTGATTTGCCCTTAGGTTTGAGGTGGAGCTTGTCTCCTCTTGCCTATTGCTTTCTCCTTTTCCTATTGTGTATTGCTGCATCTCATGCATATTTACTGTTCACTGTATCTGCTGTTTCTTTTCTGTTTATCCCCTAGGATCTCTGATTTCCTCTGTGCAGGAGGGAATTATGACAGACATTAGGTTGTAATCCATGCATGATAACATTAGGGTAGTTTTGATTCCCTTTCAAACCCTAGGATTTTTTAGACTTCTTTCTCTTCTATCTCAGAACAATTCAAAACACAGTAATAAGGATAATCGATGTCGTACGCTACGAGTCTTAAGCTATTTGAGAAAGGTTGCTGGAGGGTCACTCTTCAGTAACCTGATTGCTTAGTGTGTCACCCTTAGGGTGACATACGACGTAGTCACCCTCAAATCATAGTCTCTAGTGCGTCAGAGATTGCAAACATCATAAAAAACAGTTCTTGCGTAAAAGACTGAAAACAAACATCAAGATGTCATTTTTGTCCGCTTGGACTCTTAATCAAGAAAAACCCTTTCATAAGGAGATAAAAAACATTCAGACAAGCTTGTGTCTTCCGTAGCCCGAACTACGTTTGCTCTGATCTTTCATGCTGTATGAAAGTACGTAGGCATAGGATGCGATATCCTAGCGAGCAACCTTCCCCTCCTTTCCCGTAGGTAGGCGAACTACGTTGACTCTGATTTCTCGTTCTAGACGGGAATACGTAGGCATAAAGTGCGATACTTTGCCGAGTCATTTTCTTTTCTTTTAACCCTTGACCTTTAGAGTAGATAGAATAACAATCTGTACTAGAAAACAAGCGTGGATCCCGTCGAGTACGACGGACGTGAGGGGTGCTAATACCTTCCCCTTGCGTAACCGACTCCCGAATCCAGGATTTGGTTGTGATGACCATTCCTTTCCCGTCTTTGCGTTAGGTTTACTTCGAGCATTTCCTTTCCCTCCTTTGGGATAAATAACGCACGGTGGCGACTCTTCTGTTCAGTCGGCGCCGATTTTCGCAGTAGCGACAGGTTCCATCGGATTTATCACAGTGTTTGACCCTAGCATTGGCTGGTCGGGTATTTTTGGTGACATACTGTAACACGGTGGGAGAACTGACTTTAAACAATGTTGCGGATAGCAAGAGTCGCCACCGACTTTTATTTTATCCATAAGGAAAGGTTATAAAAGAACAGGAAAGACCTTAGAGAATATTTTGGGTCCGGGGGGTAGGTTATGAAAAGGGAAGGTGTTAGCACCCTTTTCATCCATGGTTATCCATGGGCTCTTAGGTACTTAAGCTCACTTTTGAATTGTTTTGAAAGTGTAGTGTGTGAATAGAAAATTTTCAGAATAGTTAATAAATAATCCATGTAAGGATGTGTTAAGAACTTGTTTGAAAGCTTGCTGAAAATTTGTTTAAGTGTGAAACAGTTTTGAAGTGAGCAAGCACCTAGGAGTAACCTACCCTAATGTTTTAAGGTCTTTCTTATTCTTTATCCTTTCCTTAGTAAGACTATCCCTACTATAATGGAGTAGGTAGTCCTTACTTTGGATGTTAAGGGACATGTGAGGGACAATTGGATTTTTGAAGGCCATTGTGGGGTGTAATAAGCAAACTGGAGGGACTATCATCATTTTTCGAAAGGGACTCGATTCGTAAAGGCAACCATAAGGGACTTTGATGATTTTTCTATTTGAGAGACTTGCTTTATACACCCCACTTAACCATTATTCGTAGGCAACTTGAGGGATATCCTTAGGGAGTGAGACGGCGATTAAAATCGACTTACGTGTGTGACGTGTTTATTTTAATTATCTTTATTTAAAAGTGATCTAAATTTATTTTAATATTACATACATGTTGTTACACTCCCTAATTACTAACCATAATAATAATTAAATAATTAAACAACTTTACATCCAAGAAACAATTACAAAATAATAAGCAAAATAATTAAATAGCAAAGATAAATAAAATATAAATAAGCAATAATAAATAATAAAGGGGGTTAATTCTAAGTTTACTCGGCAAGACATCGCATCTTGTGCCTACGTATCCTTACGGGAGTGGAATCAGAGTAATCGTAGTTCCCCTCAATAGGGAGGTTAGAGCTCTCTTGACAGTGGTCAAGGTCTCAAGGGGAATAAACGCGCCTTAAGGACACGCTTACGCGGAGTGTAGGAACTCCAAATTTCTACGTTGAAATGTTAAGTTGTAATTAGGGTTAGGTTAGGGATTCCGCGGCGGGAAACCCTAAAATGAGCGCAGCGACTCTTTGACCTAATGCTAGGGGTAAAATTGTAATTTTGCCTGCGGCGAGGCATTTGTGAAAATTAGGGTTTGTAAAAGTTGTAAGGGTTGAAGGTGAGGACTATTGACACGGCGGTCAAATGCTAGACCTAATTCCTTCAGAGTGTGTAATGTGACAATTGTCTCGAAAAATTACAACCGGGAAACAGGTACATATATAATAATGAATTGGAATTTAATCTGCAGAGAGAAACTAAAAAAAAATCGTTAGTGAAAGGTTAGACTAAAATATAATCAATACTGAAAACAAATAATATAAAAGGGGAATACAAAAATGCAAAAAGAGATTTTATTGTAAATTTTAAAGAGAAATTAATATTAGTTTTAAAAAAAAAGATGTAGTTTTAATTTAAAAAATATTTTAATTTTAAATAATAAAAAAAAAGGTTTAGTTTTAATAAGATAAAAAGAGATTTTAATTTTATATTCAAAAATGTTTTAGTTTAGTAAAAATAAGGTTTTGGTTTAATTTAAAAAATATTTTGGTTTATTATTTTTTTTTTTTAAAAAAAAAGTTAATTTTAATTATATAAAAAAAAGATTAATTTTGATTATAAAAAAAATGATTAATTTTAATATAAAAAAGGGTTATTTTAAAAAAAGGGGAAAGTTTTTAATATTTTGGTAAAGGAAAAAAAAACTGTTTTAAATAAACCTGTACAGAAAATTAAAAAAAACAATGGAAAAACATTAAAAAACAGTGTGGGTCGGGCTGGGTCACCAATTCCCAGACCCGACCCGCCGGGCCCACTTAAAAGCCAACGGTATTGAGGATCTAGGGTTGTAAACCCTTTTTTCATAGCGGCGGTATGTTGGTTTTTTTTCATAGAATTTCTTCTCCCTCTTTCTCATGCGTGCCGCCGTCGATCTCCTTCTTGTCTTCTTCATCTCACTTTCTGCATGTCCCTGAAACAATAAAAAACAAACAGCGTCCACAAATTTCTCACCTCCTGCGGAAGTTCGAAATGATTTGTTTGTGCAATGATGATGGTTACTCCGGCCAATGATGTACGAACTGAGGCCAGAGGTTTTGATTCTTCGTGAATGATGATGATTCCGGCTGTGGATGATGTTCTGATATTTGGAGTTTTCTTCGTTTGGTGTGTTCGTTCTGTTTTTTCTCATTAGGGTTTCGCGTGGTTATTGATGGCTTTATCGGTGTCGATGATGATGACGACCGATGATGAGCAATCGGACTCTGAGGCTTACGGTTTCCGAGTCTGTTGAAGATTCTCAACTGAGAATCTCCGGACTTCGTCGGAACAGTGGGATTTAACGGTGGCTTCCGATCGGTGTACTCGTGGGTGATTCGCGGCCGTTTTGGTAAGCTCGTTCCCTATTCTTTGATTTATGGTGTTGGCCTTTGCGCCGTTTTTGTGATTCTGTTAGGGTTTCACGGCCTCCCTTTCTTCCTTTGAGAATGTTTGTTTTATAATCTTCTGATGGGCCTGGATTTCAAATCTCACATTATTGACTTTGGTGATTTGATTTTTGCTGATTGTATCTGATATGATCTGATTGGGATTTTTCTGATATCAGTTGATTCGATTTGCTTGATTTCTGGATTTTCATTAGATATGGATTCATTTGGATTTTTCAAATATGGATATCTGGTTCTGATACTGATTAGACTCATTTTGGACTTTCCTCTTTCAAACTCGGGGGTTTTGTTGATTTCACCTGATATGAACTGTTTTTTTTTTCTTGATGCAGTTTTGAATTCGGATACCTGGTTTCAGTGCAGTTCGGATTCCTTTCGATTTCTGACCCAGTTTGGATTATTGCTGATGAACTGATTTCTTCTGATGTTGTTTTGTTTTGATATCCAATTTTCATTTCTGATATGGCCATGGATTTTGCTTGTGGCTATCCAAATCATGCGCGGTTCATTATTGGATACGGTTTATTCACTTCTAAAACTGAATTGGATTGATTTTGATACCAACTTGATTTTCTGATTTTGGATGTTTCAGGTGACGGAAAAATAGTTCAGACCTGTCGGCATCCGGGTTTGAACCTGAGCTGGCTAGTGTTTACCTTCGTGTTGGTTCATAATTAATGTGAATTGATGAATGAATGTGGTTCAGATTTTAGTTCAGTTTGGTTATCAATTTGGAGAATTTACTTGATGAGATGATGCCTAGTATTGAATCCAAAGTCGCGTGAATCCTTTTTCGGCCCAAAAACTTCTTTTATCTCTTTCTCTCTCGGTCACCTCTTAAGATAAGAACGAAACTACCTGATCTGATGCCAATGGCACGGATCGGCAACGGGAGTAGGATGCGGCTTCGGTTGTGCCCTCCCGGCACTCGATGATGACAATTGTTCTGAGAGTGTCAAACAACCTCTAACACTTTTCCATTCTGTGTTGTATTCTCTTTGTTATGCAGGTTAATGGAAGATTCGTGAAGAACATCGAAAGAGCATCGTGAAGATCCACTTAGACGTTTTAGGACTTAGAATTTCCTTAATATATGTACTTGTTGTAAATGGATCCTCTTGTAAACCAATGGCATTTCTTGAATAAAGTTTGAATTTACTTGTCCGTTTCAAATTGTAAACTAAATATTTATGAAATAAAGTTCAAAAAAATATTTATTCACTTCTTATTCGTAAATTTTAAATATCTATGAATAATAATTCAAAAATTATTTAAATTCACCCCTTAGATGTAAATTATAAATACTTATGAATAAAGCTTCAAAAATATTTAAACTCACTTCTTAGTTGTAAATTATAAATATTCACGAATGATATTCACAAATATTTAAACTCACTTCCCTTTTTGTATTGGACAATATTGTGAATGAGACCCACCCTCTTTATATTAACTGACCTTTTACCGTAACCTGATTAAATCTGACCAAAACTCAAACCGAGTTCCCGCTTTCAAAATAACCTTAGCAATATCCGCTTCCCCTTTAATCCCAAAATTACAAACTCCACGTGAAATGACCGAAATGCCCCTGGGACCAAATCTGAAGTCTTGGAAGTCCATTTAGCCTGATTAAAGTCAAAACCCTAGTCTGAGGGGATTTTCAACTCTTCTGACCAATTATGAATCTTGTGAACCTTGTGAACCTTCTTGGAACACAAAGTCTTGTATTGTGAGGGCAAATTTTGGGGTGCAACAGCTGCCCCTGTTCAATTTTCTGAAACCTGAGGGGTTAGATTGGTATATTTGCCAGTCGTAACCTGGAAGGTTGAAGGGGATTGAACACAAAAGCCCAAAAATTTGCACTCACCAGTGCATGGAGTGATGTTGATGGTTGGTTGAACATGATTGAGTGGGCTTAAAGATGCCACTAGGGGAAAATTCTTCAGTAGTATAATGAGAACTGTCAGGAGTCTGGAGTAATACTGATGTAACAGCATGTCTTCATGAGGATAGAGCAATCAATAATGATAACCCTAAAGCAGTCTTGAAGTGATAAATCTGACCTCAAGAGGATAGAGCAATCAATAGCTCTAAAGCAGTCTTGAAGTAATAATGGCTTCAGGAGGATAGAGCAATCAATAGCTCTAAAGCAGTCTTGAAGTAATGATTTCAGGAGGATAGAGCAATGGATAGCTCTAAAGCAGTCTTGAAATAATAATGTGATATGTCTTCAGGAGGATAGAGCAATCAATAGCTCTAAAGCAGTCTTGAAGTAATGATTTCAGGAGGATAGAGCAATGGATGGCTCTAAAGCAGTCTTGAAATAATAATGTGATATGTCTTCAGGAGGATAGAGCAATCAATAGCTCTAAAGCAGTCTTGAAGTAATGATTTCAGGAGGATAGAGCAATGGATGGCTCTAAAGCAGTCTTGAAATAATAATGTAATTTCAGGAGGATAGAGCAATGGATAACTCTAAAGCAGTCTTGAAATAATAATGTGATATGTCTTCAGGAGGATAGAGCCATCAATAGCTCTAAAGCAGTCTTGAAGTAATGATTTCAGGAGGATAGAGCAATGGATAGCTCTAAAGCAGTCTTGAAATAATAATGGCTTCAGGAGGATAGAGCAATCAATAGCTCTAAAGCAGTCTTGAAGTAGTAATATGACCTCATGAGGATAGAGCAATGAATAGCTCTAAAGCAGTCTTGAAGTAATAGGATGATTTCAGGAGGATAGAGCAATTAGTAGCTCTAAAGCAGTCTTGAAGTCATGAGAGGCTATCAGGAGGATAAAATAACCCTGAGGTTACAATAAAGCAGTCCCAAAGTAATAAGAAGCTCATCAGGAGGATAAAGTAACCCTGAGGTTACAATAAAGCAGTCCCAAAGATCATAAGCTTGTTTGTTGGATAATTAACCTGAAAACAAGGTAGCATTCTGTATAACAACATTAGTTTATGCTTTATGTATGCATGTATGACATGATGCACTTAGGTAATGTACTATAGACATATATGTTATGGTATGATGTAAATGATGTATGTATGCTATGACACTGCTGGAAGTGTCCGGATATCCTTGTATAACAACTGCTGGCCAAGGAAAATAAATCCCGATTCGTTGTTGAAGAATATATAACCCTCCGTCTGCTGGGGATAACAAGGTATAGATAACCTCCCGTTGTTGGGGATAACAAGGTATAGATAACCTCCCGTTGTTGGGGATAGTAGGGTATAGATAACCTTCGTTTTCGTTTGATAGTAGGATAAGTATAACATCCCGTCTTCGTTCATCGTGCCCTTATTGGAAAGTAATTTCCCGTATATCCGTATGAGGATAAAAGAGATGGATATAAATTCCAGGGGAGATTAGACTTTGTGAAAATGGATTAGTCCTACTGTCTTGTAAAGATGAACCGGCGAAGCTTCGTTGAAATCCTTCCCTCGTTCGTCCTTAGTAAATACTATTACTGCATTTTCATGTATTTCTGGTAATCATCAATCATATTAAAAGCATACATGCATTTTTGGTAAACATCAATCATATTCAACGGCATACATACATTCAAACACAACCAATGGACGTTTCGCTTATGTAAATAGGGTAAAAGTAAATCTGGATTCAAAAGATGGAGTTTATTTATATCAAAAGTGACCCATACACGGGTAAGTTTGTACAAGGAGACATAAACCCTAGTAAGAGAATTTTGTCATGAAGTTTTACAAAAAGAGTCAGCTGTGTGGGAAATAATCCTATTGAATTTCAATTCTACTATTGCCACTCAAGTATCTCATCTTCTTGCTGTTGAGACGGAAACGATTGGATTGAGCTTTATCTGTTTGAGCTTGAGTAAGTAGTACAACTGGTTGCAGTTTCATGAGTGATCCAAACGAGACATAGTCATACGCTTTAATCCCTAACTTTTGCCTGGATTGCCCTTTCAGGTTTTCAATCCACCGGGATACCCTTTTTTGCCCAAGCCGCCTTTTCAGGTTTTCGACTTGCCGGGTGTACATCTTTTTATATATATATCCCTAATTTTTGCCCAAACCCCTTTGGTTTGCCGGGATGCCCTTATTTTTGCCTAGGCCTGTCAACCTAGCGGGTCTCTTTTTATGCGTAGTATTTTTTGACTATGTCTGCGTTTACAGGTTGTGGGAAGTCTTCACCATCCATTGTAGTCAGTATCATGGCACCCCCTGAGAACACTGTCTTGACTACAAATGGTCCCTCATATGTTGGAGTCCACTTGCCCCTAGGATCACCCTGTGGTAATATGATACGCTTGATTACCAAGTCACCAGCCTGATATACCTTTGGCTTAACCTTCTTGTTAAAAGCTTTGATCATCCGTTTCTGGTACATCTGGCCATGACAAACTGCTGCTAACCTTTTCTCATCAATCAAGTTTATCTGGTCAAGTCGAGTCTGAATCCACTCGTCTTCATCCAAGCCTGCATCCTTCATGATTCTCAAGGAGGGGATCTGAACTTCAATAGGCAGAACTGCTTCCATACCATAGACTAAAGAGAATGGGGTTGCCCCTGTTGAAGTACGTATTGTAGTACGATAACCATGCAGAGCAAATGGTAACATCTCGTGCCAATCCTTGTAAGTAATAGTCATCTTCTGTACAATCTTCTTAATGTTCTTATTAGCAGCTTCAACTGCCCCATTCATCTTTGGACGATACGGAGAAGAGTTGTGATGCTTAATCTTGAACTGCATCTTCGAAATCAACAAGGTAGTATGGGTCAACATATACTGTCTTAGTCGGCGAGCAGCCCATGCCAAAGCGCAGCAAGTTTTCTCGAGCAGTGAGTATCTTGTTTCACAGTCGGTAAACTTTTTGCTAAGGTAGTATATTGCCTGCTCTTTTCGACCAGACTCGTCATGTTGCCCCAATACACACCCCATTGAGTTGTCTAATACTGTTAAATACATAATCAAGGGTCTTCCATCAACTGGTGGCATTAAAATTGGGGGTTCTAGCAAATATCTCTTGATTTCATCAAAGGCAGTCTGGCACTCATCATTCCATTCCATCACTTGATCTTTCTTCAACAACTTGAAAATTGGCTCACAGATGGTAGTTAATTGGGAAATAAATCTTGCAATGTAGTTCAATCGTCCCAAGAAATCTCTAACCTCCTTCTCAGTACGGGGAGCTGGCATCTCTCGTATAGCTTTCACTTTTGCAGGATCCACTTCAATACCTTTTCCACTGACAATGAAACCCAGGAGCTTTCCAGATCTAACTCCAAAAGTACACTTGTTTGGATTTAATCTCAACCTGTATTTCTTCAACCTCTCAAACAACTTGTGCAGATGATCAAGATGTTGCTCTTCATTCTGAGACCTGGCTATTCATGTGGCTGTATAGCTTTCTCTTCTTGTTGTAACAACCTAGCAAGCTCTACAGGTATTTCACAATCGTCCTCGTTTCCGTCTTCAGTTTGATAGATCGGATTCTCGAAATTGTAATTGGCAATAGTAGAACTGTTATCAACTGGATCCAGAGTGGATGAGGATCGGCATTTTAGTGACGTGGGTGTGTGTAAGAACACGTAGCTGATAAAGCAAAAATAAAAGAAAAAGAAAGACAAGGAACACAATATTTACGAAAACGAAACGTCCACTGATTTTAATGAATGAAGTATGCAAATGAAATGACAGCCCGTAACAAGCACACCATTGTGCCCCGGGTAAGGCACATGGCTTGAAAGTTTTAATTGTTCCAGAAATTATAAATTTAAAAACATAGCACAGTAATAGTATTTACTCCTGACTAAAGGAGATAGGGATAACATCTTCAGCTGTCCAATTATTGAGTCCAGCACCCACAGTAGGAAAAATCCATGCCTCCAAGTTGTAGTCTTCATCTTGATCTCCCACAGCATTGATAACCCCTTGATTGGTGATACGAACAGCACGGGCACGACGGACAGCCTTCTGGGACTCTGCAGTGAAACCCAAACCAAACTTGTCAGACTTGTATGGAATATCAGGAAGCTGACCCCAAATAGTACAACCACCTTCTTCCACCACAGCTTTTGCATCATTGAGGGAGGTCACAACACCTGCCCCATGGATCCAGGGACGACCAAGCAGACATGAGTACGAAGGACGAATATCCATCACATAGAATGTAGCAGTAAACACCTGAGAGCCAACCTTGATTGGAAGATCAATTTCCCCATGTACTACTCTTCTAGAACCATCAAAAGCCTTTACCACAATATTACTGGGCTTCAATACTGTATCTTCAGGACTCAGCTTGTTCAGGACTTCCTTAGGCAACACATTCAGAGAGGAACCATTGTCTATCAGCACATGAGACAGGGTAGTGCCCCTGCATTCAATTGAAATATGCAAGGCCCTGTTATGATCCCTCTTGGCAGGGGTCAAGTCAGCATCAGAAAATCCTAACCCGTTGTCATAGGTCAGGTGCGCAACACAATTCTCAAACTGGTCCACAGAAATTTCACTGGGTACATGAGCCATCTTTAGAAACTTGATCAATGACTTGGCATGAGCCTCAGAACATAATAACAGGGAGAGCATAGAAATCTTTGAGGGAGTATGCCCCAGCTGATCAACAATATCATAATCACTCTTGCGAATGATTTTCAATACTTCTTCCATCTGCTTAGAGAGGTCATCAGCAGCTGGCACATCAGTAGATACAGGCTCAATAACAGGACCCTTGCCCCGAGCATCAGTGGTGGAAGTAACAGCAGGAGTAACTGCACTCTTAGAAGCAACTGGAGGAGAGAAGACTCTTCCACTACGAGTGATCTTGCTAGATCCAGCAATATTATCAATGTCAACAGGCATATCAGGTAAAGGCTCATGCTTGACACCATGGATGTAAACATCAGACCCATAGTGCCAAGGCACAGCTTTGTCAGACGTATAAGGAATAGGACCAGGAGTGGTAATGATCAGAGGAGCTACTCTGGCTTCAGCAACAACTTTCACAGGACCTTCAGCAGTAATCTTGATTGGGCCCTGATGAGTGATTTTAATGGGACCCTTTGAAGTGATTCTTAGTGGTACTTTGTCAACCATGTCAACCTCTTCAATCTTTTTACCCTGAGTCAGATGATCCACCATACTTTCTACAGATGCTGGTCTTCTTTCAAACACTATAGTATATTTATCCATGAGATGTTGAATCCCATCTCTCAAAATGAAGCAACTATCCGGCTTATAGGTACAATATAGACAATTTTCATGACAACCTGGAAAGATCCCAACTTGTACTAACCTCTTTTTGATAACAGACAATGGTGTGCTCAACTCCAATTGCTGAAGTAAACAGCGAGAAGATGAGAAACCTGTGCACAATTATAAACCTGTGATGCAATGATATGGGAATGCATATGCAATGTTTTCAAGGACCGCAGGATTTAAATTTGCTTAAACAAACAAGAAAGTAACTTTTTATTAGTAATACTTGTTTTGCCTTTTAGGCTTACAAAAAATGAAAACGAAATAAGTATAAAAGATGGGGTTTTAAGTCTCCCATGGACGTCTCCTCTTTGTGTTGAGGTATGAGTTGAGGTTTCGTTCCTCATGAAGTAGCTTTGTTAGCTCTAGGATCCTTGCTTGGCTTGCTTTGTAATGAGCCTCGAAAGTATCCCTTTGCTCTTTCAGTTGGATCCATGATCTCTGCAAGTCTTCCATATCAGTAGGCATGTCTGGGTGAAGGATGGTATAAGCTGTGTCTCCTTCAGCAACAGGTTCCATGGTAACTGGTAGGATGGCAGGATATGGCATTATGAGTGTCTGAGCACGAAATCGTACCCATCTGAGATAAGCCTCCATAGGAATGGTGTACTTAGGCTCCAGTGTCTTGCTGTCAATCCTGTTTACCTTTCCCCAAGCTCGGATGAATCTCTGACGGTAACCCTGAAGATCGTTGTCGTAATCAAACACAATGCCCTGAATCAACATGTCATGTGGACCATCGCTCCGGGCGTAACCAAACTGTCGTAAAGCTAGAGATGGGTTGTAGGTGATGCCCCCTCTTATGCCTAGAAGTGGCACATTAGGAAACTCCCCACAACGGTCAATGATGGTGACATTCTCCATAGATCTGGAGCACCAATGGATGTCTGAGTGAGAAAATGACATGATCCTCTTGGACCATCTGAACCCTTGCTCATTCTTCATTACTGAGCGAGGAAGGTGAGAAATAAACCACCTAGAAAGTAAAGGTATGCAGCACATCAAAGTTCCTCTTGCCCTTGTAGTACGGGTGTGAAGAGAATGTAGGATGTCTCCAAGTAAGGTAGGCACTGGATTGTGACTCAGGAATATGTTGATGGCATGAACGTCTATGAACTGATCAGGATTGGGGAACAACACTAAGCCATAAATCAATAAGGCTAAGATCTCCTCAAAAGCATCGTAGCTCATAGCCTTCAAGAACATTTGAGCTTTATCCACTAATACCTTGGCAAGAATACCTTTAACTCCGCTTCTTGTCTCTAGAACAATGTCAGACTTCTTCAGATGTAGAGCTGCAGCAATAACTTCAGGTTTAAGCTCCTTCTCCAAACCTGTGAATGGCTTCTGATCAAGAACAGGGATACCCAGAAGTTTAGAGAACTCCTCCATGGTTGGAACTAACTGATAATCAGGAAATGTAAAGCAATGGTGCTTAGGGTCAAAGAACTGAAACAGCACACTCATCATGTCTTCACTGAACCCTGAAGTAACTAGATCCAATAAGCGACCATGTCTCTGGACGAACTGGGAATGATCATACATTTGGGAAACCAACTCTTTGAGCTTGGGAGGTATCCCTACAAAGTTGATCCTGATGGTGTTTCTACGAGCAGAAGCCATGACCTGCAACAAAGAACAAAGATAAATCCTTTGGTCCTTGAAATGGTTAGGGAAAATGATATGCTTATGATGCATGATGATGTCATGATGTCATGCTCAATCACAAACATGTGGCACACACAAACAAGTCACACCATAGCCCTAGGTTTAAAGGCTTGCATGAGGTTCAAAGGCAAGTACCCTCCCCTGAAGTTAGATGGTTCATCCTGTCCTACAAAAGTAACCAGGTTCTAAGGGATCTCAATATCATTGATCCTTCACAAGGGTGGTTGTTCAGAAGGCAACTTACTTGCCAACCAAAACCCTCCAAGTTTAAGATCTCAATGAGCGTAGTATCGAGTGTCAACCAACTTCAGTCTGCACCAAAGCCGGTTACCTCACTACTTTCTAAAGGCCAAGATGAGTTAACTAGGGTTCTAAAAGTCAGTTAGTGCATTGACAACATATGGCAGCCTCAATATTATCCTCAACTTGACTTAAGGAATATAAGCACCAACCAAGAAGTCGCACTAACTATGGCCACCAGATCAACCGTATCGATATACGTCGTACAGTTTCCTTGGTCTATTGCCATTTACCTAAGGTACACTAGATCCGGGTTAGGACCTTTCACACATAAGAGCACCCCAACAATATAATAATAAAGCAAACAAGGCAAACAATTTAAAGTGATCTTAATTCCTAAGGGTACCCCTCTTGAATAGATCCCCAGCAGAGTCGCCAGTTCTGTAACACAGTGGGAGAACTGACTTTAAACAATGTTGCGGATAGCAAGAGTCGCCACCGACTTTTATTTTATCCATAAGGAAAGGTTATAAAAGAACAGGAAAGACCTTAGAGAATATTTTGGGTCCGGGGGGTAGGTTATGAAAAGGGAAGGTGTTAGCACCCTTTTCATCCATGGTTATCCATGGGCTCTTAGGTACTTAAGCTCACTTTTGAATTGTTTTGAAAGTGTAGTGTGTGAATAGAAAATTTTCAGAATAGTTAATAAATAATCCATGTAAGGATGTGTTAAGAACTTGTTTGAAAACTTGCTGAAAATTTGTTTAAGTGTGAAACAGTTTTGAAGTGAGCAAGCACCTAGGAGTAACCTACCCTAATGTTTTAAGGTCTTTCTTATTCTTTATCCTTTCCTTAGTAAGACTATCCCTACTATAATGGAGTAGGTAGTCCTTACTTTGGATGTTAAGGGACATGTGAGGGACAATTGGATTTTTGAAGGCCATTGTGGGGTGTAATAAGCAAACTGGAGGGACTATCATCATTTTTCGAAAGGGACTCGATTCGTAAAGGCAACCATAAGGGACTTTGATGATTTTTCTATTTGAGAGTCTTGCTTTATACACCCCACTTAACCATTATTCGTAGGCAACTTGAGGGATATCCTTAGGGAGTGAGACGGCGATTAAAATCGACTTACGTGTGTGACGTGTTTATTTTAATTATCTTTATTTAAAAGTAATCTAAATTTATTTTAATATTACATACATGTTGTTACACTCCCTAATTACTAACCATAATAATAATTAAATAATTAAACAACTTTACATCCAAGAAACAATTACAAAATAATAAGCAAAATAATTAAATAGCAAAGATAAATAAAATATAAATAAGCAATAATAAATAATAAAGGGGGTTAATTCTAAGTTTACTCGGCAAGACATCGCATCTTGTGCCTACGTATCCTTACGGGAGTGGAATCAGAGTAATCGTAGTTCCCCTCAATAGGGAGGTTAGAGCTCTCTTGACAGTGGTCAAGGTCTCAAGGGGAATAAACGCGCCTTAAGGACACGCTTACGCGGAGTGTAGGAACTCCAAATTTCTACGTTGAAATGTTAAGTTGTAATTAGGGTTAGGTTAGGGATTCCGCGGCGGGAAACCCTAAAATGAGCGCAGCGACTCTTTGACCTAATGCTAGGGGTAAAATTGTAATTTTGCCTGCGGCGAGGCATTTGTGAAAATTAGGGTTTGTAAAAGTTGTAAGGGTTGAAGGTGAGGACTATTGACACGGCGGTCAAATGCTAGACCTAATTCCTTCAGAGTGTGTAATGTGACAATTGTCTCGAAAAATTACAACCGGGAAACAGGTACATATATAATAATGAATTGGAATTTAATCTGCAGAGAGAAACTAAAAAAAAATCGTTAGTGAAAGGTTAGACTAAAATATAATCAATACTGAAAACAAATAATATAAAAGGGGAATACAAAAATGCAAAAAGAGATTTTATTGTAAATTTTAAAGAGAAATTAATATTAGTTTTAAAAAAAAAGATGTAGTTTTAATTTAAAAAATATTTTAATTTTAAATAATAAAAAAAAAGGTTTAGTTTTAATAAGATAAAAAGAGATTTTAATTTTATATTCAAAAATGTTTTAGTTTAGTAAAAATAAGGTTTTGGTTTAATTTAAAAAATATTTTGGTTTATTATTTTTTTTTTTTAAAAAAAAAGTTAATTTTAATTATATAAAAAAAAGATTAATTTTGATTATAAAAAAAATGATTAATTTTAATATAAAAAAGGGTTATTTTAAAAAAAGGGGAAAGTTTTTAATATTTTGGTAAAGGAAAAAAAAACTGTTTTAAATAAACCTGTACAGAAAATTAAAAAAAACAATGGAAAAACATTAAAAAACAGTGTGGGTCGGGCTGGGTCACCAATTCCCAGACCCGACCCGCCGGGCCCACTTAAAAGCCAACGGTATTGAGGATCTAGGGTTGTAAACCCTTTTTTCATAGCGGCGGTATGTTGGTTTTTTTTCATAGAATTTCTTCTCCCTCTTTCTCATGCGTGCCGCCGTCGATCTCCTTCTTGTCTTCTTCATCTCACTTTCTGCATGTCCCTGAAACAATAAAAAACAAACAGCGTCCACAAATTTCTCACCTCCTGCGGAAGTTCGAAATGATTTGTTTGTGCAATGATGATGGTTACTCCGGCCAATGATGTACGAACTGAGGCCAGAGGTTTTGATTCTTCGTGAATGATGATGATTCCGGCTGTGGATGATGTTCTGATATTTGGAGTTTTCTTCGTTTGGTGTGTTCGTTCTGTTTTTTCTCGTTAGGGTTTCGCGTGGTTATTGATGGCTTTATCGGTGTCGATGATGATGACGACCGATGATGAGCAATCGGACTCTGAGGCTTACGGTTTCCGAGTCTGTTGAAGATTCTCAACTGAGAATCTCCGGACTTTGTCGGAACAGTGGGATTTAACGGTGGCTTCCGATCGGTGTACTCGTGGGTGATTCGCGGCCGTTTTGGTAAGCTCGTTCCCTATTCTTTGATTTATGGTGTTGGCCTTTGCGCCGTTTTTGTGATTCTGTTAGGGTTTCACGGCCTCCCTTTCTTCCTTTGAGAATGTTTGTTTTATAATCTTCTGATGGGCCTGGATTTCGAATCTCACATTATTGACTTTGGTGATTTGATTTTTGCTGATTGTATCTGATATGATCTGATTGGGATTTTTCTGATATCAGTTGATTCGATTTGCTTGATTTCTGGATTTTCATTAGATATGGATTCATTTGGATTTTTCAAATATGGATATCTGGTTCTGATACTGATTGGACTCATTTTGGACTTTCCTCTTTCAAACTCGAGGGTTTTGTTGATTTCACCTGATATGAACTGTTTTTTTTTTCTTGATGCAGTTTTGAATTCGGATACCTGGTTTCAGTGCAGTTCGGATTCCTTTCGATTTCTGACCCAGTTTGGATTATTGCTGATGAACTGATTTCTTCTGATGTTGTTTTGTTTTGATATCCAATTTTCATTTCTGATATGGCCATGGATTTTGCTTGTGGCTATCCAAATCATGCGCGGTTCATTATTGGATACGGTTTATTCACTTCTAAAACTGAATTGGATTGATTTTGATACCAACTTGATTTTCTGATTTTGGATGTTTCAGGTGACGGAAAAATAGTTCAGACCTGTCGGCATCCGGGTTTGAACCTGAGCTGGCTAGTGTTTACCTTCGTGTTGGTTCATAATTAATGTGAATTGATGAATGAATGTGGTTCAGATTTTAGTTCAGTTTGGTTATCAATTTGGAGAATTTACTTGATGAGATGATGCCTAGTATTGAATCCAAAGTCGCGTGAATCCTTTTTCGGCCCAAAAACTTCTTTTATCTCTTTCTCTCTCGGTCACCTCTTAAGATAAGAACGAAACTACCTGATCTGATGCCAATGGCACGGATCGGCAACGGGAGTAGGATGCGGCTTCGGTTGTGCCCTCCCGGCACTCGATGATGACAATTGTTCTGAGAGTGTCAAACAACCTCTAACACTTTTCCATTCTGTGTTGTATTCTCTTTGTTATGCAGGTTAATGGAAGATTCGTGAAGAACATCGAAAGAGCATCGTGAAGATCCACTTAGACGTTTTAGGACTTAGAATTTCCTTAATATATGTACTTGTTGTAAATGGATCCTCTTGTAAACCAATGGCATTTCTTGAATAAAGTTTGAATTTACTTGTCCGTTTCAAATTGTAAACTAAATATTTATGAAATAAAGTTCAAAAAAATATTTATTCACTTCTTATTCGTAAATTTTAAATATCTATGAATAATAATTCAAAAATTATTTAAATTCACCCTTAGATGTAAATTATAAATACTTATGAATAAAGCTTCAAAAATATTTAAACTCACTTCTTAGTTGTAAATTATAAATATTCACGAATGATATTCACAAATATTTAAACTCACTTCCCTTTTTGTATTGGACAATATTGTGAATGAGACCCACCCTCTTTATATTAACTGACCTTTTACCGTAACCTGATTAAATCTGACCAAAACTCAAACCGAGTTCCCGCTTTCAAAATAACCTTAGCAATATCCGCTTCCCCTTTAATCCCAAAATTACAAACTCCACGTGAAATGACCGAAATGCCCCTGGGACCAAATCTGAAGTCTTGGAAGTCCATTTAGCCTGATTAAAGTCAAAACCCTAGTCTGAGGGGATTGTCAACTCTTCTGACCAATTATGAATTTTGTGAACCTTGTGAACCTTCTTGGAACACAAAGTCTTGTATTGTGAGGGCAAATTTTGGGGTGCAACACATACCTCCATCCTTCTTATAGATGGTCAACATCTCGAAGATATTTCTTTTCATTGTTCCCTTGGACAAGATATTTTCTTGAGGTGCCCCTCTAGTGATATCAACATTGTATTGGCATTTCCTTTTGCTAGACTTCTTATCTTTGTCGCTGGTCCAACATCTGCAGCTTTTACGGGGGACTTACTCTTAGGAGATTATTCTCTCTCTTTTTCCTCCCTTCGTATATTCTGAAAGTTGACCTATTTTTATCATCCCATTAATAACATCTTTCAGCTGTATGCAGTCATTAGTGTTATGGCCATGACCTTTGTGGAAACGATAATACTTTGTCTTGTTTGTCTCTAACAGGAAATGGGACTTTAATTTCTCCGTTTTGGAACTCTATGTTAGCACACTCTTGATAAATCTTTTTTTTGTGATGCATTTAGAGACACATAGATATCTTTCTGACCATGCATTCCCTGGTCGTATTTATCCTTTTTCTATAGAGACTCATTCTCCGCCGGGCAGCTAGAAGTGGCATTGACGAAGACCTGGTTGTCGAACTGGGTGTTAAGATTTCCTTCAAAGTTGATTAAATATTAAGACATGATTAATTGTTCTTGTATGATGTGTGATTCCCTTCTCCCTGAATTCTGTTAGAAGGGGTTATCCCGTAGTAGACAGTTTTTGAAGATCTAGTACTTAATACCTTCCCAGATCCCTCTACTTCAATGGCCACCTGCATGAATCGGTCAATGTAATACTGTAGGTTCTCCTTTTCCAAGAAATGAAGTGGGAAGTAAATCTCTCGCAGAAGTCCATCTAGAATTCAATGCTCACATCCATTAGAGTGTTGAACCATATCCTGGTTGGTCCAATCAAAGTTATCATAAATAGTTTACACTTAGAGTCTTTGTCAGCATAGAAGTAATTCAATCGTTTGTTGATGAGTTACATGTGCTTGTTCGGGGTCATCCCATTGTGCTCACCCAAATTAGGAGGCTTCTCTATTGACTTTCTTATTCTACTATCCAAAATGAGGGTGCATAGAGAATGCTTTTATGAATTCTTTGGCATTTTTTCTCTATTTGGTCCTGTGGAGAAGCTTGGCTGCCTTGGTCTCCCTCAATGCTCTAAGGAGCACTCTGGCGCTTATTTCTCTTCTAGTGATTTTGATATGTTGTAAGTTTGTATCTTCTCAATATGGTCGGCTTAGGGATAGCCACTTGGCTTCTTTTTGACATCACTTATTGCATAATGTTTCCTTGTGGAGGCGTGTTGTACATACTTTCTTCGAGACGAACCTCCCCTCTATTGCATGTTGATTCTGCTCCTAAACGATGTTGTACATCTTATTCAGCAATTCATTAGCGCCTTTTATCCCAAAGTTAACTCCCAACAGTTGGAAACTTCAAAAGGCTTCTGGTTATGAAGTTGGTGGATGTATCAGAGGCCTAATAAGAGGCACTGGAATAAATCTAGTGATCTAAGGAAATTGGAGATGATATGGATGTAATAGAGTTTTTGCTACTTTATATGCAACGCCTTGATGAAGAGGCAGAGGAATGAATGGAAATCAAATTTGGAATAGTGTACCTAAGTTCTTGCGTCAGTTCTTTACATAGTGAGGTGGTTATAAGAAACTGCTATTTGTTATGTTTGTGATGCAGAAAGTCGTTGTATCCGTCTGGGAATCAGATCACATGTATTCTTTTATAGGACAGTTCTCCCATGGTGTGAATGCTCTACATAAGTTGCAACTTCTTCTGAGTAATCGGTCGATGACCATTATGGTCGGCACAAAACATACATATATTGAGTGGGGATCAACTTACTCCAAGATTGAGTTTGTTTAGCTTACTCTAAAATGCAGCCTTTGAATTGAATCTAATTTAATGGTTAATTATGTAAAAAGTTAATTTAACCATTAGATTATATTCAATTCAAAGGCTATTTTTCTGAACTGGGCCAAGACCTGCCCCACAAACGGGGAGGCTCAACCCAATGCTACGTTGGGGAGGCCCAATCCTCCTTTGTCTGGAATGCACCTCAAGAAGACACCTCCATCGGGCAGAGCATTACCTTGTCAGGGAAGCTCACACGCTTCCCCCATGGACTTCACGTTCCCCCCGCGTGGGGACACGTCCTCAAGCAACTACCTACTTCTGAAAGAGTTTGTCAACCCACCTTCCGAAGATCACGGGGCAGTTGATCCAGGGAAAAAACCACATGCTAGTCTTCCCTACGCCACCTAAGTCCTGGCAGTTACTTGTATTAGGCTTGACAATCTGACCCAATGCAATGTAACCATTGGCCCTGCACTGGGGGCATATTATAAATACCCTCTTGCACTAGAGGGTCATGTATCTTATTCACGACACATTTTCTTTGTACTTGCTCTCTCTTTAACTCCGTTACTCACTTAAGCATCGGAGCACCTTGCAGGTACACCCCTTCCTCTTTTACAACATTGGTGAACGCAGCAGCTCACGACGCGTGACATACTACTGATTCCTTTCTGATCAGGTGAGATCAGCTATGATTTGGAGTAAGTTAAAAAAACTTACTTTTGGAGTAAGTTGATCTCTACTATATAAAATTTGTGTAGAATAAATTTATAATGATTAAAAAGTGAGTATATTATGATTTTGTTACATATGAATAAAAAAGTTTTAATTAAGAGATTAATTACTATACATTGCCAATGTAAAAAATCTTATACCGTCAATTCATCACCATCATTCGTTTGCATTATTTTTTTGGTAGTTAAAATAAAAGTCAAACATCTTTCAACATCCAACGTCTATAATTAACTGACAGTATAAAATCTTTTTACACTGTCAGTGTATTTCAATTACATTTTTTAATTAATAAAAAAAAATTATATTGATAAAATAGGCTCTTCAATTTAAGTTTAGATTTTATGTTGAATAAATTTATAATGATTAAAATATGAGTATATTATAATTTTGTTGCATATGAATAAAACAGTTTTAATTGATAAAGAAAATATAATTTATATTGATAAAAGAGGCTCTTGATTTTAAGTATAGATTTGATGTAGAATAAGTTTATAATGATTAAAAAGTGAGTATATTATAATTTTGTTGCATATGAATAAAAAAGTTTTAATTGATGAAGAAAATATAATTTATATTGATAAAAGAGTATAAATTTGATGTTGAAGATGAGTTTAGAGATTTATTTAGCTAATTGAAGAGGATAGTTATATAAACGTGTGAATAAGAAATAATTGTTTAGAGATTTATTAGGCTAGGCTAATTGATGAGAGATATAACATCCAATTGTTATTGGTATTGCTAATCTGGTTGTCACCGGTCTATCTAAAATCCAGTCGTTACTGGCGTGGTTTTAAAGTCCAGCCATTACTGGCATTATTTAAAAGTGCCATCATTACTGGTATAGTTTTGAAATCCAATCGTTATTGGTATCCAAAATCCAGTCCTTATTGGTATTGCCTAAATTCAATTGTTATTGGTATTGTTAATTTGGTTGTCACCAGTTCACTTGAGGTCTAGTTGTTACTAGCAATCATTTCCTAAATCCAATTGTTATTGGTATTATTAATCTGGTCATCACCAATTCACTTGAGGTCTAGTTGTTACTAGCAATCGTTGCCTAAATCCAATTGTTATTGGTATTATTAATCTCGTCATTACCAATCTATTCAAGTTCAGTCGTTACTGGCATTGTTTAAATCCAATTGTTATTGGTAGTGGAATTTTTGGTTGTTACCAATCCACTATTTGAAGTCCAATAGTTATTGGCATTATTAAGTCCAATGGTTATTGGCATTTTCACCCAACTCTGTTGTGTTTTGATTGTTGTTTGTACCAACGTCCTGATGCATGTTATCGACAAGTATACGGAGTACGTCAGAGTAATATAAAAGATTATCCATCCCACAAAGATCAATGTCAATATATCGATTACTATTGTTATGGTATTTATCTAAAGCTAATGAAAACAAAGAGTAATACACACAGAAAAAAATGATTAAGGAATGAATTCAAATTCAGAATTAAGCATACTGGAATGTAATTCTCATCGATCAAGCAGTACTCCTATTGTCTAAGTAGTAATACTTGTGGAGAAATATTTTCTTCCTCAAAAAAGAGTTAATTAAAAAGGAATCGTCACGTTAGCGTAATCAGAACCGGGTCTGGCCTTTAATCTACACCAGCCGCTCACGCTGCACCGGTCGCATCTTGTTTTAAAGTGAAAAATCCTTTTTTATATAACTGCCTCTAAGACTCAGTTAAAAAGTGTTTTCGATTGGAAACTTTCAATATCAAAGGGTTTTCGGCATATGCTCGGCCAACCGGGTCCTAAATCTATAAACACGTTTGAAAATAGTTTTAAAATCACTTTCTAATAATACCAAACTTTCCTAATTAATTGATGAAGCGCTTTCGCTATTTTTACCAATTGAAAAATAACCAACTCTTATCTAAAGTATCAGACGACTTTCGATCTTACCCGACATAGTCACGGTTGTTATGTAAACATAAACACAGTTCTGTTCACGTAATGGCTGATCAATTTAAGTTCGGAAAAGTTCCCTTAAAATCTAAAACAGCCCCTGAAATGTTTCTACAAATACAACATATAGAGTACCTTCGAAATGAAGGTCCTCACATCCCAGCACAATAAATTTAGCTAGACATGACAGTGATAAACATAATAAATAATTTATTTGTAGAGTAAATCATTCAGAGAAATAAATACACGCGTGATTGGTTTTCAAAAGTAAGAACGAAAGTGTCATGCTTAAGTTCACTTTAGAAAATGAACATCTTGAAAAAAAGAGATATGTAAATTGTGTGGAAAATTAAACACGTGATTGTTTTCAAAAGTAAGAACAAAAGTGTCACGCTTAAGTTCACTTTAGAAAACGAATCTCTTGAAATAAAGCGATATGTAAATCGTGCGGGAATTTAAACAATTTAAAGCAAGGCAGAAAGTAATGCAAATAATAAAAATGTGAATAGAATAAAACCTGCTCCAAATCAAAGACTTGAATTTAGTACAGTGCTGGAAAGTAAATTTGACCTGAAAGTAAAATGACGGCAAGCTTAAACTCCTACGCTATGATGCTCCAATCTCGATTACAACAATGGTGTGATAACCCTTCGATGTGACGGATTACTGCTTCTAACAACTAGATTAATGTATATGCTGATAACTAAGATTGGATGCTAGAAAATGAAAAACTAAGGCCTATTTATAGAGAAACAATGCCTTGAACGTCAAGCTGAACCCTCCAGAATCGTGGGAGAAAAGATCTCTGGTCATGGCATCATGCTCCAATCGTCCTTGACTGGACCACCAAATGCAAAGATGGAGCCCGCCATCTAGACATGGTGTCCGCCATGTGTTCAAGAGGTGGTGGACGTGGTCTTGTGACGGTTGGAACGTAGGAGAAATCCTAAGGATTAGTTCAAGGTTGAGGTTTTCAGGCCACAACATAATAAGTATCCGAATCGATTCCTATAATTAAGAAACTTACAGTGTCAAGACAATATTGATTTTTCAAAAGTTTTCCCAAATCTCTGCAAACTATCCTAAACTTGTCTAACAACCTAAATTTTCAAAATAAAAGTTGTTTTCTTATTCAAAAATTTTGGTATGGCTCAAGAAATGGGTGAAAATAGACAAATTACATATACGACTCGTAAAGCACATGTAATTATTAAAAACAAACTAAAAAAAGCTAAAAACATATTTATAACTAAACTAGAAAGAAATAAAATGAAAAAAATAAAATAAAAAATAAAAACAGTAAATATCTCCTCCCACACTTAAACCGAACATTGTCCCCAATGTTTCGATAAAAGGAGAAAAAGAGATAGGTAGAACCTGGATATCACTACTGCTGACCACTGGTACCCTCTTCTCCCTGCTCTGGATGTCGAGAACGATGACTTCTACTATGGTGGTGTGCACCCTTTGAAAGCTCAAGCCGCTCAATCCTCGTTGCTAGTGCGTCATTAGCTTGTCGGAGCTCACGAAGGTTCCCTAGTACGAAACCTTGAGTGGCTTCTACCAGCCTGTAATGGTTGTCAAAACGAGCTTGCTGGTGTTGCTGTAGAGAGGTAGCGGCAAGATGAGACTCCATCATAGAAGATATAGATCGTTCAGTATGTCGTTGTGACTCACGTATGAAGTTTATCATGTCCTGTTGCTGCTCATACATGGCATAGAACAAGCCATCACGTTCTCCTTGTGAGCTTGCTGCTGTCTCTATATCTCCTCTATAATATAGAATCCAGAAGGTGCACCTGCAGAAGGGTTAGTAAACAATGGAGTGTGTGTAGGTGATGCCTATGGGAAAGGAATATTATGAACGGGGGATTGGTTCATCCGCTTATATTCATCATCGGTCTTGTTACCTTCGTCCTCCGAGACGTTTGGTGGTAAGAACCAAGAATAAGATCATCTTGTAAATCATAAGTCTAGTTTCTTTGGTGTCGTGCATCGGTACGACAAGAACAAGGAAAAGCAACACTCGGTATAACTACATTTTGAACCATGAGGGTGTATCCTCATTCCTTCCTCACCTTGCACAATTGCATATCTCTCAAGAATTTTAAGTTTATGGTGTGAGGTGGGAGTGGTTCTAATGTAGCTATCTCGACATCAAATTGGAGGGCACGTGCAATGGAGGTAATCAATCACCTAAATGACACGGTTCCTCTCTTTTTTACAACATCACACATATGTGCCAACATAAAAGGTACGGGGTTCAATCTTCTGCGATAGAGGGCTGCCTATAGAAAAATGAATTCTTTTGAATTTAATTTGTTATAGCTCTCTCTGGTAAAGATGGTATCGGCCAGCAAATGGCAGAAAACACGTATGGTCGGGTTATGTATATCAGAGGCCAAATTTCTCTCGAAGGAACTAATGGCATGACCAGTCAGGTCTCTCCATAGTTGGAAAGCCTCTATTTTCCATTCAGTGTTTAAAGATGCCTCAAAAATGGAACCCTCCCCAAATGGGAATCCTAACAGATCTGCAAGGGCGTCAATGGTGAACTCATATTCCATGTTAAACATCCTAAACTTCACCGTACCGACAATGCTAGCAGTGTTAGCTCTAATAGTGTAACTTAATGAACTTAAAAATTCTCGGGTCAGCCTCTCATAAGTTGGTTCTCTATGAATAAAAATATCAAGCCGATAACACGAAATCATATATATATTTTGATGCATAATTCAACTGAAGTTTAACTGTTTTCGATCCGATTTCGGGTTATTTCCGTGTTATTTGTCTGATGTTTTGCAGGTATTTGATGATCACGTCTAAACAAGGAAATATGAAGAAAAGAAGCAATCTCAGATGAAATATAGACGAAAACCGGATGAAAACATCATGAAAAGTGCAGAATGCTGATTTTGCTGTTGTGACGACCGTCACACCTTGTGACGACTGTCATGTAGGCAAAAACGCCCCACTTCAAATGCACGTGAAAGAAGCAGTTTCAAGTCCCAAATAGTGGACCACTACTCCCTGATAATTCTGCCTCAAAGTCCACCTTCTTCAAGTGATAACCATTAGAATTCCATTTCTATAAAAGGGGAAGAAGGGGGACTCAGAAAGGGAGCCGCATTCATACAACGAAGTGCTGCCGAATTCTATTTCCAGAGCAAAAGTTCAGTTTTATTTTCTTTCCTATTATTTTGTTGCCTTTCATTCCTTCTGTAATTTTTATTTCCATTGTACGATCAAAATTGGCACAAAGACCAGAATCCTGCCAACATTTGTGGAGGATCTGCCCAAAGGTCAATTGGAATATTTACAGGTTTCTCATTTCAATCGTAATTCCAGTTTTTATTATGATGCATGCTATTATTTATTGTTTTCATTTATGTTTTACCTTTCCCAAATCCATGTCTAGCTAAATTAAAGTAATCGATATGTAGTAATAATTCGAAAGAGATTTGATAATAACCGGTTGAAAACTGTCTTTTTCAAAGGTTGTTTATGGTCTGAGTGTTTAAAATTAATTTACTGAATAAACTTCGTCGCGAAAGCGAGAACTTATTTAAAAGTAGTTTTGCCACGAAAGTGGGAAATTAATTAAGGTACAAACCAACAAGCGAAAGCTGCGGCAAGATCAGATAGTAAACACTAGTCATTCATTTTAATAACAGCGAAAGCACTTTAAAATGAATTAGAACTTAGAGATTTCCAAAAAATAATTTAAACCCCGAATGGGACACGAAAGCGTACGTTTGGCCCTTAGAATTATGATTAGCGTCAATAACCATCGTGAGGCGAGAGTCTTCAGATCACCATTTTCTGCTTAAATAAACTCTGAAAAATATTTTGTATACCGGTAACTTGTCAAATCCCCGAAGAATATAATCACTGCATATCGATTCAATTAATTATACTTTAATTAACATTCTTAGTTCCCTTTAGTGACAATCTTATTCCCTTCAGCATTATCTACCTAGCTAAACATAGTAACTCCCGAGAACACTAGTTTGATTATGAGTCCCTGTGGGATCGATATCTATAATTACTACGCGATAGATTGTGCACTTGCAGTTAGGTTGTATTAGACATAGAAAGTCGCGATCACATGCAAGTGTAAATTATCCAACAGATAGACTACACTAAAATGGATACCTAGACTATACATACAATTTTCATCGATATACCTCTGTTGCACCCCAAAATTTGCCCTCACAATACAAGACTTTGTGTTCCAAGAAGGTTCACAAGGTTCACAAAATTCACAATTGGTCAGAAGAGTTGACAATTCCCTCAGACAATGCACCTCCTAAGCAGTGCATCCAAAACTAGGGTTTTGACTTTAATCAGGCTAAATGGACTTCCAAGACTTCAAGTGAGCTTCATAACATCTTATATGTGTATAAGAACCCCCATGTCAAGTTTCAAGACTTTTCTCAAAAGTTTGCTCAGTCAGATGATCAGATAAGTCAAAAGCAGTCAATGCAGTTAAAAGGTCAAACTGAGGTCAACTGTGGTCAAACCAAAGTCAAACTTCATGATTTTTTTTTGCCAACATCAAAGAGAGGTTGGGTGAGAAATATTATCATAATAACTGTAATACCCCAAATTTTGCCCTAAGATTTGTCGTCGCATTTCATTGCATTTAATCAATTACTAACAAATTTGTGTAGTCGTTTGACTTTTTGCAGGTAAATATCATATGGCATGCATTTTTTTTCTAAAAAGTAAAAATGGCACAATTGGCAGGAGGACATGTGTAAGGAGTTATGAGTGTGAGAGGTTGAGAGTTCGAATCTCACCTTTGTCACTTTTTTTTTGTTTTTTATTATTTTTACTCTAAATTTTTCTATCTTTCGTTAAAAAAATAACAAAAATAGTTTTTTATTATTATTTAATTATTATTTTCGTATTTTAATTAAATCATTTTTTAAAATATTATTTTTTTCACTTTTTTCTAAATTATTCATAAAAATATCCAAAAAATCATAAAATAAAAAATATTGAAAAAAATTTTGTTCTTTTTATAATATTTTTTATTTTAGGAATCAATAGGATTATTAGTTTTTATTTTAAGTTTATTTTAATTATTTTAAATTATTTAAATTTTATTTTTTCTTAACTAATTATTTAGTTTGAGCTTTAAAATGGGCTTTAGGGACATTATTGACAATTTGGTGTTAACCCTAATTTGTTCCCTATATATACATGTGTTGCCTTGTTGGAAAAGGGAGGAGAATGAAAAAAACCTAAGAGGAGTGAGTGCCGTTTGCCGTTATTTAGTTTTCTTCTTCATCCATTACTATTGTTTCTTTTTCTTCATCGTTTACCGTTATTTCTTTTCCTTCATCTATTACTGTTGTTTCTTTTTCTTCATCTTTTACCGTTATTTCTTTTTCTTCATCTATTACCGTTATTTCTTTTTCTTTATCTATTACTGTTACGTTTATATATATATAATTTTTAAATTGTTAGAGTTTATATATATAAGATTTTTGATCGAATTATGTCGATACGATGTTTGCACATTTGTGTGCATGACGCGTGACATTTGTGTTAGTTCGATCTGGTTGCGATGATCGCATTTTTGTGTGAGCAATAATACTATTTTTTGCTTAATTTCTTTTTCTTTGCGATAAATTTTGTTTCGTCCGATTTAGATCTGGTTGCGATGAGCGCATTTCTGCGTTAGCAACATTGTTGGGTTATTTGGCACATTTAAAATTCATTATTGCTTTCTTATTATTATTATTATTATTATTATTATTATTATTATTATTATTATTATTATTATTATTATCATTATTTATTATTATTATCATTATTATCATTATTATTACCATTATTACTATTATTGTTATCATTAATTTATTAAAATTTGTTATAATATAAAAATCTGTTTTTTAAAATAAATAACATTAACATCTTTTCCAAATTAATATGAAAACCTATTATTTTTAAGAAAAACTTTTTTTTAGATAAATTTAAAATAATACCTAAAATCTTTTTTTTAAAATAATAACTAGAACCGTTATTTACTTTATTTTATTATTATTCAATTCAAATTTCATTATCATATTGTATCTGCTCCTCTCATGTAACCTCGCGAACTTAACAATCGCTCTTTAAATTCTGCCTTTAAATTTCTGCTTGCATAGTTAAATAAGGATATTATTCTCTGTTTGCATGATTCAATTATTTCACACATTTATCAATACTTCTGTCACACTACACGCGTCCGAAGGTTAGGTCTAGCATATGACCGCCGCGTCAATAGTCCTCAACTTCAAACCCTTACAACCTTACAAACCCTACTTTTCACAAATGCCTCGCCGCAGGCAAAATTACAACTTTACCCCTAGCATTAGGTCAAAGAGCCGCCGCGCTCATTTTTAGGGTTTCCCGCCGTGGAATCCCTAATTTAACCCTAATTACAACTTAACATTTCAACGTAGAGATTTGGAGTTTCTACACTCCACGTAAGCGTGTCCTTAAGATGCGTTTATTCCCCTTGAGACCTTGACCACAGTCAAAAAGTTTCTAACCTCCCTATTGAGGGGAACTACGATTACTCTGATTCCACTCCCGTAAGGATACGTAGGCACAAGATGCGATGTCTTGCCGAGTAAACTTAGAATTAACCCCCTTTATTATTTATTATTGCTTATTTATATTTTATTTATCTTTGCTATTTAATTATTTTGCTTATTATTTTGTAATTGTTTCTTGGATGTAAAGTTGTTTAATTATTTAATTATTATTATGGTTAGTAATTAGGGAGTGTAACAACATGTATGTAATATTAAAATAAATTTAGATCACTTTTAAATAAAGATAATTAAAATAAACACGTCACACACGTAAGTCGATTTTAATCGCCGTCTCACTTCCTAAGGATATCCCTCAAGTTGCCTACGAATACTGGTTAAGTGGGGTGTATAAAGCAAGTCCCTCAAATAGAAAAATCATCAAAGTCCCTTATGGTTGCCTTTACGAATCGAGTCCCTTTCGAAAAATGATGATGGTCCCTTATATGTGCTTATTACATCCCACAATGGCCTTCAAAGTCAAATTGTCCCTCACATGTCCCTTAACATCCAAAGTAAGGACTACCTACTCCATTATAGTAGGGATAGTCTTACTAAAGGAAAGAATAAAGAATAAGAAAGACCTTAAAACATTAGGGTAGGTTACTCCTAGGTGCTTGCTCACTTCAAAACTGTTTCGCACTTAAACAAATTTTCAACAAGTTTTCAAACAAGTTCTTAACACATCCTTACATGGATTATTTATCAACTATTCTGAAAATCTTCTATTCACACACTACAATTTCAAAACAATTCAAAAGTGAGCTTAAGTACCTAAGAGCCCATGGATAACCATGGATGAAAAGGGTGCTAACACCTTCCCTTTTCATAACCTACCCCCCGGACCCAAAATATTCTCTAAGGTCTTTCCTGTTCTTTTATAACCTTTCCTTATGGATAAAATAAAAGTCGGTGGCGACTCTTGCTATCCGCAACATTGTTTAAAGTCAGTTCTCCCACCGTGTTACAGAACTGGCGACTCTGCTGGGGATCTATTTAAGAGGGGTACCCTTAGGAATTAAAGATCACTTTAAATTGTTTGCCTTGTTTGTTTTATATTACTTGTTGGGGTGCTCTCATGTGTGAAAGGTCCTAACCCGGACCTAGTGTACCTTAGGTAAATGGCAATAGACCAAGGAAACTGTACGACGTATATCGATACGGTTGATCTGGTGGCCATAGTTAGTGCGACTTCGTGGTTGGTGCTTATATTCCTTAAGTCAAGTTGAGGATAATATTGAGGCTGCCATATGTTGTCAATGCACTAACTGACTTTTAGAACCCTAGTTAACTCATCTTGGCCTTTAGAAAGTAGTGAGGTAACCGGCTTTGGTGCAGACTGAAGTTGGTTGACACTCGATACTACGCTCATTGAGATCTTAAACTTGGAGGGTTTTGGTTGGCAAGTAAGTTGCCTTCTGAACAACCACCCTTGTGAAGGATCAATGATATTGAGATCCCTTAGAACCTGGTTACTTTTGTAGGACAGGATGAACCATCTAACTTCAGGGGAGGGTACTTGCCTTTGAACCTCATGCAAGCCTTTAAACCTAGGGCTATGGTGTGACTTGTTTGTGTGTGCCACATGTTTGTGATTGAGCATGACATCATGACATCATCATGCATCATAAGCATATCATTTTCCCTAACCATTTCAAGGACCAAAGGATTTATCTTTGTTCTTTGTTGCAGGTCATGGCTTCTGCTCGTAGAAACACCATCAGGATCAACTTTGTAGGGATACCTGCTAAGCTCAAGGAGTTGGTTTCCCTGGTGCCTGATCATTCCCAGTTCAACAAGAGACATGGTCATTTATTGGATCTAGTTACTTCAGGGTTCAGTGAAGACATGATGAGTGTGCTGTTTCAGTTCTTTGACCCTAAGCACCATTGCTTTACATTTCCTGATTATCAGTTAGTTCCAACCATGGAAGAGTTCTCTAAACTTCTGGGTATCCCTGTTCTTGATCAGAAACCATTCACAGGTTTGGAGAAGGAGCTTAAACCTGAAGTTATTGCTGCAGCTCTACATCTGAAGAAGTCTGACATTGTTCTAGAGACGAGAAGCGGAGTCAAGGGTATTCTTGCCAAGGTATTAATGGATAAAGCTCAAATGTTCTTGAAGGCCATGAGCTATGATGCTTTTGAGGAGATCTTAGCCTTGCTGATATATGGCTTAGTGTTGTTCCCCAATCCAGATCAGTTCATAGATGTTCATGCCATCAACATTTTCCTGAGTCACAATCCAGTGCCTATATTGCTTGGAGACATCCTACATTCTCTTCACACCCGTACTACAAGGGCAAGAGGAACTTTGATGTGCTGCATACCTTTACTCTCTAGGTGGTTTATTTCTCACCTTCCTCGCTCAGTAATGAAGAATGAGCAAGGGTTCAGATGGTCCAAGAGGGTCATGTCACTATCTCACTCAGACATCCATTGGTGCTCCAGATCTATGGAGAATGTCACCATCATTGACCGTTGTGGGGAGTTTCCTAATGTGCCACTTCTAGGCATAAGAGGAGGCATCACCTACAACCCATCTCTAGCCTTACGACAGTTTGGTTGCGCCCGGAGCGATGGTCCACATGACATGTTGATTCAGGGCATTGTGTTTGATTACGACAACGATCTTCAGGGTTACCGTCAGAGATTCATCCGAGCTTGGGGAAAGGTAAACAGGATTGACAGCAAGACACTGGAGCCTAAGTACACCATTCCTATGGAGGCTTATCTCAGATGGGTACGATTTCGTGCTCAGACACTCATGATGCCATATCCTGCCATCCTACCAGTTACTATGGAACCTGTTGCTGAAGGAGACACAGCTTATACCATCCTTCACCCAGACATGCCTACTGATATGGAAGACTTGCAGAGATCATGGATCCAACTGAAAGAGCAAAGGGATACTTTCGAGGCTCATTACAAAGCAAGCCAAGCAAGGATTCTAGAGCTAACAAAGCTACTTCATGAGGAACGAAACCTCAACTCATGCCTCAACACAAAGAGGAAACGTCCATGGGAGACTTAAAACCCCATCTTTTGTACTTATTTCGTTTTCATTTTTTGTAAGCCTAAAAGGCAAAACAAGTTATTACTAATAAAAAGTTACTTTCTTGTTTGTTTAAGCAAATCTAAATCCTGCGGTCCTTGAAAACATTGCATATGCATTCCCATATCATTGCATCACAGGTTTATAATTGCGCACAGGTTTCTCATCTTCTCGCTGTTTATGTCAGCAATGGCTCTTGAACAATCAGTTAAGGATCTCCAGGCACAGAATGCACAGTTCCAAGAGCTGATCCTGAACCTATCCAAGGGGCAGGATGAATTGAAGACACTGCTGGCCAAGAAGACTAAGAAGGCTAGAAGGTCTGCTGGGCTGCTCAACATGGGAAGAAGGTTCAAAGGTCCTGTCAAGACCAAGGAACATGTTGAAGACTATGAATCTGAAGAATCTGAGCAGGAGAGAGGCAGTCTCCACAACACTATGGGGGACTCTGATTCTGAGGCTAACTACTACCATGAGCCTAACGAAGACAAATTCAAGATGCTGGTGGATAGAATGGATGCTATGGAATTACAGAAATCATCTGGGCTGGATTTTGAGGATTTGAGCTTGATATCTGGGGTGGTCATACCCATTGGGTTCAAAGTTCCTACATTTGTTGTCTATGATGGGGTCTCTTGTCCCAAATTGCATCTGAGGTCTTATGTCAGAAGAATGCAACCCCACACTGCTGATAAAAAGTTGTGGATCCATTTCTTTCAAGAGAGTTTATCTGGAGCTCAGCTAGAGTGGTATTATCAGTTGGAGAGTGTCAACATCAGAGATTGGAATGACCTTGCTGAAGCTTTCTACAAGCAGTATCAATACAATTCTGACTTAGCCCCCACTCGCATGCAGCTTCAAAGCATGTCTATGGGTGCCAAAGAAAGCTTTAAGGAGTATGCTCAGAAGTGGAGAGACTTAGCTGGAAGAGTTCAACCCCCTTTGACTGATAGGGAGTTGGTTGATATGTTCATGTGTACGCTGAATGGTCCGTTTTACAGTCATCTCATTGGAAGCTCATCATCTGGCTTCACTGAGTTGATCATGACAGGAGAGCGAGTAGAGAATGGTATCAAGAGTGGTAAGATCCAAGTGGGCACTTCTTCATCAGGTGCTGCAAAGAAGCCTCCCACTGGGAAGAAAGAATCTAATGCTGTGTATGGTCAGCCTGATCGTAACAGAAGGCATCAGTCTGTTAGTGCAGTTCATATTTCAAATCCGACTCCTGCAACAACAGAGCAGCCTCAAGGCAACCAACAGAGGGCTAGAAGACAGTTCACGAAGATCAACATGTCAATGGCTCAGGCATTGCAACACTTGTTGAAGGCTGAACTTATTACCCTGAGGGAGGCTCCTCAGAATCCCAATGTTACCTCTTGTAACACGGTGGGAGAACTGACTTTAAACAATGTTGCGGATAGCAAGAGTCGCCACCGACTTTTATTTTATCCATAAGGAAAGGTTATAAAAGAACAGGAAAGACCTTAGAGAATATTTTGGGTCCGGGGGGTAGGTTATGAAAAGGGAAGGTGTTAGCACCCTTTTCATCCATGGTTATCCATGGGCTCTTAGGTACTTAAGCTCACTTGAAGTCTTGGAAGTCCATTTAGCCTGATTAAAGTCAAAACCCTAGTTTGGGATGCACTGCTTAGGAGGTGCATTGTCTGAGGGAATTGTCAACTCTTCTGACCAATTGTGAATTTTGTGAACCTTGTGAACCTTCTTGGAACACAAAGTCTTGTATTGTGAGGGCAAATTTTGGGGTGCAACAGCTGCCCCTGTTCAATTTTCTGAAACCTGAGGGGTTAGATTGGTATATTTGCCAGTCGTAACCTGGAAGGTTGAAGGGGATTGAACACAAAAGCCCAAAAATTTGCACTCACCAGGGCATGGAGTGATATTGATGGTTGGTTGAACATGATTGAGTGGGCTTAAAGATGCCACTAGGGGAAAGTTCTTCAGTAGTATAATGAGAACTGTCAGGAGTCTGGAGTAATACTGATGTAACAGCATGTCTTCATGAGGATAGAGCAATCAATAATGATAACCCTAAAGCAGTCTTGAAGTGATAAATCTGACCTCAGGAGGATAGAGCAATCAATAGCTCTAAAGCAGTCTTGAAGTAATAATGGCTTCAGGAGGATAGAGCAATCAATAGCTCTAAAGCAGTCTTGAAGTAATAGAATGGCTTCAGTAGGATAGAGCAATCAACAGCTCTAAAGCAGTCTTGAAATAATAATGTGATATGTCTTCAGGAGGATAGAGCAATCAATAGCTCTAAAGCAGTCTTGAAGTAATGATTTCAGGAGGATAGAGCAATGGATAGCTCTAAAGCAGTCTTGAAATAATAATGATGGTTTCAGGAGGATAGAGCAATGAATAGCTCTAAAGCAGTCTTGAAGTAATGATTTCAGGAGGATAGAGCAATGGATAGCTCTAAAGCAGTCTTGAAATAATAATGTAGGAGGATAGAGCAATCAATAACTCTAAAGCAGTCTTGAAATAATTAGATGGCTTCAGGAGGATAGAGCAATGAATAGCTCTAAAGCAGTCTTGAAGTAGTAATATGACCTCATGAGGATAGAGCAATGAATAGCTCTAAAGCAGTCTTGAAGTAATAGGATGATTTCAGGAGGATAGAGCAATCAGTAGCTCTAAAGCAGTCTTGAAGTCATGAGAGGCTATCAGGAGGATAAAATAACCCTGAGGTTACAATAAAGCAGTCCCAAAGTAATAAGAAGCTCATCAGGAGGATAAAGTAACCCTGAGGTTACAATAAAGCAGTCCCAAAGATCATAAGCTTGTTTGTTGGATAATTAACCTGAAAACAAGGTAGCATTCTGTATAACAACATTAGTTTATGCTTTATGTATGCATGTATGACATGATGCACTTAGGTAATGTACTATAGACATATATGTTATGGTATGATGTAAATGATGTATGTATGCTATGACACTGCTGGAAGTGTCTGGATATCCTTGTATAACAACTGCTGGCCAAGGAAAATAAATCCCGATTCGTTGTTGAAGAATATATAACCCTCCGTCTGCTGGGGATAACAAGGTATAGATAACCTCCCGTTGTTGGGGATAACAAGGTATAGATAACCTCCCGTTGTTGGGGATAACAAGGTATAGATAACCTCCCGTTGTTGGGGATAGTAGGGTATAGATAACCTTCGTTTTTGTTTGATAGTAGGATAAGTATAACATCCCGTCTTCGTTCATCGTGCCCTTATTGGAAAGTAATTTCCCGTATATCCGTATGAGGATAAAGAGATGGACATAAATTCCAGGGGAGATTAGACTTTGTAAAAATGGATTAGTCCTACTGATGGTTTGTAACTGCCTTGTAAAGATGAACCGGCGAAGCTTCGTTGAAATCCTTCCCTCGTTCGTCCTTAGTAAATACTATTACTGCATTTTCATGCATTTCTGGTAAACATCAATCATATTAAAAGCATACATGCATTTCTGGTAAACATCAATCATATTCAAAGGCATACATACATTCAAACACAACCAATGGACGTTTCGCTTATGTAAATAGGGTAAAAGTAAATCTGGATTCAAAAGATGGAATTTATTTATATCAAAAAGTGACCCATACACGGGTAAGTTTGTACAAGGAGACATAAACCCTAGTAAGAGAATTTTGTCATGAAGTTTTACAAAAAGAATCAGCTATGTGGGAAATAATCCTATTGAGTTTCAATTCTACTATTGCCACTCAAGTATCTCATCTTCTTGCTGTTGAGACGGAAACGATTGGATTGAGCTTTATCTGTTTGAGCTTGAGTAAGTAGTACAACTGGTTGCAGTTTCATGAGTGATCCAAACGAGACATAGTCATACGCTTTAATCCCTAACTTTTGCCTGGATTTCCCTTTCAGGTTTTCAATCCACCGGGATACCCTTTTTTGCCCAAGCCGCCTTTTCAGGTTTTCGACTTGCCGGGTGTACATCTTTTTATATATATATATCCCTAATTTTTGCCCAAACCCTTTTGGTTTGCCGGGATGCCCTTATTTTTGCCTAGGCCTGTCAACCTAGCGGGTCTCTTTTTATGCGTAGTATTTTTTAACTATGTCTGCGTTTACAGGTTGTGGGAAGTCTTCACCATCCATTGTAGTCAGTATCATGGCACCTCCTGAGAACACTGTCTTGACTACAAATGGTCCCTCATATGTTGGAGTCTACTTGCCCCTTCAGTGTCAATCTTATTGCAGTATGCAGGCTTCTCAAATCTATCAATGGTAATCTTGGGAGCTTCATCATCCCAGCTGATCTCAAACATAGATGCCATGGTGGCCAATGCGTCTGCCAACTGATTCTCTCTTCGTGGAATATGTCCAAAAGTAATCTCTTTGAAATGTGGGATCAAAGACAACACATGTTCTCTGTAAGGAATGAGATTATCATGCTTTGTATCCCAATCTCCTTTAATCTGACTTACTACCAGAGCTGAATCTCCATACACCTCAAGGAACTGAATCTTCATATCAATAGCAACTTGCATACCCATGATACATGCCTCATACTCAGCCATGTTATTGGTACAATAGAAACAAAGTCTGGCGGTAATTGGGGTATGACAACCTTCAGGGGAACTAATCACAACACCAACACCATTACCATGTGCATTGGAGGCACCATCAAAAACCATAGTCCATCGGGATCCTTGTTCAGGTCCGTCATACTGTCCAGGTTCTTTGGTAACAGACATAATGTCTTCATCAGGGAACTCAAAATTCATTGACTGGTAATCATCTACTGCTTGATGAGCCAAATGATCAGCAACAACACTCCCCTTAATGGCCTTCTGAGTGGTATACTGTATATCATATTCCGTCAAGATCATTTGCCATCTTGCAATTCTTCCGGAGAGAGCAGGTTTCTCAAATATGTACTTGATTGGATCCATCTTCAAGGTAGTATGGGTCAACATATACTGTCTTAGTCGGCGAGCAGCCCATGCCAAAGCGCAGCAAGTTTTCTCGAGCAGTGAGTATCTTGTTTCACAGTCGGTAAACTTTTTGCTAAGGTAGTATATTGCCTGTTCTTTTCGACCAGACTCGTCATATTGCCCCAATACACACCCCATTGAGTTGTCTAATACTGTTAAATACATAATCAAGGGTCTTCCATCAACTGGTGGCATTAAAATTGGAGGTTCTAGCAAATATCTCTTGATTTCATGAAAGGCAGTCTGGCACTCATCATTCCATTCCATCACCTGATCTTTCTTCAACAACTTGAAGATTGGCTCACAGATGGTAGTTAATTGGGAAATAAATCTTGCAATGTAGTTCAATCGTCCCAAGAAACCTCTAACCTCCTTCTCAGTACGGGGAGCTGGCATCTCTCGTATAGCTTTCACTTTTGCAGGATCCACTTCAATACCTTTTCCACTGACAATGAAACCCAGGAGCTTTCCAGATCTAACTCCAAAAGTACACTTGTTTGGATTTAATCTCAACCTGTATTTCTTCAACCTCTCAAACAACTTGTGCATATGATCAAGATGTTGTTCTTCATTCTGAGACCTGGCTATCATATCATCCACATATACCTCTATCTCATGATGAATCATATCATGAAACAAAGCCACCATAGCACACTGATATGTTGCCCCTGCATTCTTCAAACCAAATGGCATTACCTTATAGCAAAAGGTGCCCCACTGTGTCACAAATGTAGTCTTCTCCATATCTTCAGGTGCCATCTTGATTTGATTGTAACCAGAGAAACCATCCATAAAAGAGAATACCTTATGCTAAGCAGTGTTGTCTACCAGAATATCGATATGAGGAAGTGGAAAGTCGTCTTTAGGGCTAGCCTTGTTCAGATCTCTGTAGTCTACACACATACGTACCTTACCATCTTTCTTAGGAACTGGTACCACATTTGCAACCCACTGAGGATAAGACGTTACGGCCAAGAACCCTGCATTGAATTGTTTCATTACCTCTGCTTTGATCTTTCCTGACATTTCAGGACGCATACGACGAACCTTCTGCTTCTTTGGACGACAATCTTCTTTCACTGGCAAACGGTGAACCACAATGTCTGTATCCAACCCTGGCATATCTTCATAAGACCAAGCAAAGATCTCCACATAGTCACGTAGCATCTGAATCAACCTGCTCTTGACACTGTCCTCTAAATCAGCCCCTATCTTGACCTCTTTTCTGTTTTCTTCAGTTCCCAGATTCACAACTTCGACTGGCTCTTCATGTGGCTGTATAGCTTTCTCTTCTTGTTGTAACAACCTAGCAAGCTCTACAGGTATTTCACAATCGTCCTCGTTTCCGTCTTCAGTTTGATAGATCGGATTCTCGAAATTGTAACTGGCAATAGTAGAACTGTTATCAACTGGATCCAGAGTGGATGAGGATCTGCATTTTAGTGACGTGGGTGTGTGTAAGAACACGTAGCTGATAAAGAAAAAATAAAAGAAAAAGAAAGACAAGGAACACAATATTTACGAAAACGAAACGTCCACTGATTTTATTGAATGCAGTATGCAAATGAAATGACAACCCGTAACAAGCACACCATTGTGCCCCGGGTAAGGCACATGGCTTGAAAGTTTTAATTGTTCCAAAAATTACAAATTTAAAAACATAACACAGTAATAGTATTTACTCCTGACTAAAGGAGATAGGGATAACATCTTCAGCTTTCCAATTATTGAGTCCATCACCCACAGTAGGAAAAATCCATGCCTCCAAGTTGTAGTCTTCATCTTGATCTCCCACAGCATTGATAACCCCTTGATTGGTGATACGAACAGCACGAGCACGACGAACAGCCTCCCGGGACTCTACAGTGAAACCCAAACCAAACTTGTCAGACTTGTATGGAATATCAGGAAGCTGACCCCAAATAGTACAACCACCTTCTTCCACCACAGCTTTTGCATCATTGAGGGAGGCCATTGCCATTGTTGGAGGGTTTCTGATGACCACAGGAACCTTCTTCACAGCAGGAGGAGTCACACAATCCTTAACAGCCCAGGGAACCACTTCAAATGACTGACATGGAGTTTCAATGTATTCACCTTCTACTTCCAGATACTTGAAAGTGTTTACATGGCTGACAAAGTATTCTTCCTCTCCAAAGACAGTAACAACTTTTCCATTCACCGGATATCTCAACTTTTGATGTAATGTGGAGGTCACAGCACCTGCCCCATGGATCCAGGGACGACCAAGCAGACATGAGTACGAAGGACGAATATCCATCACATAGAATGTAGCAGTAAACACCTGAGAGCCAACCTTGATTGGAAGATCAATTTCCCCATGCACTACTCTTCTAGAACCATCAAAAGCCTTTACCACAATATTACTGGGCTTCAATACCGTATCTTCAGGACTCAGCTTGTTCAGGACTTCCTTAGGCAACACATTCAGAGAGGAACCATTGTCTATCAGCACATGAGACAGGGTAGTGCCCCTGCATTCAATTGAAATATGCAAGGCCCTGTTATGATCCCTCTTGGCAGGGGTCAAGTCAGCATCAGAAAATCCTAACCCGTTGTCATAGGTCAGGTGAGCAACACAATTCTCAAACTGGTCCACAGAAATTGCACTGGGTACATGAGCCATCTTTAGAAACTTGATCAATGACTTGGCATGAGCCTCAGAACATAATAACAGGGAGAGCATAGAAATCTTTGAGGGAGTATGCCCCAGCTGATCAACAATATCATAATCACTCTTGCGAATGATTTTCAATACTTCTTCCATCTGCTTAGAGAGGTCATCAGCAGCTGGCACATCAGTAGATACAGGCTCAATAACAGGACCCTTGCCCCGAGCATCAGTGGTGGAAGTAACAGCAGGAGTAACTGCACTCTTAGAAGCAACTGGAGGAGAGAAGACTCTTCCACTACGAGTGATCTTGCTAGATCCAGCAATATTATCAATGTCAACAGGCATATCAGGTAAAGGCTCCTGCTTGACACCATGGATGTAAATATCAGACCCATAGTGCCAAGGCACAGCTTTGTCAGATGTATAAGGAATAGGACCAGGAGTGGTAATGATCAGAGGAGCTACTCTGGCTTCAGCAACAACTTTCACAGGACCTTCAGCAGTAATCTTGATTGGACCCTGATGAGTGATTTTAATGGGACCCTTTGAAGTGATTCTTAGTGGTACTTTGTCAACCATGTCAACCTCTTCAATCTTCTTACCCTGAGTCAGATGATCCACCATACTTTCTACAGATGTTGGTCTTCTTTCAAACACTATAGTATATTTATCCATGAGACGTTGAATCCCATCTCTCAAAATGAAGCAACTATCCGGCTTATAGGTACAATATAGACAATCTTCATGACAACCTGGAAAGATTCCAGCTTGTACTAACCTCTTTTTGATAACAGACAATGGTGTGCTCAACTCCATAACTGAATAGACATGCAGATCTTCATCAATATCTTCATCAATGGCGTTGACAGTCTTCTCGTGATTTGGCATTGGAGCTGTAATCACATTTGGAGTACCTGGTGGATCAAACTCAATTTCTCCAGCATCAATCATATCCTGAATTTTGTTCTTCAAGACCCAGCAGTTATTAGTATCATGTCCTGGACAGTTTGAATGATATGCACATCGTGCATTGGGATTGTACTTGGGAGAGGTAACATTGGGATTCTGAGGAGCCTCCCTCAGGGTAATAAGTTCAGCCTTCAACAAGTGTTGCAATGCCTGAGCCATTGACATGTTGATCTTCGTGAACTGTCTTCTAGCCCTCTGTTGGTTGCCTTGAGGCTGCTCTGTTGTTGCAGGAGTTGGATTTGAAATATGAACTGCACTAACAGACTGATGCCTTCTGTTACGATCAGGCTGACCATACACAGCATTAGATTCTTTCTTCCCAGTGGGAGGCTTCTTTGCAGCACCTGATGAAGAAGTGCCCACTTGGATCTTACCACTCTTGATACCATTCTCTACTCGCTCTCCTGTCATGATCAACTCAGTGAAGCCAGATGATGAGCTTCCAATGAGATGACTGTAAAACGGACCATTCAGCGTACACATGAACATATCAACCAACTCCCTATCAGTCAAAGGGGGTTGAACCCTTCCAGCTAAGTCTCTCCACTTCTGAGCATACTCCTTAAAGCTTTCTTTGGCACCCATAGACATGTTTTGAAGCTGCATGCGAGTGGGGGCTAAGTCAGCATTGTATTGATACTGCTTGTAGAAAGCTTCAGCAAGGTCATTCCAATCTCTGATGTTGACACTCTCCAACTGATAATACCACTCTAGCTGAGCTCCAGATAAACTCTCTTGAAAGAAATGGATCCACAACTTTTTATCAGCAGTGTGGGGTTGCATTCTTCTGACATAAGACCTCAGATGCAATTTGGGACAAGAGACCCCATCATAGACAACAAATGTAGGAACTTTGAACCCAATGGGTATGACCACCCCAGATATCAAGCTCAAATCCTCAAAATCCAGCCCAGATGATTTCTGTAATTCCATAGCATCCATTCTATCCACCAGCATCTTGAATTTGTCTTCGTTAGGCTCATGGTAGTAGTTAGCCTCAGAATCAGAGTCCCCCATAGTGTTGTGGAGACTGCCTCTCTCCTGCTCAGATTCTTCAGATTCATAGTCTTCAACATGTTCCTTGGTCTTGACAGGACCTTTGAACCTTCTTCCCATGTTGAGCAACCCAGCAGACCTCCTAGCCTTCTTAGTCTTCTTGGCCAGCAGTATCTTCAATTCATCCTGCCCCTTGGATAGGTTCAGGATCAGCTCTTGGAACTGTGCATTCTGTGCCTGGAGATCCTTAACTGATTGTTCAAGAGCCATTGCTGAAATAAACAGCAAGAAGATGAGAAACCTGTGCACAATTATAAACCTGTGATGCAATGATATGGGAATGCATATGCAATGTTTTCAAGGACCGCATGATTTAAATTTGCTTAAACAAACAAGAAAGTAACTTTTTATTAGTAATAACTTGTTTTGCCTTTTAGGCTTACAAAAAATGAAAACGAAATAAGTACAAAAGATGGGGTTTTAAGTCTCCCATGAACGTTTCCTCTTTGTGTTGAGGTATGAGTTGAGGTTTCGTTCCTCATGAAGTAGCTTTGTTAGTTCTAGGATCCTTGCTTGGCTTGCTTTGTAATGAGCCTCGAAAGTATCCCTTTGCTCTTTCAGTTGGATCCATGATCTCTACAAGTCTTCCATATCAGTAGGCATGTCTGGGTGAAGGATGGTATAAGCTGTGTCTCCTTCAGCAACAGGTTCCATGGTAACTGGTAGGATGGCAGGATATGGCATCATGAGTGTCTGAGCACGAAATCGTACCCATCTGAGATAAGCCTCCATAGGAATGGTGTACTTAGGCTCCAGTGTCTTGCTGTCAATCCTGTTTACCTTTCCCCAAGCTCGTATGAATCTCTGACGGTAACCCTGAAGATCGTTGTCGTAATCAAACACAATGCCCTGAATCAACATGTCATGTGGACCATCGCTCCGGGCGTAACCAAACTGTCGTAAAGCTAGAGATGGGTTGTAGGTGATGCCTCCTCTTATGCCTAGAAGTGGTACATTAGGAAACTCCCCACAACGGTCAATGATGGTGACATTCTCCATAGATCTGGAGCACCAATGGATGTCTGAGTGAGAAAGTGACATGATCCTCTTGGACCATCTGAACCCTTGCTCATTCTTCATTACTGAGCGAGGAAGGTGAGAAATAAACCACCTAGAAAGTAAAGGTATGCAGCACATCAAAGTTCCTCTTGCCCTTGTAGTACGGGTGTGAAGAGAATGTAGGATGTCTCCAAGTAAGGTAGGCACTGGATTGTGACTCAGGAATATGTTGATGGCATGAACGTCTATGAACTGATCAGGATTGGGGAACAACACTAAGCCATAAATCAATAAGGCTAAGATCTCCTCAACAGCATCGTAGCTCATAGCCTTCAAGAACATTTGAGCTTTATCCACTAATACCTTGGCAAGAATACCTTTAACTCCACTTCTCGTCTCTAGAACAATGTCAGACTTCTTCAGATGTAGAGCTGCAGCAATAACCTCTGGTTTAAGCTCCTTCTCTAAGCCTGTGAATGGCTTCTGATCAAGAACAGGTATACCCAGAAGTTTAGAGAACTCCTCCATGGTTGGAACCAGCTGATAATCAGGAAATGTAAAGCAATGGTGCTTAGGGTCAAAGAACTGAAACAGCACACTCATCATGTCTTCACTGAACCCTGGAGTAACTAGATCCAATAAGTGACCATGTCTCTTGTTGAACTGGGAATGATCAGGCACTAGAGAAACCAACTCCTTGAGCTTAGCAGGTATCCCTACAAAGTTGATCCTGATGGTGTTTCTACGAGCAGAAGCCATGACCTGCAACAAAGAACAAAGATAAATCCTTTGGTCCTTGAAATGGTTAGGGAAAATGATATGCTTATGATGCATGATGATGTCATGATGTCATGCTCAATCACAAACATGTGGCACACACAAACAAGTCACACCATAGCCCTAGGTTTAAAGGCTTGCATGAGGTTCAAAGGCAAGTACCCTCCCCTGAAGTTAGATGGTTCATCCTGTCCTACAAAAGTAACCAGGTTCTAAGGGATCTCAATATCATTGATCCTTCACAAGGGTGGTTGTTCAGAAGGCAACTTACTTGCCAACCAAAACCCTCCAAGTTTAAGATCTCAATGAGCGTAGTATCGAGTGTCAACCAACTTCAGTCTGCACCAAAGCCGGTTACCTCACTACTTTCTAAAGGCCAAGATGAGTTAACTAGGGTTCTAAAAGTCAGTTAGTGCATTGACAACATATGGCAGCCCCAATATTATCCTCAACTTGACTTAAGGAATATAAGCACCAACCAAGAAGTCGCACTAACTATGGCCACCAGATCAACCGTATCGATATACGTCGTACAGTTTCCTTGGTCTATTGCCATTTACCTAAGGTACACTAGATCCGGGTTAGGACCTTTCACACATAAGAGCACCCCAACAATATAATAATAAAGCAAACAAGGCAAACAATTTAAAGTGATCTTAATTCCTAAGGGTACCCCTCTTAAATAGATCCCCAGCAGAGTCGCCAGTTCTGTAACACGGTGGGAGAACTGACTTTAAACAATGTTGCGGATAGCAAGAGTCGCCACCGACTTTTATTTTATCCATAAGGAAAGGTTATAAAAGAACAGGAAAGACCTTAGAGAATATTTTGGGTCCGGGGGGTAGGTTATGAAAAGGGAAGGTGTTAGCACCCTTTTCATCCATGGTTATCCATGGGCTCTTAGGTACTTAAGCTCACTTGAAGTCTTGGAAGTCCATTTAGCCTGATTAAAGTCAAAACCCTAGTTTGGGATGCACTGCTTAGGAGGTGCATTGTCTGAGGGAATTGTCAACTCTTCTGACCAATTGTGTATTTTGTGAACCTTGTGAACCTTCTTGGAACACAAAGTCTTGTATTGTGAGGGCAAATTTTGGGGTGCAACACCTCTCCCAAGTACAATCCCAATGCACGATGTGCATATCATTCAAACTGTCCAGGACATGATACTAATAACTGCTGGGTCTTGAAGAACAAAATTCAGGATATGATTGATGCTGGAAAAATTGAGTTTGATCCACCAGGTACTCCAAATGTGATTACAGCTCCAATGCCAAATCACGAGAAGACTGTCAACGCCATTGATGAAGATATTGATGAAGATCTGCATGTCTATTCAGTTATGGAGTTGAGCACACCATTGTCTGTTATCAAAAAGAGGTTAGTACAAGCTGGGATCTTTCCAGGTTGTCATGAAGATTGTCTATATTGTACCTATAAGCCGGATAGTTGCTTCATTTTGAGAGATGGGATTCAACGTCTCATGGATAAATATACTATAGTGTTTGAAAGAAGACCAGCATCTGTAGAAAGTATGGTGGATCATCTGACTCAGGGTAAGAAGATTGAAGAGGTTGACATGATTGACAAAGTACCACTAAGAATCACTTCAAAGGGTCCCATTAAAATCACTCATCAGGGCCCAATCAAGATTATTGCTGAAGGTCCTGTGAAAGTTGTCGCTGAAGCCAGAGTAGCTCCTCTGATCATTACCACTCCTGGTCCTATTTCTTATACATCTGACAAAGTTGTGCCTTGGCACTATGGGTCTGATGTTTACATCCATGGTGTCAAGCAGGAGCCTTTACCTGATATGCCTGTTGACATTGATAATATTGCCGGATCTAGCAAGATCACTCGTAGTGGAAGAGTCTTCTCTCCTCCAGTTGCTTCTAAGAGTGCAGTTACTCCGGCTGTTACTTCCACCACTGATGCTCGGGGCAAGGGTCCTGTTATTGAGCCTGTATCTACTGATGTGCCAGCTGCTGATGACCTCTCTAAGCAGATGGAAGAAGTATTGAAAATCATTCGCAAGAGTGATTATGATATTGTTGATCAGCTGGGGCATACTCCCTCAAAGATTTCTATGCTCTCCCTGTTATTATGTTCTGAGGCTCATGCCAAGTCATTGATCAAGTTTCTAAAGATGGCTCATGTACCCAGTGCAATTTCCGTGGACCAGTTTGAGAATTGTGTTGCTCACCTGACCTATGACAACGGGTTAGGATTTTCTGATGCTGACTTGACCCCTGCCAAGAGGGATCATAACAGGGCCTTGCATATTTCAATTGAATGCAGGGGCACTACCCTGTCTCATGTGCTGATAGACAATGGTTCCTCTCTGAATGTGTTGCCTAAGGAAGTCCTGAACAAGCTGAGTCCTGAAGATACGGTATTGAAGCCCAGTAATATTGTGGTAAAGGCTTTTGATGGTTCTAGAAGAGTAGTGCATGGGGAAATTGATCTTCCAATCAAGGTTGGCTCTCAGGTGTTCACTGCTACATTCTATGTGATGGATATTCGTCCTTCGTACTCATGTCTGCTTGGTCGTCCCTGGATCCATGGGGCAGGTGCTGTGACCTCCACATTACATCAAAAGTTGAGATATCCGGTGAATGGAAAAGTTGTTACTGTCTTTGGAGAGGAAGAATACTTTGTCAGCCATGTAAACACTTTCAAGTATCTGGAAGTAGAAGGTGAATACATTGAAACTCCATGTCAGTCATTTGAAGTGGTTCCCTGGGCTGTTAAGGATTGTGTGACTCCTCCTGCTGTGAAGAAGGTTCCTGTGGTCATCAGAAACCCTCCAACAATGGCAATGGCCTCCCTCAATGATGCAAAAGCTGTGGTGGAAGAAGGTGGTTGTACTATTTGGGGTCAGCTTCCTGATATTCCATACAAGTCTGACAAGTTTGGTTTGGGTTTCACTGCAGAGTCCCAGAAGGCTGTTCGTCGTGCTCTTGCTGTTCGTATCACCAATCAAGGGGTTATCAATGCTGTGGGAGATCAAGATGAAGACTACAACTTGGAGGCATGGATTTTTCCTACTGTGGGTGCTGGACTCAATAATTGGAAAGCTGAAGATGTTATCCCTATCTCCTTTAGTCAGGAGTAAATACTATTACTGTGTTATGTTTTTAAATTTATAATTTATGGAACAATTAAAACTTTCAAGCCATGTGCCTTACCCGGGGCACAATGGTGTGCTTGTTACGGGTTGTCATTTCATTTGCATACTTCATTCAATAAAATCAGTGGACGTTTCGTTTTCGTAAATATTGTGTTCCTTGTCTTTCTTTTTCTTTTATTTTTGCTTTATCAGCTATGTGTTCTTACACACACCCACGTCACTAAAATGCAGATCCTCATCCACTCTGGATCCAGTTGATAACAGTTCTACTATTGTCAATTACAATTTTGAGAATCCGATCTATCAAACTGAAGACGGAAACGAGGACGATTGTGAAATACCTGTAGGGCTTGCTAGGTTGTTACAACAAGAAGAGAAAGCTATACAGCCACATGAAGAGCCAGTCGAAGTTGTGAATCTGGGAACTGAAGAAAACAGAAAAGAGGTCAAAATAGGGGCTGATTTAGAGGACAGTGTCAAGAGCAGGTTGATTCAGATGCTACGTGACTATGTGGAGATCTTTGCTTGGTCTTATGAAGATATGCCAGGGTTGGATACAGACATTGTGGTTCACCGTTTGCCAGTGAAAGAAGATTGTCGTCCAAAGAAGCAGAAGGTTCATCGTATGCATCCTGAAATGTCAGAAAAGATCAAAGCAGAGGTAATGAAACAGTTCAATGCAGGGTTCTTGGCCGTAACTTCTTATCCTCAGTGGGTTGCAAATGTGGTACCAGTTCCTAAGAAAGATGGTAAGGTACGTATGTGTGTAGACTACAGAGATCTGAACAAGGCTAGCCCTAAAGATGACTTTCCACTTCCTCATATTGATATCCTGGTAGACAACACTGCTCAGCATAAGGTATTCTCTTTTATGGATGGTTTCTCTGGTTACAATCAAATCAAGATGGCACCTGAAGATATGGAGAAGACTACATTTGTGACACAGTGGGGCACCTTTTGCTATAAGGTAATGCCATTTGGTTTGAAGAATGCAGGGGCAACATATCAGCGTGCTATGGTGGCTTTGTTTCATGATATGATTCATCATGAGATAGAGGTATATGTGGATGATATGATAGCCAGGTCTCAGAATGAAGAACAACATCTTGATCATCTGCACAAGTTGTTTGAGAGGTTGAAGAAATACAGGTTGAGATTAAATCCAAACAAGTGTACTTTTGGAGTTAGATCTGGAAAGCTCCTGGGTTTCATTGTCAGTGGAAAAGGTATTGAAGTGGATCCTGCAAAAGTGAAAGCTATACGAGAGATGCCAGCTCCCCGTACTGAGAAGGAGGTTAGAGGTTTCTTGGGACAATTGAACTACATTGCGAGATTTATTTCCCAATTAACTACCATCTGTGAGCCAATCTTCAAGTTGTTGAAGAAAGATCAGGTGATGGAATGGAATGATGAGTGCCAGACTGCCTTTGATGAAATCAAGAGATATTTGCTAGAACCTCCAATTTTAATGCCACCAGTTGATGGAAGACCCTTGATTATGTATTTAACAGTATTAGACAACTCAATGGGGTGTGTATTGGGGCAACATGACGAGTCTGGTCGAAAAGAGCAGGCAATATACTACCTTAGCAAAAAGTTTACCGACTGTGAAACAAGATACTCACTGCTCGAGAAAACTTGCTGCGCTTTGGCATGGGCTGCTCGCCGACTAAGACAGTATATGTTGACCCATACTACCTTGTTGATTTCGAAGATGGATCCAATCAAGTACACATTTGAGAAACCTGCTCTCTCCGGAAGAATTGCAAGATGGCAAATGATCTTGACGGAATATGATATACAGTATACTACTCAGAAGGCCATTAAGGGGAGTGTTGTTGCTGATCATTTGGCTCATCAAGCAGTAGGTGATTACCAGTCAATGAATTTTGAGTTCCCTGATGAAGACATTATGTCTGTTACCAAAGAACCTGGACAATATGACGGACCTGAACAAGGATCCCGATGGACTATGGTTTTTGATGGTGCCTCCAATGCACATGGTAATGGTGTTGGTGTTGTGATTAGTTCCCCTGAAGGTTGTCATACCCCGATTACTGCCAGACTTTGTTTCTATTGTACCAATAACATGGCTGAGTATGAGGCATGTATCATGGGTATGCAAGTTGCTATTGATATGAAGATTCAGTTCCTTGAGGTGTATGGAGATTCAGCTCTAGTAGTAAGTCAGATTAAAGGAGATTGGGATACAAAGCATGATAATCTCATTCCTTACAGAGAACATGTGTTGTCTTTGATCCCACATTTCAAAGAGATTACTTTTGGACATATTCCACGAAGAGAGAATCAGTTGGCAGACGCATTGGCCACCATGGCATCTATGTTTGAGATAAGCTGGGATGATGAAGCTCCCAAGATTACCATTGATAGATTTGAGAAGCCTGCATACTGCAATGAGATTGACACTGAAGGGGCAAGTGGACTCCAACATATGAGGGACCATTTGTAGTCAAGACCGTGTTCTCAGGAGGTGCCATGATACTGACTACAATGGATGGTGAAGACTTCCCACAACCTGTAAACGCAGACATAGTTAAAAAATACTACGCATAAAAAGAGACCCGCTAGGTTGACAGGCCTAGGCAAAAATAAGGGCATCCCGGCAAACCAAAAGGGTTTGGGCAAAAATTAGGGATATATATATAAAAAGATGTACACCCGGCAAGTCGAAAACCTGAAAAGGCGGCTTGGGCAAAAAAGGGTATCCCGGTGGATTGAAAACCTGAAAGGGCAATCCAGGCAAAAGTTAGGGATTAAAGCGTATGACTATGTCTCGTTTGGATCACTCATGAAACTGCAACCAGTTGTACTACTTACTCAAGCTCAAACAGATAAAGCTCAATCTAATCGTTTCCGTCTCAACAGCAAGAAGATGAGATACTTGAGTGGCAATAGTAGAATTGAAACTCAATAGGATTATTTCCCACATAGCTGATTCTTTTTGTAAAACTTCATGACAAAATTCTCTTACTAGGGTTTATGTCTCCTTGTACAAACTTACCCGTGTATGGGTCACTTTTGATATAAATAAATTCCATCTTTCGAATCCAGATTTACTTTTACCCTATTTACATAAGCGAAACATCCATTGGTTGTGTTTGAATGTATGTATGCCTTTGAATATGATTGATGTTTACCAGAAATGCATGTATGCTTTAATATGATTGATGTTTACCAGAAATGCATGAAAATGCAGTAATAGTATTTACTAAGGACGAACGAGGGAAGGATTTCAACGAAGCTTCGCCGGTTCATCTTTACAAGACAGTTACAAACCATCAGTAGGACTAATCCATTTTCACAAAGTCTAATCTCCCCTGGAATTTATATCCATCTCTTTTATCCTCATACGGATATACGGGAAATTACTTTCCAATAAGGGCACGATGAACGAAGACGGGATGTTATACTTATCCTACTATCCCCAACAACGGGAGGTTATCTATACCTTGCTATCCCCAACAACGGGAGGTTATCTATACCTTGTTATCCCCAACAACGGGAGGTTATCTATACCTTGTTATCCCCAGCAGACGGAGGGTTATATATTCTTCAACAACGAATCGGGATTTATTTTTCTTGGCCAGCAGTTGTTATACAAGGATATCCAGACACTTCCAGCAGTGTCATAGCATATATACATCATACCATAACATATATGTCTATAGTACATTACCTAAGTGCATCATGTCATACATGCATACATAAAGCATAAACTAATGTTGTTATACAGAATGCTACCTTGTTTTCAGGTTAATTATCCAACAAACAATCTTATGATCTTTGGGACTGCTTTATTGTAACCTCAGGGTTACTTTATCCTCCTGATGAGCTTCTTATTACTTTGGGACTGCTTTATTGTAACCTCAAGGTTATTTTATCCTCCTGATAGCCTCTCATGACTTTAAGACTGCTTTAGAGCTACTGATTGCTCTATCCTCCTGAAATCATCCTATTACTTCAAGACTGCTTTAGAGCTATTCATTGCTCTATTCTCATGAGGTCATATTACTACTTCAAGACTGCTTTAGAGCTATTCATTGCTCTATCCTCCTGAAGCCATCTAATTATTTCAAGACTGCTTTAGAGTTATCCATTGCTCTATCCTCCTGAAATTACATTATTATTTCAAGACTGCTGTTGCGGTGGAAATAGGATCACAAACTATTAATGAGTTTGAATCGCAATTCAATTCACAACCGCTCTTTGATTTATCCGAAGGAAAAGGTCAAAAGAGGGAAAACCTATTTTTGCATCGTAAACACAATGCGGGGAAAGATCTAGGGTTCGGGGGTTGGTTAAATTTAGGGAAGGTATTAGCACCCTAAACTTCTGTAGTACTCTACAGGAACCTTTTGTTCAATGCTTACTATTTGCTTTATTTATTTGCTTAAGGTATATGCACAAAGGGATTAAAAGTTAAAAAAAAGAACCTAGGGGTTAATTCTAAGTTTACTCGGCAAGACATCGCATCTTGTGCCTACGTATCCTTACGGGAGTGGAATCAGAGTAATCGTAGTTCCCCTCAAAAGGGAGGTTAGAGACTTCTTGACTGTGGTCAAGGTCTCAATGGGGAATAAACGCATCTTAAGGACACGCTTACGCGGAGTGTAGAAACTCCAAATCTCTACGTTGAAATGTTAAGTTGTGTTAGGGTTAGGTTAGGTTAGGGATTCCGCGGCGGGAAACCCTAAAATGAGCGCGGCGGCTCTTTGACCTAATGCTAAGGATAAAATGGTAATTTTGCCTGCGGCGAGGCATTTGTGAAAATTAGGGTTTGTAGTTTGTAGTTTTGAGGTTGAGGACTAATGACGCGGCGGTCATATGCTAGACCTAATTCCTTCGGATGTGTAGTGCGACAGAAACAGTGGTAAACGCATGAGATAATTGAATCATGCAAACAGAGAGATAATGTCATAATTTAACCATGTAAGCAGAAATTTAAAGGCAGAAATTAAAGCGCGATTGTTAGGATTCGCGAGATTACATGATAGGAGCAGATACAATATGATAATGAAAATTTGAATTAAAAATACACAAAAATAACTACTGGCAGCGTAACAAGCTGCAAAACGAGGAACCACTGTTAGTAAACCGAATCAGACAGTCATTGGATGAATTATGAGACAAAAGTGCAAGATTGGAGAGTTTTTTTTATTGTTTATACGTAATAAGTTAAAAAAGATGTTTAAATAAAAAAAAGGATTAAGTTTAATTTTTAAAAAAAATAGTTTAATTTAGCTATCTAAAAAGTTTTTATTTTTTATGTTATCATTTTCTTAAAAAGGGTTTAAGTTAGATTTTTTTTTAAAAAGGTTTAAATTATATTTTTTTTTTAAAAAAACAAATGTTAATATTTAGTTAGAAAAAGGTTTTAATAAAAATTTGAAAATAATAAAAATTAATAAAAACAAATAAAATGAAAAAAAAGATAAAACAAAAGAGGGTTGGGCCGGGTATCACTTCCGGACCCAACCCAAGCGGATCACACAAATTGGAAGGGGATTAGGGTTCCCCCCCCCCCCAGAACCCTAACGGCGCGTATCGTTTCTCTTCTTCTCATCTTGTCGTTTCTCCGATTTCTCCTTCCGCGATGCTCTCTTCCGGTCCTCTTTGCTACCTTTCTTTCGCCTGAAACAGAAACAAATGCATGAGATGAAACGCACGGTGTCTTACATTTACGGTGGGGCTTTGATGAGAAATTGAAGGGCGATGATGATGGTAATCTGAGCTCAGAGTGAGTTTGCTCGTCGCGTATTAGGCGGCGCTGGTGGACTCCCCTCGACTGATTATGTATGGGCTTCGATGAGTTCCGATGACTTCGAACTTCTCTTTCGCGGTCACGTTCTAGGGTTTTCCACCTCTCCCTGCATCAGGTTGTATTCCCCTTTTTATAGTCTCTTTCTGGGCCTTAAACTGAGATTTGATTCTATAGTGATATTATTTGATTCGGTTTTCTTTGGGTTTTTCCAGATTGGATTCAAATATGATGCTTTCTGATACGATTAGGATCTTGTTTCTTCTTTTGGAACCTGATTGGGGTTTTGTGCTGATATGATCTTCTGATTCGATTGGATTTCATTAATTTGCTTGATTGCTCTATACTGATTCGTTTTTGGCTGACTTGTTTGATTGATTTGTCTGATTGATTCAGATTGACTCAAATTGATTCAGATTGGCTTAGATTGGTTCAGATTGGCTTAGATTGGTTCAGATTGGTTCCAATGGAGATGTTTCCTGATGCATTTGGGTCTGACTCGAAACTTTCCATTTCCAGCTTCGGCTTTGTTTGATCATTTGGATTACCTCTGAATTTATTTGATCTGATTGATATCTGGATTAGTTCATTTGTTCTACTTGAATTCAATCTGGACTATGCTGATGCGTTTTCGATTTGATTCAATTTTAGTAGTCTGAACTGATTTGTTTTGATTTTCTGGTGCAGTTAGCTTTTCCTCTTCTTCTTTCAGAGAATGGATGCTGATGCTTCGACTTAAGCTAGAGCGGCCGAGTGAAGGGTATCGGCGATGATGACCTTAGGGTCTGAGTCAGTTGATTTGGATACTTTAGTGGTAATGACCTTCGGCGTGTATGCCCCATAGTTCGATGTTTGGTAGGGAAGTGGTAGCGGCTCCGGCCGTGGCTCTCCCAGCCACGCGAACGCTTATGCCCGATGATGATTAGCTGAGGGCTGATGTAACTTTGAATCTCTTCGTTGTCCATTGTTTTTATGCAGTTTGAACTGATTGGCTGGCCTGGTATCTCATGCGTGATTGTGGCGTGAATCCCTGCTTTCGTATTGTGATTAAACTTGTGGATTCATTTCGACGTTCAGTTTAGTGTGGTCATTCCTGTCTCGCTGCTGATGATTCTTAGCTTGCAAACGTCTGTTTTTCTATGATGTTTGTGACCCGTCTTGATGGCTTAGTTTAGATTTCCAGCAAATGGATTTTTCTGTGACATTTTAGCAGTAGTCCCATTCTTATGTTTTTCGTGATGCCTGATACTGAAACCTCTTGATATTGCTTTGCAGATATTGATGTTGCTGGTGTACTTCCCTGATGATCGATAGTTTGTGTTGAGACACCAGTTGCTTGATGCAGCTTAGCTCTGATTTGGTTTGATTGGCTTTTCTTACTCGTTTGATCTCAGAGCTGCTGCTAACATTGTAACTTATCTGCTTTGATCTTGAACCAAGTTTGATGGCCTGATATTCAGATTATTGTTGTTGGCTATTGTTGTCTGATAACAGGGCTTATGTGTTGCGTGCCGTTGAAACTGGTTCGGACGGGGCCTTACCTTTAACTGATGCTGCTGAGACTTTTTGATACCTTGTCCTATGTAACTTTGACGCAGCTTGTTTTGTGTCTCATTTCTCTGTTCTGTTTGAACTGATGCAGCTTGATACCATAGTTTGGTTTCTCTTATTCTGCTTTGGACTTGATTTTCATTCTGTTTGGTAACAGATTTGTTTCTTTGGTGAATATTCATACCTGTATTGGCGCGAGCCCCTTCCTAGTTTTGTTTATGCTTTGAGTTCTGATGATGCTTATGGTTTTTCAGATGTGGGAAGTTTTGAAACCAAAGCGACTCAGACCTGCCGGCATCCGGGTCTAAGTCAGAACCTGCCTATGTTGCCTTATTCTCGTATCAGTTTGGAAATCCAATCGCGGCAAAACGAATCAGTCCCACTTCATTTATTTTTTCTATCTCTCGGATGTCCCATATTGATAAGAACTTGTATTACCTGATCTGACGCCCACAGCGCGGATCGGTAACGGGGGTAGGACGCAGCTTCGGTTGTGCCACCCCCAGCACTCGATGATGACATTGTTCTGAGAGTGTCGAAAAAACTTCTAACATTTTCCTATTCTGTTTGTTCTGTTTTGATGTGCAGGTAACCGGAAACGGAAATCATTGAGAACAAGATTGAAGACTTTAGCTTTTTAGGCTTATGTCTTAGGACAGAAAAAATAATGTAACTAGGATTCTCTTGTAATTTGTAAACAAAGAGTTTAAATGAAATAAAATTCAATATTTTCCCTTCATTCAATTTTCTCTCAATTTTCTTTTATGCCTTGAATGGTTTATGTTTCATGAGTCATGAACTTTGAAATATTTTCACTGTTATGCAATAAAGATACCACTTCTGCCCATCGCCTTTGAATATTTGAACATACCCTAAAACCTCAATTTCCCGTTCCAAGACATGATAACAAAAGGGAGAACTCGTGTTATGAATTGAGTTTGAAATATTCTCTAAAACAACCTGATTAATCCCCGAATAAATTCAAACTGACTTTCGCTGGTCACATAACTTCTCAAAACAAACCCGACAATATCCACTCCATTTTCAATCCAAAATTGCGCATTACTTAGAGAAAAGAAACTGCTCAAGAATGTCTTGAACAAAAACCATAAGCAAGGAACGGCCCAAGTCTAGTTAATTCTGAAAAACATGCAGGCACCTTGACCCACGTGGCAAATAAATGCCTCAGGAATGATGTCTCAACACTTGCGGTTTCCATGTAAAATGACCAAAATGCCCCTGGGGTAATTCAAACAAATTATGCTCCATGACTGGTTAGTGGTTAATGGATTCAAAATGAAATGCTATGCGAAATGACTGACTAAATGTAAGGGTAAAATTTGGGGTATTACAGTTGCCCCTATTTAAATAGCTACACCCGACGATTTGAGTGACAGAGACTCGAGGAATCGCGGTGGAGAGATTTAAATATAGATAACCGAAAATTTTGCCCTTATATGCGGCGATATGCCATGCTATGGACAAAACGGAAACAGCTTAATGCAGATGATGCCATGAATATGGTATGATGCGTATGAATGCGAAAATGCCGACGAACATGACGACACCGGGACAGACGCCACGAGGAGAACTCACTGGGGAAAATGATGCGCTGAGACACAGTACAACACTGGGGAAATCTAAAAATGATAGTCAACTGGTGCGAATGACCAATTGTCACTTTTAGAAAAGGAACGAGATCCTCAAATGGAGATGGTACCTACAAGACAGCCTCCACTGGGGAATCTAAAGGATAAAAACTGGATCGCGTACGATTGCAAGATCGCTTACAGAATGCTGGAGCATTGAGCAAAGAATAACATCCAAGCTTCTGTGAACTATCTCTCGTGACAGGATCAAACGAACTTCTCGGAAATCCGTATCAAATATACAGGGTAAAGACCGACTGTATGCCAAAATAAATGGACTTTAATGGGAAATGCCCTGATAAGCTTCTCGGGAGAACTGTCACTTATCGTTGGAAGGGACTTATGTGCAAAAAATGGATAAGCACTCAAATAAAGAGGCTGTTGCTTATCTGATAAATAAATCTTCTCGCATTTTAAGGTCGGTGCCTGGAATGCGATTCTGATTCTTCTCTTACCGAAGGATAAATAAACTTCTTCATGCTTCAAGATCGTGCTCTCTTGAACATGAGACGGGTAAACTGAACTTCCTCATACTTCAGAATCGTGCTCTCCTGAATATGAAACTGGATGACTGAATATATTCATACTTCAGAATCGTGCTCTCCTGAATATGAAACTGGATGATCGAACTTCCTCATAACTCAGAATCGTGCTCTCCTGAATATGATTCGGCTCCTGAAATTTCTTCATTCTTCAGAATCGTGCTCTCCTGAAAAACGGCCAACTGAACTTCCTCATAACTCAGAATCGTGCTCTCCTGAATATGATTCCGCTCCTTCTTTTACTAAAGGATAAATGAACTTCTTCATAACTCAGAATCGTGCTCTCCTGAATATGATTTCGCTCAAACCTTCCCGTAACTCAAGATCGTGCTCTCCTGAATACGAATTGGTTCGTACCTCAAGACGGCAGATAAATGGAAGCCCAACTGCTCCATGGAGATGGCCATTTGCTGCGAGTCGTAACGAGGATAGGATCGACTTCTTGGGTGAGAAATGTCGTATGTTGATGCTGTAAGATGTAAAGTGTAAAGGGTTGTAACATGTAGGATTGTAAAGTGTCGTACTGATATATTTTCCAGGCGTGAACTGGCGTGTATTTGTAAAGGATTGCAGTTGATTTTCTTGAAAGATAGTGCAAAATAAATGCACGTCCGGGTACAGTGATAAACTTCTCAAGCGAGATAGTCGCGTATCTGTCATGGCATGGTGAAAACCTTCAGAAGGTGCAAAATAAATGCACGTCCGGTTGGGCTTGACTACCGACATGACTGAGATTAAATCTAGGATCGAGCTAGAAAGAAGACTGGTAATCAAAACTCCATCGAGGGAACGATCTCGGAGGGTAAATATCTTATCCTGGTGAGGAAAGATAGCTGAAGTAACCGTCATCCACGAGGACCGAGCTCTGTGGGGAAACTGGAAACACGTATGTATTTTATGCTTAGGGATGACAATCTATTTGGAGAGAATGGACAAGCCCAGTTACTAGGTGGTAACGACCAATGATGGTGAAACATAATGAACCTGGGAATGCTAACGCATATGTTGATGCATATGTTAATGTGAATGTATGTTAATGTTTATGTATGTTAATGTCTATGTATGCAAGATGTTATGAAATGAGTATGCAATGAGTATGTAATGAATATATAATGAGTATGTAATGAGTATGTAATGAATATGTAATGAATATGTAATGAAATAGGCATGTGATGCTTATGCCCTTGCGTATGCTGACGAAACAGACTAGAGACGGGACGAGAGATGAAATAAACATCTCGACGGAAATACCCTGCGTTCTCTGCAACCAATACGTCAATCATGGGTGGGAAGGATCCATGGTGGAACCAAATCTGGTTTTAAAGTTCTGAATTCTCTGGGGAGAAAGTAATCTGCTTGAGTGCATAGTACCATGTCTTCACCTGGGGAGAAGAAAACCTGAGGGACACTTTTGAGTTACCCAAGAAGAAGTTGTCAGCTTATAGTCTCTCTGGGGACTGTGTTAGAGCAATGGTTTGAAAGTGTTTCTGCAATAATGACATTTCCGGGGAATGAAGAGATCCTTTCGGAATTTCCACCAGTCAAAGTAATTTATTACATTTCAAATTTGTTTTGTTTTTGAAAAACAGTTTTGAAAAATCTACAATGCACCTTTCATTTTCAAATTTTAGGAATAAAAGCATTTTGCATAACAAATAGAAAGCAAAGAGCAATGCACCAAAGAATGTAAGTAACGAGATGGTTTCTTTTATTTAAAGGGCGGTAGCTCGCTGAAGGCATAGCTCCACAGAGGATTATGTTTTAAAATTGGCAACATGGGAAAGGTTACATCGAATCCAATGACACCTACTGACACTAATAACTAAGACTAATCCAGAATCCTGCTTTGGGCAAGGATGAAAGAACTGAAACATGGCTCTCATGCGGAAAGTTTGTTCGAGATAATCAGTGTATTCTGATGCAATGAAATGCCTTTGTCCCTAACTTTTGCCTGGACCGCCCTCTCGGGTTTTCAATCCACCGGGACGCTCTTTTTTGCCTAAGCCGCCCTTTCGGGTTTTCAACTTAGCGAGCTTTTTGTTATTATTATTATTTTTTTTCAACCCTTACTTTTGCCTAAGTCGCCTTTTGCAGGTTTTCGACTTAGCGGGTTTTTAGGCATAATATTTTCGGACTGCATCAGAATTCACGGGATGTGCTAGTTCTTCACCGTCCATTGTCGTAAGTTTTAGAGACCCTCCGGAGAAGACAGTCTTTACAACGAACGGGCCTTCATAATTGGGCATCCACTTTCCACGCATATCTTTATGTACTGGTAAGATCTTTTTGAGTACGAGCTCTCCTTGACGGAACTCACGGATACGAATCTTCTTATCAAACGCTCTTTTCATCCGTTTCTGATATAATTGCCCATGACACATGGCTGTCAAACGCTTCTCGTCAATGAGATTCAACTGATCCAATCTGTCTTGAACCCACTCAGCTTCCTCAAGTTCAGCCTCCATTAACACTCTTAGCGAAGGTATCTCTACTTCGATGGGGAGCACGGCGTCCATTCCATATACCAGTGAGAAAGGTGTTGCCCCTGTCGAAGTTCTCACCGAGGTTCTGTATCCATGCAAAGCAAACGGTAACATCTCATGCCAATCTTTGTAAGTCACAACCATCTTTTGCAGGATCTTCTTGATATTCTTATTTGCAGCTTCAACGGCTCCATTCATCTTAGGACGGTACGGAGAAGAATTGTGGTGAGTGATCTTGAAGTTATCACACAACTCTTTCATAGTCTTATTATTCAGATTGGTGCCATTGTCAGTTATTATCCGGCTTGGGACTCCATAACGGCAGATGATTTCTTTCCTGATGAAGCGGGCAACCACTTGCTTGGTCACGTTGGTGTAGGAGGCAGCCTCTACCCACTTAGTGAAATAATCTATAGCAACGAGGATAAAACGATGTCCATTAGAAGCTTTCGGCTCAATTGCCCCAATCATGTCAATGCCCCACATAGAGAACGACCATGGTGAAGACAAAACATTCAACGGTGACGGAGGTACGTGCATTTTATCAGCATAGACTTGGCACTTATGGCATTTCCTAGCGTATCGGATGCAGTCGGCTTCCATGGTTAACCAGTAATACCCAGCCCTTAACATCTTCTTGGACATAGCATAACCATTGGCATGGGTTCCGAAGGTCCCTTCATGAATTTCCTGCAGTAACATGTCCGCTTCCCGTTTATCAACACATCTGAGCAGGACCATGTCGTGATTTCTCTTGTACAACACACCATTACTGATAAAGAATTTGGACGCCAATCTTCTCAATGTCTTTTTGTCCAGACCCGTAGCACCATCGGGATATTCTTGCTTGACGAGATAGTTCTTGATATCGTGAAACCAAGGCTTTTCATCCACCTCAACTTCTTCGACCAACTGACAATAAGCGGGCTCAACTTTGCGCTCAATATGGATAAGAGGTGCTTCATTAACGAATTTAACTTTCCACATGGATGCCAACATGGCTAAAGCATCAGCAACGTGATTCTCGGATCTAGGAACATGCTCGAACTCTTTCTCGTCGAAATACTTGATCAGCTCAATAATATAGTCTTTATAAGGGATTAACTTCTCATTCTTCGTTTCCCATTTGCCTTGTACCTGGTAAATAACCAAGGCTGAGTCACCACTTACTTTAAGAAGTTTGATTCGGAGGTGAATTGCTGCTTCGAGGCCAAGAATACATGCTTCATATTCTGCGACATTATTAGTACACTCAAAGTCCAACCTTGCTGTAAATGGAGTGAATCCACCCTTTGGGTTCATCAAAACGGCGCCTATACCATGCCCATTGAAATTCGAGGACCCGTCAAACATCATCCTCCACCAAAGACCTGGTTCTGGACCTTCGCTCGGATCTGGCTCTTCACAATCTCTTTTAATCAACAAAATATCCTCATCAGGAAAATCGAGCTTAAGAGGTTCATAATCTTCAACTGGCTGGTCTGCAAGATAATCAGATAAAATACTACCCTTAATCGCCTTCTGGGGTACATATTGGATGTCATATTCGGATAACAACATGTGCCAACGGGCTAGCCTCCCGGTTTGAGCAGGTTTTTCAAAAATATACTTGATCGAATCCATTTTAGAAATCAATAATGTGGTATGACAGACCATATACTGCCGAAGGCGCTTAGCGGCCCATGCCAATGCACAACAAGTTTTCTCTAATGGTGAGTATCTGTTTTCGCAATCGGTAAACTTCTTGCTCAGGTAATAAATTGCATGTTCCTTTTTCCCAGTCTCATCATGTTGTCCAAGCACACAACCCATAGACTTCTCGAGAACAGTAAGGTACATAAACAACGGTCTTCCAGGTACGGGCGGGATCAGAATAGGGGGATCTTGCAAATAACCCTTAATCTTCTCGAACGCTTTCTGACAATCAGGGTTCCACTCAACTGTCTGCCCCTTGCAAAGTAACTTGAATATCGGCTCACAAGTAGCGGTCATATTAAAGATAAACCTGGAAATGTAATTCAGACGTCCCAGAAAACCCCTAACCTGCGTCTCAGTTCGCGGAGCCGGCATATCTTGAATGGCTCGGACTTTGTCAGGATCCACCTTAATCCCTCGCTGGCTAACAATGAAACCAAGCAATTTTCCGGATCTGACACCGAAGGTACATTTTGCAGGATTCAATTTCAACTGATATTTCCTGAGTCGTTCAAACAGCTTCACCAAATGGTCTAAATGCTCCTCTTCACTCTGAGATTTGGCTATCATATCGTCCACATACACCTCAATTTCTTTGTGCATCATATCATGAAAAAGAGTGGTCATAGCACGTTGGTAAGTTGCCCCTGCATTCTTTAAACCGAAGGGCATGACTTTGTAGCAGAAGGTTCCCCAAGGAGTAATGAAAGTAGTCTTCTCTCGATCATTGGGATCCATCTTGATCTGATTATAGCCGGAGAAGCCATCCATAAATGAGAACAACGCAAAACTGGCCGTATTGTCTACCAGTGCGTCAATATGTGGCAGTGGGAAGTCGTCTTTTGGACTTGCTTTGTTCAGATCCCTGTAGTCTACACACATCCTAACTTTACCGTCCTTCTTGGGCACTGGCACAATGTTGGCAACCCAATCTGGATATTTCGCGACTGCCAAGAAACCTGCATCCAACTGCTTTTTAACCTCATCTCGAATCTTCAAAGCCATGTCGGGTCTCGTTCTTCGGAGTTTCTGCTTGATAGGTGGACAATCTGGCTTAAGTGGCAACTTGTGAACAACAATATCTGTGTTCAGGCCTGGCATATCTTGATACGACCATGCAAACACATCAATATACTCTTTTAACAACTCAATCAACCTCGGCCTAATCTCCGTCCCAAGCATTGCACTAATCTTGACCTCTTTCTTTCTCTCATCTGTACCGAGATTAATTAGGTCCACCTGCTCTTTATGCGGTTGAAGCTCTGTGTACTCGTACTCAAACAATCTTGTCAGTTCCGCAGGTACTTCAAAATCTTCTTCACCCTCGTCCTCAGCTTGATTGATGGGTGCATCCCAGTCAGGAGTGTCAGCAAAGTCATTGGATCCAACAAGGTTTACGATATCTCTGCATGATGGAAGGCTTACTTAATTAAAATGCTCGAAGATATGTAAGAATGAAATGCTGTTTTTTTTATTATTATTTTTTTTGAAAAAGGTTGCCAATTTCATTTTTAAAAGTGAAAACGAAAAACGCAAATGAACCAAAGTGGAATTGAACAAACTGCTTTTATTAATATCCTTTTAGAAATGAAAGGTGGCCCGATAAAACGACCCTATAGCCTTGGGCAGAGCTACAGACTTTTATTTGAAAATGTAAATGAAACTTTTAAAAAACAATTACTTTGACAAGGGAAAGATAACAGGGATCTCTACGGCCTCCCAGTTGTTCAAAACTGCATCACCCTTAAACACCAGGTTGCTCAGCTCTTCATTTTTCTCACATTCACTGATGGCATTGACTTGGAAGCCTCCGCTGACAAATACCTCTTGGATAACCTTCGGACGCCCTTCGACGGTTGTGGCAGCTCCATTCTGAGTTGGTTTGTAACCCAACCCAGAGCGATCGGTCTTGGTCTTGACATCGATTACCTCTCCCCAACCTTCAGGAATGCCCCTGTCAATTGTTGCTTTGGTGCTCTTCAGAGATGCAAAAGATGGATTACCCTGACACACTGTCTCTTCGACCTCCAGCAGAACAGCATTGGCGATCTCAAGTGCTTGAAAGGAAATGTCTAAAGCATTCTCATCGGCCTCGATGTAACGGAAAGAGGACAGGTTACTGACCATCAGATCCTCCTCACCGTGTATAATAACCAACTTTCCATCGATCACGAATTTCATCTTTTGATGTAACGTTGAGGTCACTGCCCCAGCGGCATGGATCCACGGCCTTCCGAGTAAACAACTGTAGTTGGGATTAATGTCCATGACTTGAAACGTGATATTAAAATTTGCGGACCAATCAGGATAGGAAGCTCAACCTCCCCCATTACCGACCGGCGAGAGCCATCGAAAGCCTTGACAACCAAAGGGGTAGGTTTCAACACAGTCTCTTTACAAGCAAACTTATCGAGAACCCTCTTGGGTAGCACATTCAGAGAAGACCCGGTGTCTACTAGCACTCTCGCTAAATTGTCCTCCTGACATTTTACCGATATATGTAAAGCACGATTATGGTTCGGACCCTCCTTCGGTAACTCTTCATTGCTGAAACTGAGGGTGTTACAGGCGGTCAAATTGGCAATCACACTATCAAACCGACTGGTGCTGATATCTTGATCCACATGTGCTTGAGTCAAAACCTTCTGCAGGGCCATCCTATGAGCGGGTGAACTCATTAACAGAGATAGAATCGAGATCTTGGAAGGAGTCTGATGAAGTTGATCGATAACTTTATAGTCACTTTTCTTGATGATCCTCAAAAATTCGGCATCTTCATCATTCGTGACGGCTCCTTTACCTTTGTCTTTGGCAGGCATCGGGGTACTAGTCGTTTCCTTAGGTGGGTCCTCATTAGAATGGGGAGTATACACACGGCCACTGCGGGTCATCCTGCTTACCTCTGCGATATTGGTCACAGTATCCTTAACCTCTTCATTTGGAATAACCTTCCCAGACTCCTTGTCAATCATCGTCACGTCGTATTTCCAAGGCACGACTTTAGGATCACTGAAAGGAAACGGACCTGGTTTTCGAATAACTATAGGCTTAGGCTGATTCGCCTCAGGGATAGACGACTTTGGTATATCGAACACGGGATTGGCAGAACCTGCCCCTGATAGATTAAACACTGGTACCTTACCCTTTGATTCGGGCTGATGGAAGACAGGCTCGACCGCAGCGACCTCATCTTTCTTGGCTTGGCTTGTCACTTGTAAAACACCCTCATTAATTAACCTCTGAACATCATTCTGAACCAACACACAACCCTTGCTACTGGCTTCACAACTTGCGCATGCAACGTGGGAAGTATCTACCAAACCGGCTTCAAACAGTTTCGAATGGAACATCTTAAGAGGAGTCTTAATCTGTTCAACATCAAGGGCATAACCTTCCTCTGAATCAGCACTAATGGCATTGACACTCTCATGGTTAGGAAAAGGGTTCTTCTTAACATTTGGTTGAGGATCCTCAAATGATAAAATCTTCTTTTCCAATAAATCCCTGACAATATTTTTGAGAGCATAACAATTTTCCAGATCGTGACCAGGCGCACCCTCATGAAATAAACAATGAGCAGCGGCGTTGTAATTGGCGGGTAGAGGATTAGGAGGCGGACCCAAAGCCCGAGTAGTGATGAGACCTTGCTTGACCAAAGAGGGATACAACTCGGTAAAAGTCATCGGGATCGGCGGACAAGGTTTATACGTTCTTCTGTTCGGCATATTCTGGCGAGGAGCCGGACTCTTTGGCTGTTGAGGAGCAGGAGTATTGGGTGCCTGTAGGTAGTTGACAGGAGGCGGATAAACAGGAGGTTGTTGCATAGGTTGATACATGGGAACCTGTTGATTGAAAGAAGGTGTAATAGCTGCCACATAGGGTTGTTGAGCATATTGGACTAGGTACCCTTGAGGTTGAGCATAACCTTGCGGATGCCGATAAAAGCGTTCCCTTGGTCTACCAGAGGATATAGCATTAGTCTCACTCTCCTTCTTTTTCTGGGAGCTATACGGAGGTTTCTTCGGCTGATCCTTAGAAGCGCCATGATTATTTGTCATTTTACCACTCTTCATACCCAATTCAATCTTGACACCCACAGCAACGATGTCGGAGAAATTTGAAGTCACACTACCCACCATTCTCTCGTAAAATTCTGGACGGACTGTGTCGACAAACCAATCAGCTAACTCTTTCTCGGTCAAAGGAGGTTCTACCTGCGAAGCAGTCTCTCTCCACCTTTGAGCATACTCTTTGAATGACTCAGAATTCTTTTGTGACATACTCAGCAACTGTCTTCTGTCAGGAGCCAGATCCATATTGTACTTGTAGTGTTTGATGAAAGCGTCAGATAAATCTTGAAAGCTCTTAACGCGGGATTGGTCCAAAGTTAAATACCACTTGGAAGAAGCACCCTTCAAACTGTCTTGGAAGCAATGAATCATCAGTTTATCATTCTCAACATGGGCAGCCATTTTGCGATAATACATGATCAGATGACTCTTAGGACAGGTGGCACCTTCATAACGATCGAAGTTCGGAGTTTTGAACTTCGGGGGAATAACCAAACCTGAGACCAAACAAACATCCCTTGCAGCAGTCCCAAAAATTTGATCACCCTCTACCTTTTTCAATCTCTGGACGATAGTGTTTACTTCCTCACGAAGCTTATCATGTTTCTCATAACCCTCAACATTCTCATCAAGATTATCAAAAACTGTCTCATTGAAGTACGGTTGCGCACGAGTGTGTACAACAGGTGGTGCAAAGATAGGAGCCCCCCTAGAAACTTCAGAAAACAAGGGCACGGCTTGCTGAACAGGTTGATTAATCGGAACAGTGGCTTGAGGAGGCACAAAACCGGGAGCAAGACCATAAGGTGGGTCCCTTGCTACGGTCACACTTGGTGGAGGGTCCACAGTAACGCCGGTAATCTCAGAAACAACAGTGGGCTGGGTATCCATTTTAGCATTCATGACATGTAACAATTCCATCATACGCCCCATACCCCCTCGAAGGTCTTCAAGTTCATTGCTAAGGCAATCAATCTCTTTTGCCTAATCCTCCATTCTTTTCCGAGTTTGAGCTCTGGTGTTGTATTGGTGCCGAGAACTCAGGGTGACGAAACTGGAAGGCGAGAGAACCGAGTGTGAGAAATCGGGAGACACATGCAATGCAAAAAAGTAAATGATGCTAAAATGTGGATGAAGATTTCATGAAGTTCACAGGCAAGTACCCTCCCCTGAAGTTAGATGGTTCATCCTGTCCTACAAAAGTAACCAGGTTCTAAGGGATCTCAATATCATTGATCCTTCACAAGGGTGGTTGTTCAGAAGGCAACTTACTTGCCAACCAAAACCCTCCAAGTTTAAGATCTCAATGAGCGTAGTATCGAGTGTCAACCAACTTCAGTCTGCACCAAAGCCGGTTACCTCACTACTTTCTAAAGGCCAAGATGAGTTAACTAGGGTTCTAAAAGTCAGTTAGTGCATTGACAACATATGGCAGCCTCAATATTATCCTCAACTTGACTTAAGGAATATAAGCACCAACCAAGAAGTCGCACTAACTATGGCCACCAGATCAACCGTATCGATATACGTCGTACAGTTTCCTTGGTCTATTGCCATTTACCTAAGGTACACTAGATCCGGGTGTAGGACTCATCTCACAGCACAAGGAACAGTCCCACAATCAAAGCACAAATATATACATGCAAATGAATAATAACACAGATAGTAATAAATATGAACAAGTTAGGGATGACCCTCAAAAGTTAGGATTCCCCAGTGAAGTCGCCATTTTCTGTTGCGGTGGAAATAGGATCACAAACTATTAATGAGTTTGAATCACAATTCAATTCACAACCGCTCTTTGATTTATCCGAAGGAAAAGGTCAAAAGAGGGAAAACCTATTTTTGCATCGTAAACACAATGCGGGGAAAGATCTAGGGTTCGGGGGTTGGTTAAATTTAGGGAAGGTATTAGCACCCTAAACTTCTGTAGTACTCTACAGGAACCTTTTGTTCAATGCTTACTATTTGCTTTATTTATTTGCTTAAGGTATATGCACAAAGGGATTAAAAGTTAAAAAAAAGACCTAGGGGTTAATTCTAAGTTTACTCGGCAAGACATCGCATCTTGTGCCTACGTATCCTTACGGGAGTGGAATCAGAGTAATCGTAGTTCCCCTCAAAAGGGAGGTTAGAGACTTCTTGACTGTGGTCAAGGTCTCAATGGGGAATAAACGCATCTTAAGGACACGCTTACGCGGAGTGTAGAAACTCCAAATCTCTACGTTGAAATGTTAAGTTGTGTTAGGGTTAGGTTAGGTTAGGGATTCCGCGGCGGGAAACCCTAAAATGAGCGCGGCGGCTCTTTGACCTAATGCTAAGGATAAAATGGTAATTTTGCCTGCGGCGAGGCATTTGTGAAAATTAGGGTTTGTAGTTTGTAGTTTTGAGGTTGAGGACTAATGACGCGGCGGTCATATGCTAGACCTAATTCCTTCGGATGTGTAGTGCGACAGAAACAGTGGTAAACGCATGAGATAATTGAATCATGCAAACAGAGAGATAATGTCATAATTTAACCATGTAAGCAGAAATTTAAAGGCAGAAATTAAAGCGCGATTGTTAGGATTCGCGAGATTACATGATAGGAGCAGATACAATATGATAATGAAAATTTGAATTAAAAATACACAAAAATAACTACTGGCAGCGTAACAAGCTGCAAAACGAGGAACCACTGTTAGTAAACCGAATCAGACAGTCATTGGATGAATTATGAGACAAAAGTGCAAGATTGGAGAGTTTTTTTTATTGTTTATACGTAATAAGTTAAAAAAGATGTTTAAATAAAAAAAAGGATTAAGTTTAATTTTTAAAAAAAATAGTTTAATTTAGCTATCTAAAAAGTTTTTATTTTTTATGTTATCATTTTCTTAAAAAGGGTTTAAGTTAGATTTTTTTTTAAAAAGGTTTAAATTATATTTTTTTTAAAAAAAAACAAATGTTAATATTTAGTTAGAAAAAGGTTTTAATAAAAATTTGAAAATAATAAAAATTAATAAAAACAAATAAAATGAAAAAAAAGATAAAACAAAAGAGGGTTGGGCCGGGTATCACTTCCGGACCCAACCCAAGCGGATCACACAAATTGGAAGGGGATTAGGGTTCCCCCCCAGAACCCTAACGGCGCGTATCGTTTCTCTTCTTCTCATCTTGTCGTTTCTCCGATTTCTCCTTCCGCGATGCTCTCTTCCGGTCCTCTTTGCTACCTTTCTTTCGCCTGAAACAGAAACAAATGCATGAGATGAAACGCACGGTGTCTTACATTTACGGTGGGGCTTTGATGAGAAATTGAAGGGCGATGATGATGGTAATCTGAGCTCAGAGTGAGTTTGCTCGTCGCGTATTAGGCGGCGCTGGTGGACTCCCCTCGACTGATTATGTATGGGCTTCGATGAGTTCCGATGACTTCGAACTTCTCTTTCGCGGTCACGTTCTAGGGTTTTCCACCTCTCCCTGCATCAGGTTGTATTCCCCTTTTTATAGTCTCTTTCTGGGCCTTAAACTGAGATTTGATTCTATAGTGATATTATTTGATTCGGTTTTGTTTGGGTTTTTCCAGATTGGATTCAAATATGATGCTTTCTGATACGATTAGGATCTTGTTTCTTCTTTTGGAACCTGATTGGGGTTTTGTGCTGATATGATCTTCTGATTCGATTGGATTTCATTAATTTGCTTGATTGCTCTATACTGATTCGTTTTTGGCTGACTTGTTTGATTGATTTGTCTGATTGATTCAGATTGACTCAAATTGATTCAGATTGGCTTAGATTGGTTCAGATTGGCTTAGATTGGTTCAGATTGGTTCCAATGGAGATGTTTCCTGATGCATTTGGGTCTGACTCGAAACTTTCCATTTCCAGCTTCGGCTTTGTTTGATCATTTGGATTACCTCTGAATTTATTTGATCTGATTGATATCTGGATTAGTTCATTTGTTCTACTTGAATTCAATCTGGACTATGCTGATGCGTTTTCGATTTGATTCAATTTTAGTAGTCTGAACTGATTTGTTTTGATTTTCTGGTGCAGTTAGCTTTTCCTCTTCTTCTTTCAGAGAATGGATGCTGATGCTTCGACTTAAGCTAGAGCGGCCGAGTGAAGGGTATCGGCGATGATGACCTTAGGGTCTGAGTCAGTTGATTTGGATACTTTAGTGGTAATGACCTTCGGCGTGTATGCCCCATAGTTCGATGTTTGGTAGGGAAGTGGTAGCGGCTCCGGCCGTGGCTCTCCCAGCCACGCGAACGCTTATGCCCGATGATGATTAGCTGAGGGCTGATGTAACTTTGAATCTCTTCGTTGTCCATTGTTTTTATGCAGTTTGAACTGATTGGCTGGCCTGGTATCTCATGCGTGATTGTGGCGTGAATCCCTGCTTTCGTATTGTGATTAAACTTGTGGATTCATTTCGACGTTCAGTTTAGTGTGGTCATTCCTGTCTCGCTGCTGATGATTCTTAGCTTGCAAACGTCTGTTTTTCTATGATGTTTGTGACCCGTCTTGATGGCTTAGTTTAGATTTCCAGCAAATGGATTTTTCTGTGACATTTTAGCAGTAGTCCCATTCTTATGTTTTTCGTGATGCCTGATACTGAAACCTCTTGATATTGCTTTGCAGATATTGATGTTGCTGGTGTACTTCCCTGATGATCGATAGTTTGTGTTGAGACACCAGTTGCTTGATGCAGCTTAGCTCTGATTTGGTTTGATTGGCTTTTCTTACTCGTTTGATCTCAGAGCTGCTGCTAACATTGTAACTTATCTGCTTTGATCTTGAACCAAGTTTGATGGCCTGATATTCAGATTATTGTTGTTGGCTATTGTTGTCTGATAACAGGGCTTATGTGTTGCGTGCCGTTGAAACTGGTTCGGACGGGGCCTTACCTTTAACTGATGCTGCTGAGACTTTTTGATACCTTGTCCTATGTAACTTTGACGCAGCTTGTTTTGTGTCTCATTTCTCTGTTCTGTTTGAACTGATGCAGCTTGATACCATAGTTTGGTTTCTCTTATTCTGCTTTGGACTTGATTTTCATTCTGTTTGGTAACAGATTTGTTTCTTTGGTGAATATTCATACCTGTATTGGCGCGAGCCCCTTCCTAGTTTTGTTTATGCTTTGAGTTCTGATGATGCTTATGGTTTTTCAGATGTGGGAAGTTTTGAAACCAAAGCGACTCAGACCTGCCGGCATCCGGGTCTAAGTCAGAACCTGCCTATGTTGCCTTATTCTCGTATCAGTTTGGAAATCCAATCGCGGCAAAACGAATCAGTCCCACTTCATTTATTTTTTCTATCTCTCGGATGTCCCATATTGATAAGAACTTGTATTACCTGATCTGACGCCCACAGCGCGGATCGGTAACGGGGGTAGGACGCAGCTTCGGTTGTGCCACCCCCAGCACTCGATGATGACATTGTTCTGAGAGTGTCGAAAAAACTTCTAACATTTTCCTATTCTGTTTGTTCTGTTTTGATGTGCAGGTAACCGGAAACGGAAATCATTGAGAACAAGATTGAAGACTTTAGCTTTTTAGGCTTATGTCTTAGGACAGAAAAAATAATGTAACTAGGATTCTCTTGTAATTTGTAAACAAAGAGTTTAAATGAAATAAAATTCAATATTTTCCCTTCATTCAATTTTCTCTCAATTTTCTTTTATGCCTTGAATGGTTTATGTTTCATGAGTCATGAACTTTGAAATATTTTCACTGTTATGCAATAAAGATACCACTTCTGCCCATCGCCTTTGAATATTTGAACATACCCTAAAACCTCAATTTCCCGTTCCAAGACATGATAACAAAAGGGAGAACTCGTGTTATGAATTGAGTTTGAAATATTCTCTAAAACAACCTGATTAATCCCCGAATAAATTCAAACTGACTTTCGCTGGTCACATAACTTCTCAAAACAAACCCGACAATATCCACTCCATTTTCAATCCAAAATTGCGCATTACTTAGAGAAAAGAAACTGCTCAAGAATGTCTTGAACAAAAACCATAAGCAAGGAACGGCCCAAGTCTAGTTAATTCTGAAAAACATGCAGGCACCTTGACCCACGTGGCAAATAAATGCCTCAGGAATGATGTCTCAACACTTGCGGTTTCCATGTAAAATGACCAAAATGCCCCTGGGGTAATTCAAACAAATTATGCTCCATGACTGGTTAGTGGTTAATGGATTCAAAATGAAATGCTATGCGAAATGACTGACTAAATGTAAGGGTAAAATTTGGGGTATTACAACTGCTTTAGAGCTATCCATTGCTCTATCCTCCTGAAATCATTACTTCAAGACTGCTTTAGAGCTATTGATTGCTCTATCCTCCTGAAGACATATCACATTATTACTTCAAGACTGCTTTAGAGCTATTGATTGCTCTATCCTCCTGAAGCCATTATTACTTCAAGACTGCTTTAGAGCTATTGATTGCTCTATCCTCCTGAGGTCAGATTTATCACTTCAAGACTGCTTTAGGGTTATCATTATTGATTGCTCTATCCTCATGAAGACATGCTGTTACATCAGTATTACTCCAGACTCCTGACAGTTCTCATTATACTACTGAAGAACTTTCCCCTAGTGGCATCTTTAAGCCCACTCAATCATGTTCAACCAACCATCAATATCACTCCATGCACTGGTGAGTGCAAATTTTTGGGCTTTTGTGTTCAATCCCCTTCAACCTTCCAGGTTACGACTGGCAAGTATACCAATCTAACCCCTCAGGTTTCAGAAAATTGAACAGGGGCAGCTGTTGCACCCCAAAATTTGCCCTCACAATACAAGACTTTGTGTTCCAAGAAGGTTCACAAGGTTCACAAAATTCACAATTGGTCAGAAGAGTTGACAATTCCCTCAGACAATGCACCTCCTAAGCAGTGCATCCAAAACTAGGGTTTTGACTTTAATCAGGCTAAATGGACTTCCAAGACTTCAAGTGAGCTTCATAACATCTTATATGTGTATAAGAACCCCCATGTCAAGTTTCAAGACTTTTCTCAAAAGTTTGCTCAGTCAGATGATCAGATAAGTCAAAAGCAGTCAATGCAGTTAAAAGGTCAAACTGAGGTCAACTGTGGTCAAACCAAAGTCAAACTTCATGATTTTTTTTTGCCAACATCAAAGAGAGGTTGGGTGAGAAATATTATCATAATAACTGTAATACCCCAAATTTTGCCCTAAGATTTGTCGTCGCATTTCATTGCATTTAATCAATTACTAACAAATTTGTGTAGTCGTTTGACTTTTTGCAGGTAAATATCATATGGCATGCATTTTTTTTCTAAAAAGTAAAAATGGCACAATTGGCAGGAGGACATGTGTAAGGAGTTATGAGTGTGAGAGGTTGAGAGTTCGAATCTCACCTTTGTCACTTTTTTTTTGTTTTTTATTATTTTTACTCTAAATTTTTCTATCTTTCGTTAAAAAAATAACAAAAATAGTTTTTTATTATTATTTAATTATTATTTTCGTATTTTAATTAAATCATTTTTTAAAATATTATTTTTTTCACTTTTTTCTAAATTATTCATAAAAATATCCAAAAAATCATAAAATAAAAAATATTGAAAAAAATTTTGTTCTTTTTATAATATTTTTTATTTTAGGAATCAATAGGATTATTAGTTTTTATTTTAAGTTTATTTTAATTATTTTAAATTATTTAAATTTTATTTTTTCTTAACTAATTATTTAGTTTGAGCTTTAAAATGGGCTTTAGGGACATTATTGACAATTTGGTGTTAACCCTAATTTGTTCCCTATATATACATGTGTTGCCTTGTTGGAAAAGGGAGGAGAATGAAAAAAACCTAAGAGGAGTGAGTGCCGTTTGCCGTTATTTAGTTTTCTTCTTCATCCATTACTATTGTTTCTTTTTCTTCATCGTTTACTGTTATTTCTTTTCCTTCATCTATTACTGTTGTTTCTTTTTCTTCATCTTTTACCGTTATTTCTTTTTCTTCATCTATTACCGTTATTTCTTTTTCTTTATCTATTACTGTTACGTTTATATATATATAATTTTTAAATTGTTAGAGTTTATATATATAAGATTTTTGATCGAATTATGTCGATACGATGTTTGCACATTTGTGTGCATGACGCGTGACATTTGTGTTAGTTCGATCTGGTTGCGATGATCGCATTTTTGTGTGAGCAATAATACTATTTTTTGCTTAATTTCTTTTTCTTTGCGATAAATTTTGTTTCGTCCGATTTAGATCTGGTTGCGATGAGCGCATTTCTGCGTTAGCAACATTGTTGGGTTATTTGGCACATTTAAAATTCATTATTGCTTTCTTATTATTATTATTATTATTATTATTATTATTATTATTATTATTATTATTATTATTATTATTATCATTATTTATTATTATTATCATTATTATCATTATTATTACCATTATTACTATTATTGTTATCATTAATTTATTAAAATTTGTTATAATATAAAAATCTGTTTTTTAAAATAAATAACATTAACATCTTTTCCAAATTAATATGAAAACCTATTATTTTTAAGAAAAACTTTTTTTTAGATAAATTTAAAATAATACCTAAAATCTTTTTTTTAAAATAATAACTAGAACCGTTATTTACTTTATTTTATTATTGTTCAATTCAAATTTCATTATCATATTGTATCTGCTCCTCTCATGTAACCTCGCGAACTTAACAATCGCTCTTTAAATTCTGCCTTTAAATTTCTGCTTGCATAGTTAAATAAGGATATTATTCTCTGTTTGCATGATTCAATTATTTCACACATTTATCAATACTTCTGTCACACTACACGCGTCCGAAGGTTAGGTCTAGCATATGACCGCCGCGTCAATAGTCCTCAACTTCAAACCCTTACAACCTTACAAACCCTACTTTTCACAAATGCCTCGCCGCAGGCAAAATTACAACTTTACCCCTAGCATTAGGTCAAAGAGCCGCCGCGCTCATTTTTAGGGTTTCCCGCCGTGGAATCCCTAATTTAACCCTAATTACAACTTAACATTTCAACGTAGAGATTTGGAGTTTCTACACTCCACGTAAGCGTGTCCTTAAGATGCGTTTATTCCCCTTGAGACCTTGACCACAGTCAAAAAGTTTCTAACCTCCCTATTGAGGGGAACTACGATTACTCTGATTCCACTCCCGTAAGGATACGTAGGCACAAGATGCGATGTCTTGCCGAGTAAACTTAGAATTAACCCCCTTTATTATTTATTATTGCTTATTTATATTTTATTTATCTTTGCTATTTAATTATTTTGCTTATTATTTTGTAATTGTTTCTTGGATGTAAAGTTGTTTAATTATTTAATTATTATTATGGTTAGTAATTAGGGAGTGTAACAACATGTATGTAATATTAAAATAAATTTAGATCACTTTTAAATAAAGATAATTAAAATAAACACGTCACACACGTAAGTCGATTTTAATCGCCGTCTCACTTCCTAAGGATATCCCTCAAGTTGCCTACGAATACTGGTTAAGTGGGGTGTATAAAGCAAGTCCCTCAAATAGAAAAATCATCAAAGTCCCTTATGGTTGCCTTTACGAATCGAGTCCCTTTCGAAAAATGATGATGGTCCCTTATATGTGCTTATTACATCCCACAATGGCCTTCAAAGTCAAATTGTCCCTCACATGTCCCTTAACATCCAAAGTAAGGACTACCTACTCCATTATAGTAGGGATAGTCTTACTAAAGGAAAGAATAAAGAATAAGAAAGACCTTAAAACATTAGGGTAGGTTACTCCTAGGTGCTTGCTCACTTCAAAACTGTTTCGCACTTAAACAAATTTTCAACAAGTTTTCAAACAAGTTCTTAACACATCCTTACATGGATTATTTATCAACTATTCTGAAAATCTTCTATTCACACACTACAATTTCAAAACAATTCAAAAGTGAGCTTAAGTACCTAAGAGCCCATGGATAACCATGGATGAAAAGGGTGCTAACACCTTCCCTTTTCATAACCTACCCCCCGGACCCAAAATATTCTCTAAGGTCTTTCCTGTTCTTTTATAACCTTTCCTTATGGATAAAATAAAAGTCGGTGGCGACTCTTGCTATCCGCAACATTGTTTAAAGTCAGTTCTCCCACCGTGTTACAACCTCATCGCAAAAATTTCACGTGTCTGCAAGTCTTCAAACTTCTACCTCTGTCTATCCCTATCTCTTCCTTCGCGGAAAACTATTTGTCTTTGCTCCCTTGCTGCCATGGTTGGTGGTTGGTTAGTAGAAAATGAGGGTTTTAGTGAAATTTGTGATTTGAGAATTTTTGTGGAATGTGGATGAAAGGTTGGATTTTTATAGATGAAAATTGAGTGGGATAGTGGGAAATGATAGTTGAATGGGAGGTTAATGAGGTTTAGTGGGTTTTCAATGTGGTCAATAGTGGAGGAAGTGGGAGTTTTTGGAGGTTGAAGATGAATAGGATAGAGAAAATGAGGTTTTTCTCAATTCTGGTTTGTAAAAGCTTCAAACCCCTTGGCGTCCGCCTAGGGGTAGATGGCGCCTGCCATCCTTGTCTTATAGGTCTTGTATGAGATTTGGGCCTTGACTGGGTTTAGATCCTCGTTTGGGGGTGCATGTAGCGTTTTCTGAGATATTGGTACATGCAAGAGACACAAATAATATTTTTACACGATATAAATGATAAAAATGTGCGTTAAACATGAATAATAATAATAAAGATCATGCAAATTTTAAAATTTAAAATTTAACCGAAACTTAACCGATAAATTTAAATATATGCGGAAATAAAACTACTAAAAATAATAATATGTCTGGGGTGAATTAAATGGCTATAATAGTGCGGTAGAAAAAATAATTTAAACCCCGAATGGGACACGAAAGCGTACGTTTGGCCCTTAGAATTATGATTAGCGTCAATAACCATCGTGAGGCAAGAGTCTTCAGATCACCATTTTCTGCTTAAATAAACTCTGAAAAATATTTCGTATACCGGTAACTAGTCAAATCCCCGAAGAATATAATCATTGCATATCGATTCAATTAATTATACTTTAATTAACATTCTTAGTTCCCTTTAGTGACAATCTTATTCCCTTAAGCATTATCTACCTAGCTAAACATAGTAACTCCCGAGAACACTAGTTTGGTTACGAGTCCCTGTGGGATCGATATCTATTATTACTACGCGATAGACTGTGCACTTGCAGTTAGGTTGTATTAGACATAGAAAGTCGCGATCAAGTTTTTGGCGCCGTTGTCGGGGACCCGTTTAGTCAATAGTGTAACCTTCTGTTACGCCGTATAGACTAGGTTAATTATTTTCATTTTTTCCTTTACTAGTGCTGTCGATTGTATGCCAAGTAATCGCCCGCAAGGCGATATCTTGAAACCTTCAGTCGCAGAACTAGAACGCTTCTTACATCTAAGAAGCCGAATCATTGAGTATCAACTCAAACATAACATTCCCGATCCTCTCACTCCCATTCCCAAATCCGAAGAAGAATCAAACATGGCTGAAGGACCTCCAAACAAACCGCTGAAGGCATACACTATGCCCTCTCAGATGGAGCCCAGAAGTAGCATTGCTGCCCCAGCTATTACTCGAAATGATTTTGAGCTGAAACCATCATTGCTGTCAGCTGTACAACAAAACCAATCTCAGGAAACGCAACTGAGGATCCAAACGAACATCTAACGAAGTTTGTGCAATACGCAGACACAGTGAAAGCAAATGGAGTAACTCCAGACGCGATAAGACTTCGTCTTTTCCCATTCTCTCTTAGAGACAGAGCGTGGACATGGTTGCAATCTTTACCATCCAACTCCGTCACGACGTGGGAACAATTGAAGAACGTCTTCTTAGCAAGATATTTTCCGCCAAGCAAAACTGCTATGCTTAGAGCTCAAATCAACGGATTTCGACAAAAAGATACTGAATCTCTTTACGAAGCATGGGAACGATTCAAAGATATGATGAGAACATGTCCTCACCACGATCTAGAAGACTGGGTGACAATCCATACTTTTTATAATGGGCTTCTATACAATACTAGATTGACAATAGACGCTGTCGCGGGCGGTGCACTTATGGATAACCCATACGATGAAGCCTATCAACTAATCGAAAACATGTCTCAGAACCACTGCCAATGGGGAGGTGAACGCACTCCAACAGAGAAAACCACAGCGAAAGGTGGGATGTACGAGATCAGCAGCCTTGAAAAGTTCAACGCTAAAGTAGATGCTCTAGCACAGAAGATTGATAGTCTGACCGTCAACCCCAATGCAACCGTCGCTGCCGTAACTCCAAATTGAGAGTTATGCGGAAGCACCACTCATAATGCGCCCGAATGCCCATTGCTAGCCGGAATCCCACCAGATCAAGTAAATTATGCTCAAGGAAATCCTTACGCAAATACTTACAACCCAGGTTGGCGAAATCATCCAAACTTTTCTTACAAAAGCGAAAACGCATTGCAAATGCCTACTGCTCCGCCAGGATATCAGAAACCAGCTGCTGCTCAGAATGCACCTAGGAAATCAAACCTCGAGTTGATGATGGAAAAATTCATAGCTACTCAAGCTCAAACAAACAAAGAATTCCTGAATCAAAACATACACACTAGCGAGCAAATTAAATAGTTGACCGGAAAAGTAGACACTTTAGCCACACACAACAAAATGCTAGAAACACAGATATCACAAGTGGCTCAACAACAAGCCTCTGCTGCCGCACCCGCTGGCACATTTCCTGGACAACCCGAACAAAATCCAAAAAGCCAAGCAAATGCTGTAATACTGAGAAGTGGCAAAGAATTGGACGAACCGATCGATCCGAGGACCGAAAACTCAGCCATGCAACAAAAACCAACTGAACAAGCAGAAAAGGAATCCGAGTTAGAGAAGAAGGAAGACAACGAGAAGGAGGATACCGCAAGTGAAAAAACTCAAGCACCTCCAGCGCCATATAAACCACCTATCCCTTATCCTCAAAGATTAATAAACTCCAAAACTTCAGGACAGTTTAAGAAATTTGTAGAGCTCCTTAAACAACTGAATATTACTATTCCTTTTACAGAAGCGATAACTCAAATGCCGTCATACGCTAAATTTCTCAAAGAAATCCTGTCGAATAAGAGAAAGATCGAGGATAACGAAACAATTACACTTACTGCAGAGTGTAGCGCTATTATTCAAAACCGCATGCCTCCTAAATTAAAAGACCCAGGTAGTTTCTCCATACCCTGCGTCATTGGAAAGTTCGTGATAGACAAAGCTCTATGCGATTTAGGAGCCAGTATCAGTGTTATGCCTTTATCTATATGCAAAAAGCTGAATATGGGAGACCTCAGGCCAACCAAGATGTCCGTACAATTAGCTGACCAATCAGTAAAATACCCCGTCGGAATACTGGAAAACGTTCCAGTACGCATAGGACAATTCTACATCCCAACCGACTTCATAATCATGGACATTAAGGAGGACACTGTTACCCCAATTATTCTAGGAAGACCGTTCCTAGCTACAGTCGGAGCGATTATAGACGTGAAGAAAGGAAGGCTAACATTCGAAGTAGGAGAAGAAAAGATAGAGTTCATTCTCACCAAGTTCTTACAAGCACCAGCCATAGGCGATACCTTCTATTTAGTAGACGAAATTGACGAATGCATAAGAGAACTTGAAAATGAAGAGACCACGTATTCAGAAATAATAAAGATTCAAATACCCGATATTTCTGAAGACGATGATTGGTGTAAACCGTATAAAGACGACAGCCTAAGCGAAAGCTTAGCACTGACTTCAAACCATATGCCAGGTCCGAAGAACCCATCTTTAGAACTTAAAACACTACCCAAAAACCTTAGATATGAATTTCTAGACGATGAACTAAAAAGACCAGTGATAGTCAACGCCGACTTAGGACAACCAGAAATCGAAAAGCTATTAGAAGTCCTAAAGAAGTACCCCACCGCGTTAGGCTATAACATAAGCGGTCTAAAAGGTATAAGCCCTTCAATCTGTATGCATCGAATTACAATAGAGGAAGACTCTAAAACCTCTCGAGAGCATCAGAGAAGACTGAACCCCATCCTGAGCACTGTAGTCAGAGATGAAGTAAAGAAATTGCTAGATGCAGGAATCATCTATCCAATCTCCGATAGTGAATGGGTCAGCCCAGTTCATGTCGTACCAAAGAAAGGAGGAGTCACAGTAGTTAAAAACGAAAAAGGCGAATCAATAACAAAAAGAGTCGTGACTGGAAGCAGGATGTGCATTGATTATAGAAAGCTTAACAAAGCCACACGAAAAGATCACTTCCCGTTACCCTTCATAGACCAAATGTTGGAAAGATTAGCCAAACATTCATATTTCTGCTATCTAGATGGTTATTCAGGATTTTTCCAAATTCCCATTCATCCGGATGACCAAGAAAAGACTACATTCACCTGTCCTTATGGTACTTTTGCTTACCGCCGAATGCCGTTCGGACTCTGTAATGCTCCAGCAACCTTCCAAAGATGCATGATGGAAATCTTCGCATATTTCATAGACAACATCATGGAAGTATTTATGGACGATTTCTCGGTATGTGGACAAAGTTTCGAAGGATGCCTACAAAACTTAGAAATGGTATTAGAACGTTGTGTAAAAGTGAACCTCGTCCTAAATTGCGAAAAATGCCATTTTATGGTCCGACAAGGAATAGTCCTAGGACATGTCATATCAAATAAAGGAATTGAGGTCGACAAAGCTAAAATAGAGATTATAAAAGATCTCCAACCTCCAAAATCCGTACGAGAAATACGGGGTTTTCTAGGACATGCCGGTTTCTACAGAAGATTTATAAAAGATTTTTCAAAAATCACAAAACCTTTGACCGGCCTGTTGATGAAAGATGCTGAGTTCGTCTTCGACGACGACTGTCTAAAAGCATTAGAAACATTAAAATCAGCCCTTATCACCGCACCGATTATGCAGCCACCCGATTGGCGACTACCGTTCGAAATCATGTGCGATGCGAGTGATTATGCCGTAGGCGCAGTTCTAGGACAAAGGAAGGACAAGAAACTCCATGCCATCTACTATGCCAGTAGAACCTTAGATCCTGCCCAAATGAACTACGCTACCACAGAAAAGGAACTTCTAGCAGTTATATTCGCGCTTGACAAATTATGTTCTTACTTAGTAGGAGCAAAAATTATCATATACACAGACCACGCTGCCATAAGGTACCTAATAAGCAAAAAGGATGCCAAACCAAGACTATTGAGATGGATCCTGTTATTACAAGAGTTTGACTTAGAAATCAAAGATAAGAAAGGAACCGAGAACGTTGTTGCAGATCACTTATCCCGAATAGAAGGCATCAAACATGAACCAGTACCGATAAATGACGATTTCCCGTACAAACGTCTGATAGCCAAATTAGAAAGTGACATACCCAACTCAATCTCGGAAGATCCAGAATTCGAAAAAGCCGTAGAAGCCGTCTATGCCCAAGTCACATTACCTTGGTATGCTGACATCGTTAATTACCTCGCTGCAGGCGTGCTTCCACCGGATCTCACTTATCAGCAAAAGAAGAAATTCTTCCACGATCTGAAACACTATTATTGGGACAAACCTCTACTCTTCAAGAGAGGGGCCTACAACATATACCGTCGCTGTGTCCCAGAGGAAGAAATAGAAAATATCATTTCCCAATGCCATTCAGCACCATATGGTGGTCATGCTAGTACATCCAAGACGTGCGCTAAGATTCTCCAAGCAGGCTTATTCTGGCCTAACCTCTGGAAAGACGTCCACATCGCTGTGCTAAAATGTGATTGATGCCAACGAACTGGCAACATCTCACGACGCGATGAAATGCCTCAGAAAGGAATCTTAGAGGTAGAAATCTTTGACGTATGGGGAATAGATTTCATGGGACCATTCCCACCTTCTTTTGGTAATAACTACATACTCGTCGCTGTCGATTATGTGTCTAAATGGATAGAAGCCATAGCTGCTCCAACAAACGACGCACGAGTAGTAATCAAACTCTTCAAAAACACAATCTTTCCTAGATTCGGTGTACCCAGACTCGTCATTAGTGACGGCGGATCTCACTTCATATCGCGAATATTTGATAAACTTCTTTCTAAATATGGAGTCCGACACCGAGTAGCTACACCCTATCACCCGCAAACTAGCGGACAAGTAGAGGTCTCGAACAAGGAAATAAAACAGATATTGGAAAAGACTGTCGCTACCTCGAGGAAAGATTGGTCATCAAAGCTACATGAAGCTTTATGGGCTTATAGGACCGCCTTTAAGACACCAATAGGTACTACACCCTACAAATTAGTTTACGGTAAATCCTGCCATCTCCCTGTAGAATTAGAGCATAAGGCCTTTTGGGCCATTAAGACACTCAATTTCAACTACACCGAGGCGGGAGAAAAGCGAATCTTGAACTTACACGAATTGGAAGAACTTCGATTAGACGCCTACGAAAATGCCCGTATCTACAAAGAACGAGCTAAAAAGTGGCATGATAAACGTTCAGTCAATGAACAATTCAGTGTGGGAGACATCATATTGTTATTCAATTCAAGATTAAAACTCTTCTCAGGTAAACTAAAATCTAGGTGGTCTGGACCTTATGAAGTGACTAAAGTACTTCAGAGTGGAGCTGTTGAAATTACCGATAAGACGAATGCACTGTTTATCGTAAACGGGCAACGTCTAAAACATTATAATAAGAACGAAAACAGCCCTCAAGTCTGCAGTATAGCATTGCTTGAGCTTCCAGCTCAAACACCCGAATAGCTTGTCACCAAGCTATCGTCAGGCTTTAGACGTTAAAAACAGCGCTTACTGGGAGGCAACCCAACTTTTCCCGCATTTTTCCTCGTTATTGTATTTCGTTTTTTTATTTAAAATTTTACTTTAAAACTTTAACAAAAATTCTAAACTTAAAATTACTACTACTTTCTACTTTCGTTTGTTTTCATATTTTTATTTTTATTTTTATTTTTCTCTTTTGGTCTTTTGTTTTTACCGCTTTTTGTTTTTAAAAAAATCCTGACTTCAAACTTCTGTTTTAAACTTTTCAGGATTTTAAAAGTCTTCAAAACATTCCTCCTGTTCTCTCCGACTTACCTGCGAGTATGGCCGAGTACGACTTCACAAAGGTTCATTTTCGAGGACTAGCTCAAAAGGCAAGATTTACAGCACTAACTGAAAGAGAAATCGCCTTAACGCTGTATTATGATAAGTCTACCATGGATAAACTAGGAATCACGGATAGCATCCAATACCTGTTCAATCAACTGGGTTGGGAGAACACTGCTTTGAAAACACGTTTTGCTACCTATAAGGATCTCATCTATGAATTCCTTAGTTCCTTCAGATACCTACCCAACTATGATTTTGGATCCAACACAGAGCTGATTACCTTTCGAATGTTTGGAATGGACCAAACCCATAGCCGGATGTCACTAGCTAACCTCCTAGGATTTCCTAGCGGACCGCATGTGTTCATCAGTGCAGAAGATGACGATATTGATTTTGAACTCGACCAATTCTGGGGTAGAATCACAGGCGACTATCACCCTGAACCAGACAGAATGTATAATGATGAGATTCATAACCCAACTTTCAGATACTTCCATAAGATACTAGCTCACACCCTTTTCGGGAAAGAAGAAAATATTACTACAGTATCTAAAGAGGAGTTATTCATCATGTTCTGTGCTTCTCAGGGACGTACAGTAAATGCAGTGCCTTTCATGATGAGATCTTTCAGACGCCTCACTCAGGACCCACAGTCACCTATTCTTATAGGAGGCCTCGTGACAATGATTGCCCACGAGCTTGACCTTAGATTCCACCTTAATGCAAGCACCAGTTTTGGCACCATCCGACCCATGAATATACAGTTCTGCTTTAACAGGCGCATTTTAGGAACTATGGGACCTGGACCTTATGAGTACCTCATCAACGAAAAACCTGTCCAGCTATTCACACTGCCTGATCATCAGATGACAAGTATCCACAACAAGGACAACTGGCTTTATGAATTGGATGAGCCTATGGGACCTCCTTCACCTCAGTCAACACCACAGAACTATATGTACGACAGTGACCACATCTCTGAGGCACACGACTATATGTATTATGAGGATGCTGTATCAGAAGCTGAAGTAGACCCTACGACTCCTCCGCATTACAACACCTATCCTGAGCCTATCCCTGAGGAGACCACTGACAAAATGGATAATGTTCTACTCCGGTTGGACAATGTTGATGCAACTCTGACTACCGTCAAAGACGACATCGCAGGCATACACAGCGAACTGGTAGTCTTCATGGACTTAGTCTGTGACCAGCTCGACTACTACACACGGAAGTTCGATGAGTTGAAGGCACGAAAAGACTAGATACTACTTTTAGCATTAGATTTAGTTTAGTTTAGTTTTTCTACTTTCCGTCCGTTTTCAATTGTTTTGATTTTTGCATTGTTAATTTCTTTATGTACTACATACAATCATTCTAATTTTTGTTATTTCAATTATAGTCTTTATCCATTTATTCTGTTTTTACATTATTCTTTGTTTATTGGCTGCTATAATACATTGCCATATCAATACTAGGCCTGAAAGTCACTGCAAGAACACCCTCAGAGCAAAATTCTGCGTTCTGCAGATTTTGCTGTTGTGACGACCGTCACAGGATCCTGACGAGCGTCACGCGGGTGACGACCGTCACAGATACGTGACGACCGTCACGAACCCAAAACTGTTATCTGATATAACAGGGGTTGCGTTTTCTCTCCCACTCATCTCCTTTCAACTTCCAATCATCAGAACTCCCACCCCACTCCCTATTTTCGTTTTCCCCACCTTGCACCATATATCCCAACTCCCATCTCAACTTCCTACCACACTTCTGTTACACTTTTCCGCTCCACAGAACCAACCCAATCCTCCAACAATGGCGAGAAACCACGAAACCCCTGACCTCAGCAACATTGTGTTCAGCGACGATGACTCAAGCGAAAGACAGCGAGCCAACTACATCGCATTCCATCAACGGTCGCTCCAACCGACTCATTATCCACATATTCCATCGCTCACGAAGCTCGGACTCCTTGAAGGCGTCACTTGGATGCTTCAAAGAGCCGGCATCTGGAACCTCTGCACCAATCCACTGCCGACATACGAACAACTCACTCTCGAGTTCCTGAGTTCGTTTACCTACGTCACTTCCAGCGGCGACCTCAGCCAACACTTCGGTGCCGCATGCTTCCGGATGTTCGGCACAAACTATCAGGTGAACCAGAACCAGATTGCCGCCATCTTACAACTCCCTCGAGGCGACAATGCTCACCGCCGCCTCACCGATCAGTTCCAGCAGGAAGCCTTCGCGCTCTGGTACCAGTTGACCGGCATCAATGCCGATGGTTGGGACTCTCTGCATGCAACGCATATCCATAACCCGACCATCCGGTACTTCCACCGAGCATTGAGCAACACAATCTTCGCCAGGGACAGCAACCATAAGGTGAACTCGAAAGAGCTCTTCTTCCTCCACTGCGTCTTCAACAACGAGCCTATCAACGCCGCTCCGTTCCTCCTGACCCACATTCAGGCCAACTGTAACCGTGGCTCCAAGCCATTTTACTTTGGCGGGATTGTCACTGCCATTCCACTTGGGCTGAACCTCGGCGACCGCCTCCAGCACCTCCACGCCATTCCCTCGGTGTTCCTTGACACCGACCACTGCATAGCCTCTCACCTTATCCGTTCTAGAGCCAATGGCAAGTACCACCCGGTAGTGCGTGGCAAAACCGCCCGAAGCATCATCCTTCCATCACGCACCCGGACACACCCAGAGGATCGTATCAACTGGTTATTTGATCTCACTGCCCCTCCTGCTGCTGCTGCTCCAACTCAGGACCACACCCAAGGTTCTGACGACGAAATCCAAGCTGAGTTGGACAGGCCGGAGCAACCGGAGGCATCGCAGCCTCTTCCTTTCGAAGGTACATCCTCCCGCCGCCGCCGCCATCGTCCAGTGCCCGACTACTCAGAAGAGGACCTCCGCCGCTCTCTCGACCAGCAGGCCCAGATACTCGTCATGATACAGCAGCAGAATCAGCGAGCAGAGCAGTTCGAAGCTTGGCATCAGACCCAAATGCAACAACTTCAAACCGGCCAAGAAACCATTACTGAGAACTTGGCGAATCTGACTTTGCAGGTCGAAGGACTCCGTGACTATGTCTACCACACCGGAGCTATGAGTTTTGAGGACCGAGTCGCCCAGGTCAGAGCCAGAGGACGCGAGCGAGGACGTGACCGAGGCAGAGGACGTGATTAGTTATCCATTTTCCTTATTTGTTTACTATATTTTCAGTTTCTATGTACTTTCATTTCCGTTGTATCTCCCTCTCGCATTCTTCCAAATCAGTGGGGACACTGATTGAGATAGTGTGGGAGCGGAGCGTTTATTTCCCATTCCATTGTACTTTGAATTTCATAATTTCTATTCAAACATTTTCTATTTTTAGCAAATAAAGCTCGTTTATATATCCTTTTTCCGTTACGCAAACATCCCCATGTTATTCGACGTAAACAACAAATTTTTCGTTCGTTCCTCAAAAGCAAAAGCATCACGAGAATGCGCCCAAGTTCAAACCAAGTTTTGAAATTCTGAGGAGACGACAGTTCTAACAAAAACAGTACCGTCTTGACACCTTAGATCTCCGGTTTATGCGAGCCGGTTTCACTACCTACGTGTACCAAAGTCTCAAGCGTCTACGCAAACTCAGCCCCAAGTAGTTTATACTAGCAGTCAGCACCATCCTAAAACACTTCTAAGCGAGCGACCAATGCAAATAAGTGTATGATCTCCAAAAAGATGAAAAATCATGAAAAGAAAGCTAGATAGCCAAAAATATAAAGACATGTTTCCTTCTAAGTTAGGTGCTCCTCACCCGAGAATTTAGCCCAACGACACGAAAACTCATTGAAAAAATCAATGATATAAGCTTATGATCAATGAAGAAGATCAAAACAGAAATGAGATCATATTCACTAACAGGTCGACTTGCCATGAAAGTGTATGGACAACGGGCTTAATGTGATTGCGCTAGAACAAACAGGGTGAACTTGCCGCGAGAACCTTGACACCAAGCTACAATAGCATGACTGGGACCGATTTGCATAAGAAGGAGACCTCCGAAGACTTGTAGTCCAGTGTCGTCATGGTACTCGTTTTGTTCTTACCAAGAATCCCGGTTTTTCCCAACTTTGCGAACGGAGAAGCTGCCTCGTGCTTGCCGACTTTTTCCTGTTTTACTTGAGGACAAGCAAAGATTCAAGCTTAGGGGAGTTTGATAACACGAAATCGTATATATATTTTGATGCATAATTCAACTGAAGTTTAACTGTTTTCGATCCGATTTCGGGTTATTTCCGTGTTATTTGTCTGATGTTTTGCAGGTATTTGATGATCACGTCTAAACAAGGCAATATGAAGAAAAGAAGCAATCTCAGATGAAATATAGACGAAAACCGGATGAAAACATCATGAAAAGCGCAAAATGCTGATTTTGCTGCTGTGACGACCGTCACACCTTGTGACGACCGTCATGCAAGCAAAAACGCCCCACTTCAAATGCACGTGAAAGAAGCAGTTCCAAGTCCCAAATAGTGGACCACTACTCCCTGATAATTCTGCCTCAAAGTCCACCTTCTTCAAGTGATAACCGTTAGAATTCCATTTCTATAAAAGGGGAAGAAGGGGGACTCAGAAAGGGAGCCACATTCATACAACGAAGTGCTGCCGAATTCTATTTCCAGAGCAAAAGTTCAGTTTTATTTTCTTTCCTATTTTTTTGTTGCCTTTCATTCCTTCTATAATTTTTATTTCCGTTGTACGATCAAAATTGGCACAAAGACCAGAATCCTGCCAACATTTGTGGAGGATCTGCCTAAAGGTCAATTGGAATATTTACAGGTTTCTCATTTCAATCGTAATTCCAGTTTTTATTATGATGCATGCTATTATTTATTGTTTTCATTTATGTTTTACCTTTCCCAAATCCATGTCTAGCTAAATTAAAGTAATCGATATGTAGTAATAATTTGAAAAAGATTTGATAATAACCGGTTGAAAACTGTCTTTTTCAAAGGTCGTTTATGGTCTGAGTGTTTAAAATTAATTTACTGAATAAACTTCGCCGCGAAAGCGAGAACTTATTTAAAAGTAGTTTTGCCACGAAAGTGGGAAATTAATTAAGGTATAAACCAACAAGCGAAAGCTGCGGCAAGATTAGATAGTAAACACTAGTCATTCATTTTAATAACAGCGAAAGCACTTTAAAATGAATTAGAACTTAGAGATTTCCAAAAAATAATTTTAACCCCGAATGGGACACGAAAGCGTACGTTTGGCCCTTAGAATTATGATTAGCGTCAATAACCATCGTGAGGCGAGAGTCTTCAGATCACCATTTTCTGCTTAAATAAACTCTGAAAAATATTTTGTATACCAGTAACTTGTCAAATCCCCGAAGAATATAATCACTGCATATCGATTCAATTAATTATACTTTAATTAACATTCTTAGTTCCCTTTAGTGACAATCTTATTCCCTTCAGCATTATCTACCTAGCTAAACATAGTAACTCCCGAGAACACTAGTTTGATTACGAGTCCCTGTGGGATCGATATCTATTATTACTACGCGATAGATTGTGCACTTGCAGTTAGGTTGTATTAGACATAGAAAGTCGCGATCACATGCAAGTGTAAATTATCCAACAGATAGACTACACTAAAATGGATACCTAGACTATACATACAATTTTCATCGATATACCTCATCGCAAAAATTTCACGTGTCTGCAAGTCTTCAAACTTCTACCTCTGTCTATCCCTATCTCTTCCTTCGCGGAAAACTATTTGTCTTTGCTCCCTTGCTGCCATGGTTGGTGGTTGGTTAGTAGAAAATGAGGGTTTTAGTGAAATTTGTGATTTGAGAATTTTTGTGGAATGTGGATGAAAGGTTGGATTTTTATAGATGAAAATTGAGTGGGATAGTGGGAAATGATAGTTGAATGGGAGGTTAATGAGGTTTAGTGGGTTTTCAATGTGGTCAATAGTGGAGGAAGTGGGAGTTTTTGGAGGTTGAAGATGAATAGGATAGAGAAAATGAGGTTTTTCTCAATTCTGGTTTGTAAAAGCTTCAAACCCCTTGGCGTCCGCCTAGGGGTAGATGGCGCCTGCCATCCTTGTCTTATAGGTCTTGTATGAGATTTGGGCCTTGACTGGGTTTAGATCCTCGTTTGGGGGTGCATGTAGCGTTTTCTGAGATATTGGTACATGCAAGAGACACAAATAATATTTTTACATGATATAAATGATAAAAATGTGCGTTAAACATGAATAATAATAATAAAGATCATGCAAATTTTAAAATTTAAAATTTAACCGAAACTTAACCGATAAATTTAAATATATGCGGAAATAAAACTACTAAAAATAATAATATGTATGGGGTGAATTAAATGGCTATAATAGTGCGGTAGAAAAAAAACAATATTAGCAGTGCGGTAAAAATAATGATAGTAACATGGTAAAATCTCCTACACACTCAGTGTGAGAAATGTCCTCAATGCACTAGTAACTCATTTTAAGTGATTGGCAACAGACACCTTGATTCATATGTGGACAGGATGCCTGCGCCTCTGCAAGCTGGCGTCTGAGACTATAGATTTTGTGATATAGGGAATCATATTCGGTGGCATGTGTTGCATCAGAGACCTCCGTCTGTAAGGTTAATTCAGTAAGCTCTTTGCGAAGAGAAAAAATCTCCTTGCGCATAGTATCGAACTCAAAATAAATGCTACATCGCTGTAGATGAACATTAGAGGAATACAATATGGTCCTTTCTGAGAGAGGTGTATGATGGTATATAGGAATAGGTGAGGTCTTAGGTCTGGCACGTGTTTCATCCTGGCCTTCTAGGGCATACGACCAGTTTTCCTTATGGTGGACATTGGTTCGGTTCAGATTAGATAGTCCAACGTAGTGAATGGTCTCGTCGTCTATTAGGAGTTTGAAATCGGCAAGTCCAAAGAAATCTCTCCTCACTAGGCCACGATCCAAACAATGGTTTAGGTCAATAAGGGTGTAGCCACAATAGGTGGTCAGGTGAGATGATTTGGTGGCAAGACCTAGGGCATAAGTTATGTGTGTCACTGTACCTCCTACATAGATGGGTCCTTCAGAAGATCTAGCGGTTAGGTTAAGGTTATCCATAAGGAAATTTCTACTGGATATAGGACATGACTGGGAGGTGCAGAAGAGCATAAGGATCTCTTTAGCACTTACATGGATGTCGGTTTCACTTTTTCCAAAAAAGGTCTGAGCTAGAATCATCTGGAAGTATCTAAAGGCTGGGTTATGGACCTTATTTGATAGTTGGGTAGAAGAATCATGGCCTCCTCCACTGGTGATGTGACTCTAGAACTCATCTAGCTCATCCTGCATAACATTTACTTTCGATAGATCATGTATACCATCTAGGCCATGCTGAAATCCTAACAGGTTAGCAAAATCTTTGTGGTTGAGGATGTATTCTTTTCCGAATAATTTGAAAATAATATGCCCTCTTTTAAATCCTCTACCAGCATAGGGTTCGTAAATGAGAGAGCTAAGGAATTCTAAGGTTAAGTTTTTGTACATGACATTAATTACATCAAATTATTTTTCCCGTTGGAGTTGATGGTTGAGGTATCTCACACTAGCTTCAAGACCTAAGGTTTTAAGGCAGTTGGAATCAGGGTATCTGGTTGGGAGCATGGGTCGCTCAGAAAAGGATTCCAAACTGTTTCCTCTACTTATCATCCCTGAACATAATGTGCATATCATCCTGGTTCTGCATCCTGAAAAATATTTTAGTGGAGAATGCTATCGAGGGTGATAGGATCTGAGACCTGAAACATAAATACACAAGTCAGTCCTGTTAAGCAGATAATAAATGTAAATAATTCACCTTTTGACAATAAGAAAAATAAAAATAACAAGGAAATAAAATGGTTGTGGGTTACCTCCCATGCAACGCTTGTTTAACATCGGTAGCTTGACGATTATGGAACTTAGTTAGTAGATGTGGCAATGGGTGGTTCGATAAGAGTATGACTGGAGTAATAGGTAGGGATGTCTCCTTCATAATAGTGTTTCAATCTTTGTGTGTTTACTATAAAAGGACTGCATGAATGATCTCGAATTTCCACTACCCTAGACTTCAGGACTTGGGTGACCTCATAAGGACCAGTCCATCTTGAGCGTAACTTACCAGGAAATAGATGCAATCTAGATGGTTCAAATCGTCGTAATTTGATTTATAAAATTTTTAAATATAATTTATTTGGTAACGGTTTAAAGCGCAACTAATTATTTAATTTTTACATTTAGCAACAGTTTAAATCATTATTAATTTGTATGTATTGTATTATATTGTTTTATAATATATTCTTTTCTTTAAATTATTATCTACTAAAATAGTTACATTATTTTTTCTTTAAATTATTTATACAATAATATTTTTATTTATAGTATTATTTTTTAATTTTATTTTCTATCGCTTTTTAACGTAGTAAAATTAATTCCAAAATTTAATATCAAATAAGCATTATAATATCAAAAAAACGTGAGTTTCATAATCATGTAAAATGAAAGTTCCATAATCATGTCATGTAATACTAAAAACCGAAAACATATCAAATCATAATCTTATAACAATAAGTATCAGATGAACGTCTACCATCAGCGAGTGATTCCAATCCCTGGAAAAAAATTGTATTAAAATAATACTCTTTAAAATAATACTCCTAAGCTTTAACTTTAAATTCATCAAAATAATATACCTGTCTTCCACTATAATTTTTCATTTGCATTAAGAGTTCAATTTCCTCTTTCATAACATTGTCTCTTTGCATCGACCTATAGGATGTATGTGTTGACCTGAAAGAAACATGCGTCAACCTGAAATACTTATGTGTTGACACATACTGAACATAAAATTTGGTTTTACAAAATCTTTAGTATGTGTAGAAAAAAATTATATCTTTCATGAACAAAGAGAACCCAACAATCACTTACAACAACAATTGAAGGAATATCAGTCTGCCCTGGAGAGCCATGTGACACATCCATTCCTAGAATGAGAGTAGGTGCTTTGGAAACAATAGGAAAAGACAGAGAACTTTCAACACTCAACAATGAGTTTAACCCACCATGCTGCAGGAGAATAATTGAATTAAATGGATAAAACATTCTCTGATATAATTAAGAAAGCAATAAAAATCAAGCACATGGGAAAATATACAAAAGAGTTCAGAAATGGCAGTGGTACTAACTACGTGTAGAAAGTAGCCACTCAACTTTTTACCATAATACCAAACCTAAACTACATACCTTGGCATTGATCTTCACCAAAATATTACCCAGATACTGATCATTGACTCTTACGGGACACATGCACTGATTGACGATTCCATAATCAACAAGATTCTTCTTTTTCCATGGGCCTTCAATGTCACAATAATTTTCATCTAGTATACTATAAAGTTACTAAAAGCATAAAAATAAGGTATAATAACAGCAAAAACAGAAAGAGATCAAACTCCTTTAAAAGTCAATAACCAACCATCCCATACAGAAACAATTTTAATGTAGGCAGATTGCAGTGGTTACATTTGTTTAATTGTGCAAGAGTTCCAACATCTAACACCAAATGTACCTTAGGTGTTGATGTACTCATTAAAAATAAAAAGCATGCATTATAACATATTACTTACCCTATAAATGCAGCCCCATAGCGGAGACCATCAAACGCACACCTGAAAAAAAATACCAACAGAATTCAAGACAAAGAAAGCTATGAAGTTATATATAATCTTTGAAAAGAAATTATAGTTATAACTCCAAAAGTTAAACTATAAAAGTTGCACCATACCAGCGACCACTGCAAAAAAAGACACATGTGGCAAAGAGGCTCAATTGCATAATAGAAAAACTCCTTCCAGGTCTATCCTTGCTAACTTCTATATTATCCAACCTCATAATACAATAACCTGGAAGGTAAATTCATCGACAATAACATATTTCTTCAGCTCACGAAAGTACAACCAAATGACAAAAACCAATTCTAATCTACAGGTATTAACAACATAACCAAATCTATTCCAGATAAGTGTCTGAAGAAACAAGTAAAGAGACTCAGTATATAACATATGAGCATAAAAATGAAGAGCACCTCCAACTATGGATGCAAAGGCAATTATGGGACCTTGTTTCCCGGAAAGAAGAATGACAATTGAACTCCATGCAGACAAAATGGCCGTTGTTTTCGTAACTAATTTTGTCTTGCAATCTAAGGAGTTACGCTTAAATAGTTGACCATATGCCAGTAGTAACAATTGTCCCAAAGAAATAGCATAAACAATTCTAGGAATATAACTTTTTCCAATGCTTTTAGGCATCAGTGCAACACCAAATTCATCCCTGTCTGTGATCCAATGCACAATTATTAGCATATAACACAAGATAGTACCCAGTATGACATACTTCCATGGCCAATCAAACAAGCTGCAATTGGTGGCCTTGTAAAGCCAAAGTGCCAACAGAATCAAAATCAACATTGGTATAATTTTTGATGTATAGTCCCAAACAGGTAAATTTGATGTTATGTTGGCAATCCATGAAATGTAGTCTTTCATGAAAGCAGACGTTGTAGCCTACTTGGACAACCCAACTTCAATGGCGAATCGGTAGAGGGTGCTCAAAAGAAGGAACCCAATGCTTTGCAGGCACAAATACCTTAGTATGTAAGAAATTCAAAGAAAATACTTGGTTCTAAAACAAAAAAAGAAAGCAAATTAAATTAAACTAAACCAAACACATACTTCTGTTAGCAGCTTCTCCTTGATAACTGACTGATGTAATGCCACAATCCCAGATGTGCTGAAAAGAAAATTTGCTACTTTTCCTTCTGTCGCTACTGCGAAAAAAGGTGCCGGCAATGACAGAAGAGTCGCCACTACTCGTTATTTATCCCAAAAAAGGGAAAGAAAATGATTAGAGAAAACCTGACAAAAATGGGAGAAGAAAGGTCATCGCAACCATGTCTCGGGTTCGAGAGTCGGTTACGCAAGGGGAAGGTATTAGCACCTCTCACGTCCTTCGTACTCGACGGGATCCACGCTTGTTGTCTATCTAAGAAGGTGTTTATCTATCTAACTAAAGGTCTGAGGGACAAAACAAAAGAAAATAGACTCGACAGAGCATCGCCGCTCTGTGCCTACGTATTTCGTCATGCAATGGGAAAGTCAGAGTCAACGTAGTTCAGCTAACTACGGGTGAAAAGTGGGGAAAGGTTGCTCACCAAGACGTTGCAGTCTTGTGCCTACGTATTCTCATCTAGTATGAGAAATCAGAGCAAATATAGTTCGGGCTAACAAGAACACTGGTTTGTTCAAATGTTTTGGACCCGAGTAGGGTTAAAACTTAGTTCTAGCAGTTAGGTGTATGCAGCTCGACCATTGGAGACTTAGGCGTTACCTGTTTGCGGTAGAACCAAGAGTTAACAAAACTCTTTTTATGAAAAGGTTTTTCGTTATTAGGATCCCAAAGGATAAAAAGGTTTAAAAGTGTTCTTTTTTGAAGTCTTTTAAGAGAAGAAGTGAATTCATTAGGGTTTGCAAGTCATGTTGCACTAAAGACTATGACTTAGGAGCGAATGCGTCGCATATCACCCTAAGGGTGTACACTAAACACTTTAGGAAATTGAGAGGAAGCCACTCAATCACCATTTCCCAAGTAGCTTAAGGCTCGTAACGTACAACATTCATTAACCAATATTAAGTGTTTTGAAATTGTTTGAAGATGAGAAGGAGAGAGGACACACTAAAGGGAGACTAACTCAAACCTAGTAGTTGTCATGCAAAGTGGCCTTAAAGTTGAGGTAAAAGGGATGCTACCTAATGTTGTCATGCATGGTTTAAATCCTAAGGTCTATCATAATCTCAAAGAGATTAGAGATCCTAAGGGAGCATGGAAGAAAGAAAGCGAAAGAAGAAGGAAGTATCATCAAGGCATTAGATATGAAAGATGCAAATATGCATATGCAATGCAACACACAAGCAAAGGGAGGAAAAAGTGTGGGGTAAATACCTCCACAAGCACATCTCAACCTTTATTAATCCAAGAAAACAATGCAAAAAGAGAAAACAACACCCAAGCAAGGAAGGAAAGAGTGTGGGGTAACCACCTCCACAAGCACATCTCAACCTTTATTAAAGCAAGAAAACAATGCAAAAAGAAAGAAATTATGAATCTTACAACATTCAAATACCAATCCTAATGCATAAAAGCACACCAAGTGAAAAGGAAAGAGGGAAATAATTGAATGAGAAGATGGGAGGAAAAATGAGCACCTAAGGAACTCATGAGGGCACTCAACCAAACATACCACATTCAATATGCAAGCAAATCAAACAAAGGGTCCTCAAAGGCTCACTATTTATGACATGCTTCAAGTTCCTCCTAAGGAGGGACTAAGCCTTCATAAATAGGATCCTTAAGTCATAGGACAGAGGTATAGATGAGGGTAGAATGTAATCAAAGTAAATGAAGAGAAACACATAAGAGAATGCAAACAAAAGCATGTAAAAGATTGCGAACATTCACACATATTCACAATTAGAAACCCTAATGTAAGGCCTAAAAGACAAGCATGCTTCAACAAGTTATAAATCAAATTATGACCTATAATTGAACCTACACACACTTCAACATGTCTATAGCATGAATCCATAAGAGTTAGAGGTTCAATTAATGAACAAAAGCCATTTACAAAGCAAACTAGTTCCAACATGTGTGTAAACCTTAATTATAGGACATCTAACTTGGAAATTACCCTAAAAATGGTAAACATACTCAAAAATTACCAAATAAAATCCTAGATGACCCCTAAGGTGTTAGCAACCAGGGGTCAAAAGTAAGAGGAGAAGGTCCAAACAAAACTATGCAAATAGAAGTGAAAATCAAAGGGATACCCTAAATGCAAGGGTGAATCGAGGGTCATTAAAACTAACCTAAAACCCTACCCAAAATTAATCCAACCAGGGGTAAAATGGTATTGAAACATCACTTAACATATCATGAACATGAGAAACAATTATCAGCCATTGAAAATGAAAATCACTCAAGATATAAAATCAAAAACAAGCAATGATCAATTTTTAACCAATTAAAACACCTCAAAAGTAAAAATCTATATTTAATTGAAAAATGACCCAAAAAATTAAAATGAAAATTCCTAAAATCAATTAACATCCTAAAATGTGTGAAAATATTTTTTGCAAGACTTTTACATTATTTGAGGTATTTTATTTGATTTAAAACTCAAACAGAAAATAAAATGTAAAAAAGAATAAAAGAAAAGAAAATAAACAAACATGCGTGATGAATAGCAAAAATATGCAGTTAGTTTGCTGGGCTTTATTCAAAGGGGGTGTGAGTTTCAGTTCTGGCCCAATCCAAAACGCAACTGAGTGGAACCCTAAGTCCTTATAGGGTACGCATCAAACTGCTAAGAAATAACTCTTCTCTATCAAAATCTACCCGTCTGGAGATTACTCCGTGAGAGAAATCAATGTCGACCTCTGCTTGAGGAATGAGTCAATGACCTGGACTCGGAGGGGAAAAGGGTCAAACTTGGACTCTGCAGGGATACAACATTGCATTAGTCCCACTGCTGGGGAAATAAACCCAAATCTACCAGTCAAGGAAAGCTTCAGTCTCAACCCACTTAGGAAAGTAGCACATCAGGCTAATCAACGTTCAATGCTTGGGATGGCCAGGCTCTGTCGGGGATATCAATCTCGCCCTGCTGAGGATAATCTTGATCCTACTCTGATAAGGGACAAATGCCATCTCAATTTGCTGCAGTCTCAAACTGCTCAGGGGAAACAATCTCAAACTGTACGTCTCTGCTGAGAAAAACAATCCTGATTCAATAACATCAACACAGGGAATACAGAATACCAATCATGGAGTTGGGATCACTCGAGCCTTGTGTCGGGGAATGTGACAACATACGAGTCACTAGGAATCATCGGGCCAGGTACAATTATGCTTTTTCTGGTTTAGGGATAGGTTTATGGTGATAGGGATTTATTTCTGGTTACCAACAAGAGTGGATTTGAAGGGGAAATACTAGACGAGAACTAGCATTCAAGGTGGACTATCAGACGAGAACTGATAGCGACATATGTTAGGTTGTCAGAAGAGAACCGACTTACGGGCTCTGGATATCCGACGGGAATTGATTTCTGGTTTGCCAGACGAGAACTGGGCTTTAAAACTGTGTTGGCCAGACGAGAACTGGTTGGACAATAGGTTAAAGAAAAGGTGACCAGACAGGGCTGGTTCCTGTTTTGGATTTCAGACGAGAACTGATCTCCGGTTTTCCAGACGAGAACTGGACTTTAAAACGATTCGGTTACAAGGTTCAGCCAAGTAACAAGTTAGGCTGTAGGATAACAATCCAATGACAGCAAGGCTTCTTCAGAAGGTTCAGGTTATTGGTAGGGTAATGACACGATTCCCCGACACTCAACTCTTGATAGGGTGAACAAACTCATTTGAACAACTTGCCCCAATGCAATTCAACTTGCCCCAATCCGACTCTTGGGAACATTCATTCTGAACAGAAAGCAGCTGGCAACGAGACAATCTTCAGATGGCTTGCCTCAACATCTGTACAACGGAAGGATTCATCCTCAACTAACCAACTCTCAGCATGGTTGGTTTCAATATCTCTGAAGTAGCTTGCCCCTGAACGAGCGTTGAGCGACTCAACATGCCCTGATTGAACACTGGAGGGATCTGCCCTCAAATCACAGGAGTTCTGGATAGCTGCCCCTGATTGGGTCTCGAGAAGACCAACTTCTGATCAACGCCTCTCGAACAAACTGTCCCATAATCAACCGATACTCTGGGACTTGTCCTCAGACTAACTGATTCCAAACTCACTGGAAGTCAATGCCCCAAATTCACAGGGCTTCGCAGCATACCGTTCTGATCCAGACTGCTACGATTCAGTCCTGATTGACTATTCCCTGTTGGAGTCCCTTCGTATCAACTGCTGACCTGCAATTAAAATTGTTTATTCACGAATGGTAATTTTAATGCAGTGTTCATGCAGATTTTGAAAAAATGTATGCTGTCACTCATTTACGTGTCATGATAGTGAGTGACGAATGAACTAAAGAGTTCAAACGTAGTGCTGATTTGATCAGTGAAAAATACAACAAGGATATGATTAGCAAATCATGTAGGAGTCAGGTTACTCAACCTTATCGTAATGCGCTTTCAGAATAAACCCTGTCTCAATTAGGTCTTTTAAGGGTTGTATCGTGGTCGGGTTCACGGTTCGTGAAACAAAGGATATTTGGCTCAAATTATGATTTGTACCCACCCCTTCTACGTGATGATCTCCGATCCTAAAGTTCAGTTAACTTGGCTCGAGCGCTCGCCTCTTCAAGAGGTATGTTGAATATTGGGAACAACTGGTTAAAGAACTCACAAGGTGTTTCGGAGTGACAGTTACTCCTTTTTCATTTCGGTGTCCGTATCTACACGACTTTGTCCTTGTTTGAGGATTCTTTTTTTTTTATCCTTTCTTTTTCATTCTTTTGATTCCCTAATTTTTGCCTGGACTGACTCTTCAGAGTTCTCTTCGATTTTTCTTTTGAAGTCCAGCGGGATGCCCTGATTTTTTCCTAAGTATTTGCTTTTTAGCTTTTCTCTTTTCTTTTTACTTAGCGGGCTTTCTTATTCCTTTTTTCTTTTTCTTGGAACAAGTCGTGCGACACTGGCTGTCTGGATTCATCCGAGAGGTTCATAACTGCCTCACTCCTGATTGGTGAGGTTTAACCATTGTGGTTGATGAGGTACGACCTCTGGGGAGGAATACGATGTGATTGGTCCTCAAAAGGCAACACTCCTCTATAAGACTTGAACGCTCGATCAAGCTAACTGACAACTACCCTGCCCCGGGTTAAGATGTAAGGGTTTAAAAGTCCAAAAAAACTCCTACTTCTCGGCTCGAAGTGGTTAACAAGGGATTCTCTTCCTTATCTCTCCAGTGTTTAGGGGATTTGAAACAATGCTTGTACATCATAGGCAAGGTTTTATCTGAAAGCATACGATCATCGGTTATGAGTATTCAGTTTCGTCATCCTCCCTCAAATCTTTACTAATCATAGTGATAAAGTGGAGTGAATAAAGTGCAAGTTTCAGTGTAATGCAGTAAATGAGTGACAACGACATGATTAATTCAGAAAAATGCATAGTCACTTTATTAATATTACCATTCGAAACAAACAATGTTTAACAGCAAGTAGTAACTAACAGAAAAGAAACTACAAATGCAAATGATAAAAAGTCCGAGGAGCCAATGCTGAGGACGTCTACCTGTCTGGACCACTGGCCTCTGGAAATAAACCTCTGAATCTGCGAGCTCAAACAGCTGAGAGGTTGTCATGCACAACCAAAACTCCCTCTGGAAAGGAAATGCACCTTTTGTCGATCAATTGTTGCACTTTTGCCTGAAAAGCTTTGCAATCTTCAGTTGAATGCCCCAGGGATCCACCATGGTAACCACACTGAGCATGAGGATTGTACCTAGGAGGGTAAGGCTCTGGCACGGGCTTAAGAGCTTTCGGTTCCACCAAAGAATTCTGAATCAAATGTGGCAGAATCTGGCTATACGGCACAGGCACTGGATGGGAAAGAGCATTCCTTCGTTCCAAGTTGTTATGAGGTCGGTTCTGATTTTGACGCTGATTATGATAACCTCGGCCACGGGCTCGTGGATTTGCAAGAGGAGCGACATAAAGTTCCCGATGTGGTGCCCTAGGCACAATTGCCTGTCCAGAATAACGAGACACAGAAGATACTGACCGCTGAGAAGACGGAGAACCAACAGATTTCACCGATTCGTCTCGAGGATACCCAACATCATTCATGATTGCGTTGACCACAACTCCTTCTTCAGTTTGAAAGCTATAGAGAGATTCAGTCTCACTAGCATGACCGCCTGAAACATTTTGGATTCTTCCAGTCTTTACACCATACTCTATGCGCTCTCCCGCCCTTACCAATTCAGAGAAATTTGGTGCCTTTCCAAGCATTCTTTCGAAGTACGGGCTCTGCAAGGAGTTTACGAACATGCCTTTTAGCTCTTGGTCTAGGAGCGGTGGTTGCACTCTAGCAGCAAATTCTCTCCATCTCTGAACATACTTCCTGAAAGGTTCATTGTTCCCTTGAGACAATTCTTGCAGCTGCATGCGACTAGGAGCTTCATCAAGATTGTAGTCGTACTGCTTCATAAAAGTATTGGCTAAATCCCCCCATGATCGGATCTGATCACTCTCTAACTGCATATACCAACTCAGAGGTGCCCCAGTCAGACTATCTTGAAAGCAGTGAATCATCAGCTTGTCGTCGTGCACAAATGAAGTCATTCTTCGGCAGAACATCACCAAATGTTGCTTTGGGCAACTATCTCCTTTGTACTTTTCAAACCTCGGCATTCTGAACTTCGGAGGTAACACTAGGCCAGGAACCAGACACATGTCTGCAGCACTAGGGTTAACAGCGTCTTTACCTTTCAAGGCTTTGAATCTTTCATCCAATGCACGGAACCTTCTAGCATACACGGGAGCTAAGGGGTCTTCAGACTTTGCTATCGGGACCTCTCTTCGGGACTTTGGCACAGGGAAGGCAACACCCTGGTAGTCTGAGATATCAACAGAAGGAGAGCGTTCACCTTGGACAACGAGCTGCTCACGTAGATCTCGGTCTTCAACAGAAGGATGTACAAGCTGAGCTGCAGTAAGGTTGTTCACTTGCGGAAAGTCTTCGTCATGCATAGATCCATACAAAGGATTGGACGTCACAGTGAAACCTGACAAGGTATCAACAAACTGGAAGCTGCTCTCTGACATAGCTACCTTTCAACTGAATTCACTGCTCAAATCTGCTCAAATCTGCTTCAACCCCTTGGTCGTCTTCAACACTCACCTTCAGAATCAAAATAACGGCTGGATAAGAGCTCTGACTAGCTGGCGAATGACATGCAATATGATGCAGGAATGCTTATGCAAATGCAATGCAAGATGCAGCAAACACGGGATCACAGCCCCCACAAAGCTCTGATTGTTGTTGCGCTGCTGACGGGATAAGTCTGCTCTGACGAGAGAAAACTAAGATATCGGGTAGGCTGAAAGTCAAGTTTCCTGCAAAAACCCTCCCACTCACGGGTATGGACCTAAACTGACACAAGTTCAGCATCCTATGCGGTCGTCGACTTCATAGACTTTCAAGACTGATAATACGATACCCAGAAGGTGTGGCATCATCCTGTCCTGAAGAGGCCTCACTTAGCCAACTTCCAAATGATCGGTCCCCAGAGTCGACAATCCACCAAACCAGCAACCGTCTCAACCCAAAGGGTTGAAAGAGAAGCCAACCGGGAGAACCTAGTCTGAGCGTGGATTTCATGAGACACTAGCGCCTGCCAAGCAAGTGCGCGCCCACTAATTTCCACTCTAAGTCTATGGTGCACTCAAGCCTGGGTCTGGCTTCTCACTCATCAGAGCTCCCATCCCACAACAGCACAATAGCAACAGATAATAATATAGTGCGGGAAATGTAAATACATCAGTAGCATACAACATAAAAGTGCGGGAAATGTAAATACATCAGTAAAATACAACACAAAAAATAAACACCCACATACACGCAAACAAGCGCTAGGATTGACTCTCTTAAGGGATGTTGGATCCCAAATGCATAAGGAACCGGAGAACCAGAGATTCTGGGTTCGATCCCCAGCAGAGTCGCCAGCTGTCGCTTACGCGAAAATAAGGTGCCGGCACAATAGAAGAGTCGCCACCTTTCGTTATTTATCCCTCGGAACGGGAAAGGAAACGATCGGAAAAACCTGACGAAAAAGGGTAAGACAAGGTCGTCGCAACCATTGTTTGGGTTCGGGAGTCGGTTACGCAAGGGGAAGGTATTAGCACCCCTCACGTCCGTCGTACTCGACGGGATCCACGCTTGCGGGTTTGTCTACAGGTGAAAAACAATCTATCTACGGCTGCTAGATCTAAACTGAAAGAAATTGACTCGATAGAGCGTCGCACTCTATGCCTACGTATTCTCATCAGAGAATGAGAAATCAGAGTCTACGTAGTTCGGGAAACTACGGGGAATTTTGCTCGGCAAGACGTCGTGTCTTGGGCCTACGTATTCTCGTCAGAGAAATCAGAGCATGACGTAGTTCAGGCTAACTACGACTAAACAGGGGTGTTCTCGGTCACACAGGGGTGAGAGATTAAGTTGACGATACTAGCGTACGCATTCTAGCAGTTAGGTGGACGCTGCTCGACCATTGGAGACTTAGGCGTACCTGTTTGCGGTAGAACAGACGTAGTGTGTTGGGTTTAAAGGTATGGGAACCTACGGGAACTAGAACTACGGTCTGGTCTCAAATGCACTCGGGCAAGAGAAAAGGAAAACATCAGTCGTCAGCGGGAAAGTCTCGTTCGCACAGCAGCGAGAGAACAAAAGGTTAGTTGTTAGTGTGCTCGCTAGGATATCGCATCCTATACCTACATATTATCATCATAAAAATCAGAGCAGCTGTAGTTCAGCTTACAGCTAAGGGGAAAGGTGGCCGCCAATACATCAGTATTGTGCCCACGGGGGAAGTTTGCTCGCCAATACATCAGTATTGTGCCTACGTATTCTCGTCAGAGAAATCAGAGCACGACGTAGTTCAGGTACTTCGGGGACCACAACACAAATCTCATTTTATTAATATTCGGAAGGTTACAATGATAGAGTACAGGAAAATAAACTCCTAAAAAATCATACCCATCTATCATGGAAAATCTAATGAAAAATAGTCCCCTAACAAGTGGACCTTTAATTCTACCTCTAAAAAGGCGTAAAAGAAACTCCTAAAAGAAAATATATCCTAAAAAGAAAATATTAAAATACTATCATTTTTCTATATTCCACTATATTTCCCATTTTTCTATTTTTATATTACATATTCTTTTTCTTAAAAAAATCTAAGCAAATGAATATAAAAAAAAATAATGAAAAAAAAGAGAAAAACAAAGGGGGGGTGCATCAGTTCAGCCAGGGGTACACAGCCAGTAAAATAGAACAGAATTGGGGGCCCAGCCCAATAAGTAAATTCTGAAAAGAAAATAAAAAAGGCAGGGGGGGAGGGGAAGAAAAGCAAACCAGGGTGTTGATCAGCAATGCGTACAGGGCCCAGCCCATTTACCAAGCACACACAAACGGGGGGGGGGGGGGGGAACGAAAATGGGGGATGTGAAACAGAATGGGCCCTAGAGGCCCAATACCCAACCAAGCCCTTTGATCCATCCCCTTCAGCAAACATAACCCTAATCCTTTCTTGGCCAAAACACTGTTCATCCACGCCGTTTCTCGTCTCCAACCTTTCTCTGTCTCCTTCTCAGCCACCCTCTCTCTCTCAAACTTCACCTTTCTCAACTGATCTCAAATGTCTTCATTCACATCTTAACCAAAACATTCTGAATTTCGTAATCACCATGTTCAGTAGTTGCTATGGAACGTTGCTGCGATTCAACAACGGGAGTTGAAGGGAGATCAAAGAGTTTGTTGGTGATAGTTGTTTAGCAAAGAACAACGAAGGAGGTGCTCAACGAATCTGGACCTCTAAACCGGAGTTTCTTGAAGATGCTTCAAAGATAATGAACTTGTGCGCAGACGATGATGAAGAGTCTCAGAGCAATTCTTGTACGAGAGGAAAATGATGAAGGCGCATGTTGAAAGATTCATGAAGATAATCTGGAGAATCTGGGAAATAATGAAGAACTGACGAACATTCTTGAAGGAGAACTGAAGGAAGATCTGATGGATCTTGAAGTTCATTGGATGTACAGACGAATGTTGAAGGTCTTATGAAGATCGATGGAGATCTTCGAAGAAGATGAAGCTGCGAAGAAGCTTTCTCAGATGAAGGTATGAACAATATGATGAATCTGGAAAACCTGGTGAATCTTGATGAAGGTGGACGAATGTTCTTCGTTGATGAGTTCTGGATGAAGAACGAGGGTTTTCTGGAGATCCATTGCAGGTTGTTGATGAAGATCATCTGCGTTCTGGAAAACTCATGAAGAACAAGGATGAAGGTTGAAGAACTTCATCAGTTACTGGGCGAATCTGGGATGAAGAGGATGATGAAGGTTGTTGAGGATTTTGGACGAACACATCAAGATCTGGAAAATATCACGGTTATGATGAAGGTTCTTGGCAGTGAACGATGGATTTTCCGGTGAGTTCTTGCTGTTTCCGGCGAAGATTGGCCGTGAGAACCACCGTTTGATCTTGCCGGTGATGTTCTCCGGCGTTTGCATGGCCGGAGGGGGAGAGAGGTAGGGGACGATACGTGGCGCGATGCATGCAGGGATCAGCGTGAGTGGGACGCGTGGGTGATGGTGGAGGAGAGAGGGAGAGACACGTGGGCTCTGCATGCAGAATGAGAGAGTCAGGTGGCTTCGTGTGAGGCGAAAACGTGGCGAGAAGAAGAGGAATCTGAGATGAAACGTGGCAAAAAAATGGAGAGAGGAATTGAGGAAAGCACACGCGGATGCTTTATATGGATGACACCTGGACTGGACCTGGGGTGGGCCTCCACACAGACACCTGGCCCACCGAACTAAGACTTTGAATTAACCACTAATTAATACTGCTTAATGACTAATTAAACTCAATTAACTAATGAACACCTAATTAACTCTAATTAAATGCAATTAAGACTAAACAAAAATTAAAACAGTAATTAAATCCTAAATAAAAATTAAAACTATTCTAATCCTAATTAATTCTAATAAACTCTAATTAACATCTAAACAAATGAGATTAAAATCTAATTAAACTCTATTAAATCCTAATTAAATCTAAAAAGGAGGATTAACCTAAAAAAACTCTATTAATTTCTAATTAATTCTACTAATTTCTATACAAACAAAAAATAGAAAAATTCTATTAATTCTATTTAAAAATCCTAATAAAAGGGATTATCCTATTAAAAAAAATCATGCTAAAAATTCTACTTAAAACTCTAAAAACAAGATTTATTCTTAAAAGAAATTAAAACTAGAATCTATTTAAAAAACCAATTAATATTCTATTAAAAAAATCTATCTAACACCTAGAAAAATCAATTAACCCATAAAAAATTCTAGAAAATAAGGGAAAAACCCTAAAAAAGCGAGGAAGCCGATTAAATCGATTAGCGACTATATCGAAATAAACGATAAAAATCCCGGACACCGAGATGTCCTCAAAAACAACAGCGAGAGCTGAAAACACCGGGACGAGCACCGATTCTCAAAATACGTCCCCGTATTGGTCTGAAATGCCTGAAGCGCGATCAGAGGGCTGTAATCCCGATAAAGTCAATCTGACTGGAAAAAATGCAATGTACGTGGTATGCTAATGCAAAATGAAATGAGTCGAAACATGAGCCAAATTGCGATGAGTAGTTGGTCAAATTTTGAGGTGCAACAGGTTTGTCCCACGATTTTCAAGAGCTTCAAAGCAATCATCAGCCTAGTCAGGGGCAATCTTCTGCGATTGTGGGTTTTCTCCCACAAAATTTCAAAATATTCAAAGCAAGATTCAGCCTAGTCAGGGGCATTCTTTTCAAGACCATGGGTATTTCCCATGACGTATTTCAACTTCGTGGTTGATCAGATCTTCAAATCAACATTCAGCCCAGTCAGGGGCATACCATTCAAGACTGTGGGCGTTCCCCCACAAAGTTGTTCAACCTTTTGGTGGGCAAATCCAAAGGCCTTAAGTGCAAGATTCAGCCCAGTCAGGGGCATCTTCAGCAAAACCGTGAGCGTTCCTCACGAAGTTGTTCAACCTTTTGTTGACCAAAACAAGACATTTCAAGACAAACTCAGCCCAGTCAGGGGCATCTTCTTCAGAATTCACGGGCGTAACCATGAAATCATTTCAACAAAACTATGATCTCCAAGCAAGACGGTGGGCGTACCCCGTTATTTCATGTCAACCCAATATTCCTCTTGGGTGTTCCCCAATGAGTTGTATCCAGCAAGCGTGACCGTTGTCAATTGCCTTACTATCATCCTTTTGGTGATAGTCGAACCTCGTCAGTTCAACCTAGCCTGCATCCTTTTGGTGTTGGTAAGCTTCGAATCTATGTTGTCCTATCATCCTTTTGGTGATAGCAACCTGTGTGTGTGAGTTTCGCTCCGTCATCCTTTTGGTGGGGGGTCTGTCACTTGGATTGGTGACAGATTGTGCGATAGTGTTTGCCCTATCATCCTTTTGGTGGTAGTGACCGGTGTGAGTTTCGCTCCGTCATCCTTTTGGTGGGGGGTCTGTCACTTGGATTGGTGACAGATTGTGCGATAGTGTTTGCCCTATCATCCTTTTGGTGGTAGTGGCCGGTGTGAGTTTCGCTCCGTCATCCTTTTGGTGGGGGGTCTGTCACTTGGATTGGTGACAGATTGTGCGATAGTGTTTGCCCTATCATCCTTTTGGTGGTAGTGGCCGGTGTGAGTTTCACTCTGTCATCCTTTTGGTGGGGGGTCTGTCAGTTGGATTGGTGACAGATTGTGCGATAGTGTTTGCCCTATCATCCTTTTGGTGGTAGTGGCCGGTGTGAGTTTCGCTCCGTCATCCTTTTGGTGGGGGGTCTATCATAATCATTGATGACAGATTGTGCGATAGTGTTTGCCCTATCATCCTTTTGGTGGTAGTGGCTGGTGTGAGTTTCGCTCCGTCATCCTTTTGGTGGGGGGTCTGTCACTTGGATTGGTGACAGATTGTGCGATAGTGTTTGCCCTATCATCCTTTTGGTGGTAGTGGCCGGTGTGAGTTTCGCTCCGTCATCCTTTTGGTGGGGGGTCTGTCACTTGGATTGGTGACAGATTGTGCGATAGTGTTTGCCCTATCATCCTTTTGGTGGTAGTGGCCGGTGTGAGTTTCGCTCCATCATCCTTTTGGTGGGGGGTCTATCATAATCATTGATGATAGATTGTGCGATAATTTGTGTGAGTTTCGCTCCGTCATCCTTTTGGTGGGGGGTCTGTCACCTGAATTGGTGTTAGATTGTGCGATATTTGTTTGTGTTTCGCTCCGTCATCCTTTTGGTGGGGGGTCTATCATAATCATTGGTGATAGATTGTGCGATATTTGTTTGTGTTTCGCTCCGTCATCCTTTTGGTGGGGGGTCTATCATAATCATTAATGATAGATTGTGCGATGTTTGTTTGTGTTTCGCTTCGTCATCCTTTTGGTGGGGGGTCTGTCACTTGAATTGGTGCCAGATTGTGCGATAGTTTGTGTGAGTTTCGCTCCGTCATCCTTTTGGTGGGGGGGTCTATCATGGTCATTAATGATAGATTGTGCGATATTTGTTTGTGTTTCGCTCCGTCATCCTTTTGGTGGGGGGTCTGTCACTTGAATTGGTGATAGATTGTGCGATATTGTTTGTGTGTGTTTCACTCCATCATCTTTTTGGTGGGGGTCTGTCATGGTCATTAATGTCAGATTGTGCGTTTGTGCTTTGCTCTACCATCCTTTTGGTGGTGGTAGCCGTGCGTGTTTCATTCCATCATCCTTTTGATGATGACGATTTTTTGCCTATTATTCACAGTTTACTCAAGTTGGTTTACATTTTCCAGCATCTTATTTCTCTAGCATCTCTTTTTCTTTCGGACAAATTCAGGGTCTTCTTTATATCTAATCGGCTTCTACCTCAGGAAAACGAACATTGTAGCAGTTCATTTCCCTAGTTTTAAGCCAATCAGATAGGGGCATCTGTCATACCCTAAATTTGTCCTACCCTCTTTTTCGTAAATATTTTCGCATTTTTTGGTTTCATGTCGTTTAGACACGTGTCTACCTGAAATCGGGTGTTTTTCAAATTTTATCCAATAAAAGTGTGACATGTGGTTTGAGGGGTATTTTGGTCAATTTTGCTTCCATCTTCATTTTCCTATTTTTTCTTGCAAATATTACCTTCTTGTTCTTTTCTTTTAATTTTTATTATTCTGTCATTTATTTAGTTTAATTAGGTGTAGAATTATTTAGTTTTATTTTTACTAGAAGTTAGATAGATACTCTCTTTTTATTATTAGATTTAATAGTAGAGTTAAATTCCTTTTGTTTAATATTAATTAGAGTAAAGTATTATTTGTCTTTTTTTTAAAAAAAATATAGCAGTTTATTAAGTTTTTGGTTATTAAATAGATTTCTTTTATTAGAGTTTTCTTATTTATTATTTATTTATTTAGGTTAATGTTAATATCTATTAGGATTTTAGAATTAATTAAGGTATTTAAAGTTTTGTTTTATTTATTTATTTATTATCTTATTATTAGTACTAATTATCTTTTTTATTTTATTTTATTTATTCAGAATTTAATTTAGTTTAATTAGGTCTTTTAATCTCATTAGTTAGTTAATATTAATTAGGCTTTATTTTTTAAAGTGTTAATGTGATGTTTATGCTGGTTTAATTCAATTTCCTTTTATAAATCCATCAGTTTTAATTAAACAGATTTTAATGAGATTCCTTTTCTGGTCCACTAGTCTATGATGCAGGCCCATTATGTCATTTTTTGCCACTTGTCAGCAGGCTATAAAGCCTTTCCTCTCCCTTCATTAAAGGGAGACACGTTTCCCAAACACTGAGACCCTACCCTACAGCCGCCACCTAACCCTAATTCTGACCCCAACCCTAAACCTAACCCTAAACCCTAACGGCGCCATGCAAACACATTTCTAGCTCGCCGGCAAAATCACACGGATCAAAATTCCACACCGGAAAATTCATCACTTGCCGGAAAGTTCAAACACATTCATCCTGTTCATAACATTTTTCCAGATTTCTTCACAAATTCATAACCACATTCATCAACTTCATGATGTTCTTCAGCCATTTTTTCCAGAACTCATCAAACTCGTCCTTTATTCTCCAGAAATCCCTATGAACATTCATCCGTCCTTCCGCCCATTTTTCCAGATTCATCACGAGTTCATCGTGTTCTTCACAAATCTTCATCAGATTCATCCATACCATAATTTTTTCCAGAAAAAACTCGAACAACAACTTATCTAGATCTACTTTCAACCATAATCATCAACGTCAGATCTTCATCTCAACCGCAACAACAAATTCTTCAACTTCAGATTCAGTCCATTCACATTCAAACTATAATCCCAAACTGCAGATCGTAACCTCACAATCAAAACCGTTTTCAGATCTACCTCTATCAGACCTTCGCAGATCTAACTAACAAGCCTTCGATCTACAACTTCCAAACCTAGATTCCATTCAAACACCAACGAACATAATAACACAGTTTCTTCAAAACATCACAAATTCAAACGAACTTCTCTTTTCAAGTTTTCTCCAGATCTTCACGAATGTAATAACGAAAACACAAACCAAGTCTAGATCTGAGTTTGATTCTTCATCCACCACAATCTTTTCAAGCCATCACCATAAATAACGAGCTTCCACTCGTGATCCTTTCCACTCGTAAATGCACCAGATCTAGTCTCCAGGATTTGAGAAAAGTTTCTTTGCTTTGTTTTGATTTCAGTTCAGTTTTGTAGGTTACACATTAGAGATGGTGATGTTGGAAGAAAAACGAAACTGAGCTGAGTGAGAGAGATTCGATTGGAGAAGAAGAACAGACGAAGAGAGTGGCAGTTTGAACAGGAACGGCGCAGATTAGGGTTTGCTGAGGCCAAGGGAGGAAGGTGATGGTTTGCTTCGTACGGGCTAGTGGGCCTTTCCGGCCCATTCTTTTCACTTTCAGACTATACCTCACGTATTCATGATCCCCCCCCCCCGTTTGGTTTGTTTTTTTTTTATTTTTTGGAATTGGGCCCAGGGCCCAACCGGATTCATTTGTGGTATCTCCATTTTCAATAATGCTACACCCCCTGCTGGCTATCTGTTATGCTTTATTGGGCCTTCAAAACAAGCCCAATTGAGTTTACTAACCACACACCTCCGTTTGCTACTGCACACCCTTCTGTTTTATTTTATTTCTTTTTTTTATATTTGTTTTTAATATTATTTTTTGCATATATTTTATTTATAATATATTTTCTTTTTTACTTAAACTAATTATAGCATACATTAAAATATTTTTAAAAAAAACTCATTTTCAAAACTTTTTGAGTCTTTATTTAAAGTTATTTTCATTACTAAAATATATTTTTTCAAACTTTTTTTTTTAAACTAATATCTTCCTAGTTTTTATTTAAACTTATTTTACTAAAATATTTTCCTTTCAAATTTATTTTCAAAATTAATAGTTTTTCTAATCTTTATTTAAATTTATTTTTAACTACTAAAATAATTTCTTAAATTAAAACATGAGAAACTAAATCCTTGAAGTCTAGCATTTCTTGAATATTTGGACAATCATTATTGAGGTGTACACCTTAAATAGTGTATTATTCGACTTCTCATTTTTTTTAAAGTACCCTATTTCTAGCAAAGAAATATCATAAGAATCTAGCATTCCGTGTGATATTTCCTTTGCTCATCCAAGCATTTTCAAATAAAAATGGTGTTATCGAGATCTAGCATCTCGATAATACTCCGATTAATTGGTTGTGAGGCCGACGTCTCATTTACTAAATAATCGTCATTTTTTAAATCCAATCTCGTATTATCGTCTCTCATACCGCAAACTTTTTTCCTACCTCATTTTCGCTCTGAAGCATTTTCAAAAAAACACATTTTTTAATTAAAACTTCGAAAGAAAGAAATTCTTGGAATCTAGCATTCCTTGAATTTTCGAGTGAGTAGTTCTCGAGGCACGCCCTTTGAGTTATTATTCACTCAACTTTTCGACCTTTTTTTTTACTCAAACATTCTCAAACGTATCCTAAGTCGAGTGTTCATACGCATTCGCAACCATCGACATTTCGCACACACTTCACAATTCCTCGTGGTTTCGATATTAGGGTCACCCTTAGGGACTAATATCGTTTCTCACAATCTTAACCCTTGACACGTCGTCAAGTCGGTTTCATTTTCAATCAAATCCTCGACACGTCGTCGAGCCATTTTCAAACCAACTTCCTTTGGCCTCGCATGCCATTTTTCGATTCGATCTTTTCACAAACATTTTTTAAACTTACGAAAGAGGGATATTCTTAGAATCTAGCATTCTTTGGATACTCAAATGAGTAACTCTCAAGGTGCGCTCTTGAGTTGTTATTAGTTCATTCTTTCGATTTCAAAACATCCAACTCTTTATCTTCAACTTATTCAGTCAATTCCCGAAAGAACTGAGTTCTTGGAATCTCGCATTCCTTGAATTCTTGAGTGACAAGCTCTTGAGGCGCGCTCTTGGGTTGCTTGTCAGTCACTCTTTCGTCTCTTTCTCAAACTTCCAACCTATTCAACCTCATCTTTTCGTGGTTGTTACCAAGAACTACGATTGCTCTGATTCTTCATTCTCGTCCGAATGTAAGATACGTAGGCACAAGATTGTGATGATCTTGGCGATAATTGTGATGATAAAACTAGCAAGTGCATAACGTTGCTGGCCCTTGCCAATAATTGCTAAAACTTCGAATTGACTGAAAGTGATGTCACTAACGCTAACCTGAATAGATTTGGTTGTATAGACTTATCTTGTCTCGTTTGTGGTGTTGCAGGGTTCTTGACCATACGAAGTGGACGATCAGAAGATTGCAGTCCTAACCAGAGGCCCGTGACGAAAAGACTTGGTCGTTATGTGAAATGAATCCCCCATGCAGGTCGCACTTCATTCCCTGAAGCTGAGATGACAATGTTCCTTATTGAAGAAGGATCAAATTCCCCAGCTAGTCGCAGCTTATCCGAAGGACATTCTCCAGCAGGGTCGTTTACCCTCAACAAAATTGATGATTCCAAGATTGTAGGATGTGTTCAGATAGTGTGGTGTCCCCCAAAAGGATTCCCTATTTCGAGCAGAGTTGTTTAGCCTCAGAAGATTAATATTTCCAAACTTGTGTGCCGTACCCAGACAGTCTACTCTCCCCAGCAGAGATTACCTTCCCAGTAGGGTCATTTATTCTCCCCAAGAGAGTCGTTTCGTCCCTAGCAGAGTTCTCCCTCTGCAGCAAGTGTTTTCTTTCCTCCCAGTGGAAATTGGAGGTTTAAAGCTCTCCCCGACAGAGTTGGTTGTGTGTCCTGGCATTTATTTTGCCGGAATACTTTGTGATACCCGTTCACTCCCCAGCAGGGTGATATTTGTCCTCGACGGCCAAGATCGATGAAGCAAGCTTGTTAGAGCTATCCCAGCAGTTCGAGCCTGCATTTGCATCGGCATATAGTGTCATATTTGCATCTACCAAACAAAAAACGCGTAGCATTTCCATGTTGTATGGAGCATTACGCCATTATCAAACATACGCATTATGAAACATAGATCAGGTTGGTTGACCTTTTGCTTTCAGGTATGGTTCTCAACAGGAGTATGGGGTTCTAAAGCTCAGGTATTACCAAACAATCGAGGTCTCGCCGGGAGACGTGTGATGATGTGGTTCAGTTTATTATTTTCCCACAGAGTTGCCAATTGAGGCGTTATTGTATCCGGCCAGCGGAATGTTTCTTCAAGTTTGTTGCTGCGGCAGCGTTTCAGGTTTTCATAAAATCAAAGTTCAGAAGTAGCCACTTGTTATCAAGACGAGTGTTTGACAGTTATTTTCAGAATATCCCCAGTGGAGTTAGTTAACGCAAAGAATAGGCAAAGAAGCTATGTCTGAGAAAATTTTCCTGCGTGATGGGCAGAAGTGTATTTTCCTGCGTGATGGGCAGAAGTGTATTTTCCTGTGTGATGGGCAGAAGAAAATTTTCCTGCGTGATGGGCAGAAGTGTATTTTCCTGTGTGATGGGCAGAAGAAGATTTTCCTGCGTGATGGGCAGAAGTGTATTTTCCTGTGTGATGGGCAGAAGTGTATTTTCCTGCGTGATGGGCAGAAGTGTATTTTCCTGTGTGATGGGCAGAAGAAGATTTTCCTGCGTGATGGGCAGAAGTGTATTTTCCTGTGTGATGGGCAGAAGAAGATTTTCCTGCGTGATGGGCAGAAGTGTATTTTCCTGTGTGATGGGCAAAAGTATATTTTCCTATGTGATGGGCAGAAGAAGATTTTCCTGCGTGATGGGCAAAAGTGTATTTTCCTGTGTGATGGGCAGAAGAAGATTTTCCTGCGTGATGGGCAGAAGAAAACTTTCCTGTGAGAAAGACAGAAGTGTGTTCCCGTATTGGATAGGCGGATGAAGTTTTCCTGTGATGTAAACAGAATAGTGTTCCCATATTGGATAGGCGGATGAAGTGTTACTAAATCGATGCATGTTTCCCGTGAGAGATAGGCGGATGAACTCCTCAGTATCTAGACAGATGATTTCCCCGTAAGGAACATAGTATGTGTCCCATGACAAGACAGAATTGCGTTCTTATATTCGACAAAAGTACTTCTCCCAGTGAAGTCAATAATTTTATTCCGATATTGACAAGATAGTGTTGAAATCATATTTGTAGATAGTGTTCCCCAAGTAGTGGTGCAATTTATTTCGCAATTTATTTTTGCAGTTGGCAAATTTCCGGGTTTATTGGTATTCAACCGTCTCGTACCTCGATTGTCTGAAGGCTCCGAGCGTTTCACCCAGTCGGGTCCAAGCCGTTTGAATAGGGGCAGCTGTTGCACCCTGAAATTTGACCAACTTGTTTTACCTGATTTGTGTTTTCATAGCTTTATCATTTGCATAGTAGATCATATACATAGTTCATTCATTTGCATAGCATAGCATGGGCCAGCCATCCAACAAGGGATCAAGTGCTATTTTCATCTCAAGGAGCATATCCAAAAGGTTTTTATTCAAGTTCAAGCCTATTCAAGTCACCAAGAAAGAAGGTGAAGCTTTGAGAAGTTAATAGATCAAGCAGTAGATCTATATCCTATCTGGGGAGTATTTGAAGATCATCAAAGAGGTTGTGAGCTATGAAATGAGGCATGGAATGTGTGTAGACATCATGGAAGACCTAGAGGGTCATCTTGAAAGTAAGACAAGTTATTGGTGTGGTTACAAGAGCTACAGTTGAAGACAGTCAACTAGGGTTTCATCTAGGTCAATCCTAGGTCAACCCTAGGTCTAATGCTTGATTGAAGGGTATCAAGGCCTATTTGAAGGATGGGGGATTCATCATTTGATATGTGGATATGGATATGGTGTTTTGCCAAGGAGAAATCAAAAGAAATCAAGAAGAAGAGAAGTTTCTAAATTAGGGTTTCTGTGTAAAATCCCTTGATTTAGGTCAAACTTCCAAGCAAAATAATTCAAAATACAAGTCTCAAATGGATATTTGGCCAACATGAAACTTGTAGAGCATATCAAGACCTTTAATTTTAGTGGTGGAAGTCATCAAGGAGTTTTATAGAACTCAAGTTATGGTTCTTGCAAGTTACAGGTCATCTGAGGACACTGAAGTTTATCTGGGAAAGTTACTTGACTTCCAAGCAACTTTTGCCCTACAAGGAGTTTTCAAATGGATTTTTTGTAAACATGAAAGTTGTTCCTCATGATCTTAGATTTCTAGAAAGGTATGGTATGCCTCATTCTGATTTGTGGAACTCTACTTATGATCTTGACAAGCCAGGGGTATTTTGGGAAAGTAAGATTATAGGTCATTTCAAGCATATGCCTAAAACTCCTACTTGCAAACTTCAAATGAAAAAATGTTCAACATCAAACTTGCTCAAAATGATGTTTTGAGTCTAAGTAAGAGGTCATGATAGTTTGGAAGTGCATGGAACTCAAAATGATAAAATTGACCAAATATGGAAGGGTTAAGTACATTTTCAAGTGACCAAAATTGGGGATTTTTGATCCAAGGCCAAAATGCATCATGTGATATACCAAATTGAAGGGAAAACACATTTTGAGATCATTGACATCATTAGATTTTTCATTTGATGTCAAGAAATTGGACTTGTCATTAGTTGCTTGTAAATGAAGTTACACTTGCCAAATGAACAAGGGATCAAGGCACAAGCTAGCAAGCCATTCCCACACCTTCTATTTCTCATTTGGAGAGATTTTCATAGCTACAGTTATTTGAAGGATGGGGGATTCATCATTTGATATGTGGATATGGATATGGTGTTTTGCCAAGGAGAAATCAAAAGAAATCAAGAAGAAGAGAAGTTTCTAAATTAGGGTTTCTGTGTAAAATCCCTTGATTTAGGTCAAACTTCCAAGCAAAATAATTCAAAATACAAGTCTCAAATGGATCTTTGGCCAACATGAAACTTGTAGAGCATATCAAGACCTTTAATTTTAGTGGTGGAAGTCATCAAGGAGTTTTATAGAACTCAAGTTATGGTTCTTGCAAGTTACAGGTCATCTGAGGACACTGAAGTTTATCTGGGAAAGTTACTTGACTTCTAAGCAACTTTTTCCCTACAAGGAGTTTTCAAATGGATTTTTTGTAAACATGAAAGTTGTTCCTCATGATCTTAGATTTCTAGAAAGGTATGGTATGCCTCATTCTGATTTGTGGAACTCTACTTATGATCTTGACAAGCCAGGGGTATTTTGGGAAAGTAAGATTATAGGTCATTTCAAGCATATGCCTAAAACTCCTACTTGCAAACTTCAAATGAAAAAATGTTCAACATCAAACTTGCTCAAAATGATGTTTTGAGTCTAAGTAAGAGGTCATGATAGTTTGGAAGTGCATGGAACTCAAAATGATAAAATTGACCAAATATGGAAGGGTTAAGTACATTTTCAAGTGACCAAAATTGGGGATTTTTGATCCAAGGCCAAAATGCATCATGTGATATACCAAATTGAAGGGAAAACACATTTTGAGATCATTGACATCATTAGATTTTTCATTTGATGTCAAGAAATTGGACTTGTCATTAGTTGCTTGTAAATGAAGTTACACTTGCCAAATGAACAAGGGATCAAGGCACAAGCTAGCAAGCCATTCCCACACCTTCTATTTCTCATTTGGAGAGATTTTCAAGCCTCATTCAAATGCTGTAACAAGGCAAGCTGCAACTGATATGTTGATCTCACCATTTCAATTTACCATAGCATGAGATATCCAATTTCTCCTTGGATCATTCCAGCAATCTCTAGAAGTTTCTAACATCCTCTATAAAGCCACTAGAACTGATCAGGATAAGGGTTGGGTATCATTTGGTGCAGAGAAGAAAGATTGAGTTTCAAATTCCTCCATTGCAATTCATACTCGAGTTCTTCATTTTCTTCATAATCAATCCAATTTTTTGATTCTATCCAATTCTATTGCTATTACTGAGTGTGTACAAATCAAAATCAGAGGGAATTCATGCTGAAATCGTGTTCTTGATTCTTCACTTTCACACCTGCAATTGAATTTCGGTTTCCATGATCCAAGTAGTTTGAAGAGGATTTGGTGCATACAGAAGCAAGAAAAGATCATATTGAAGGAATCTGGAGATTTACAAGCATTGATTTGGAGGTTCTCACCATCTGTTTCACTCATCTTCACAGGTTAGTAAATTTCGAACTATGGCTCGATTTAGGTGTAGTTAACATGAATCATTAGGTTAGTTGATTAGTATGTGGCTAGGTGAATCTTTCTGGAGAATTTGAAGCAATTTGGTGATAGTTGACATGAGGACGTGATTTCTGTTTCAATGGATTACATGCTGGATAGTGAGAGTTAGAGTGAGTTCTATAGTTAGTTGTGATCTGTGTGGAACAAATAAGAGATTAAACATATTAATTTGGTAAATGATGACAACTGAGGGTGGACCAAGTCTTGGAGATGAGATGCGTGTTTGGAGTTTTAAGCCATATAAATGGATTTCAATGTCATAGATAGAATCATGGAAGAAAATAGAGTAGTTCTGGGCTTTGATTTGCAAATTTTGATCAAGAATTGATGAATTTCGTGTGAGGATCAGATTGAGTTCATAAGTGTGTTCATCAATGAAGTTGGCTCCAAAAACATTTCGAATGGAGAAGACGAGTTATTGGCCATTAGATCAGGGTTTGACTTGGACCAAAATGCCAATCGTGCGACCATCATTTCACTTCAGTTTGTGAAGGATCTGCTGAACATTGAAACACGGTCGTTTCATTTAATAGATGCTATGGGCTTAAGCTTGAGTTTCCTAACCACACCTCACTCACGGGCCTGTTTGAAATTTACACTGCTTTCATTTGCTGTTTACACCGTGGATCTGTTTATTTTACTATATTTTAGTTGTTTTTTTTTTATAGTGTTATGGGCTTAGTGAAATTGATGTTGACACCCCCAGTAGAGAAGCCCACTAGATTGCACTTGATTTACTTGCTTCCTGCACCAACTTTTTTTCTATTTTCTTTGATTTTCTGAAGTGATAATGGGCCTAAGGCGCTTTGATACACGCACCCCCCAGTTGGGCCCAGCTAATTCACATGTTGTAAATAGTTGCTATCTGCACCAGCTTTTTGTTATTTTTAATTCATTTTGTTCATTTTATTTTACAACTTTAGAAAATCATATAAAATTGGAAAATGATCTTTTTGACCTGAGAATTTTTTGCAACACTTTAATAATGGTTTCAAGAAAATTGTGAATAAATAAAAATATTATTTTAGGTATTTTCTGTTTTTTTGTGAATATTTTACATTTAGTTGTTTTTTTCGTTGAATTTAGTTTGTACATAATTTTGTATATTTTTGTTTAGATAGTTCCCCTTAATGTTTTAGGCCTTTCTTTTTAGGGTGATTAGACACAAACATTAGGTACCCCTGGATTTTATTCCATAATTTTTAGGATTATTTTTAGGTTAGTCTTGATTAGGAAACATTAGGATAGTATAATTAGGGTTTAAACACAACATAGGTGCACTTGAACATTTTATTTTGGGTTTTTTAGATTGAATTAGAGTCTGGGACCTATGGGGTATATAGGGTAGATATAGTATTTCCCTTAGAATTAATATTAGACTTGTAAATATTATATTACTATTTTTAGTATATTTTACAATTGTGTGATTGTTTGGTTTGCCCATTTTTGGGGTTTATTTCGTTGCGTGGGCTTTTTGGGCTTTTGCTTGGGGTGTGGGCTTAGTTAGAGCTTGTGGAGCTTGGCAAGGATTAAAGGTGAAAATTAAAGATCAAAATCAAAACTTGATGAAGATTTGCTTGGCTTGCTTGGAGTTGTTTGAAGACCATAGGACATAGGGTATAAGTAGAGCCTTAGAATAGAAATTTTCTTCATAAACATGGATGGTTTCTTTTGCCTCCATTCTTCTCAATGATTAAAAGTATATCCTTAATACTCACATCCCTCCTTTGGAAGGATTAGTGACTGTATCTAGGAGATAGAACTTTGAGAGAAACAGTCTGTATTATGTTAACTTTCTGTAGGCCATCTTTGGTGTTCAACAGACTGTTTAACATTCCAAATCCTCTTATAATCATTTCTCTGTTGGAGAGTTTGCTTTGAAGAATCCCTTGAATATTGAAGATGAAGTTCATTGCCTTGAAGACTGTTAGAAGAAGGAGCTGGTGCTGTCAGAGCTGTGCAACTGTTTGAAGTAGGACTTACTGCTGCTTAGCTGTTTGATGCTGTCTACTGTTTAGAGTTTCTGCTTGTTGTAGCTTGCTGTTTTTCTTGAAGATTGGATGCTTGTTTGAAGCTTGTAGGTAGATGAAGATCTTGCTTGAAGATGCTGATGGAGTTTGCTGTTTAGAGCTGCTTTTGCTGTTTAGAGATGTTGGTGTATTGTTTGGGCTTTCTTTGCTGTATTGGTTGTTAATTTTCCCCTTAGGTTTGAAGTGAAGTTGTTTCACTTTGCCTATTGTTTTCTAGGTTTGAGGTTGAGTGGGACTCCCTTGCCTCGCTTGTACTGCTGCATTCATGCATTTTACTGCTTTACTGTACATATGCTGTTTCTTTTCCGTTTATCCCTTAGGATCTCTATTTCTCTCTGCGCAAGAGAGGAATATGACAGACACTAGGTTCTCATCCATGCATGACAACATTAGGGTAGATTTGGATTCCCTTTTCAACCATAGGTTTTAGAGTTGTTGTTTCTCTTCTATCTCAAAACAATCAAAAATACAATAAAAGGATAAACATCAATAAAAGACAGTTCTTGCGTAAAAGACTGTAAACCAATCAAAGCGTCATTTTTGTCCGCTTGGACCCATAATCAGGAGAAAACCTTTTTCAGAAGGATAAAAACAATCAAGACAGACTTGTGTCGTACGTGGCCCGAACTACGTTTGCTCTGATCTTTGTGCTGTATGAAAGTACGTAGGCATAGGATGCGATATCCTAGCGAGCAACCTTCCCCTCCTTTCCCGTAGGTAGGCGAACTACGTTGACTCTGATTTCTCGTTCCAGACGGGAATACGTAGGCATAAAGTGCGATACTTTGTCGAGTCAGTTTATTTTATTTTAACCCTAGACCTGTAGAATAGATATAATAACAATCCGTACTAGAAAACAAGCGTGGATCCCGTCGAGTACGACAGACGTGAGGGGTGCTAATACCTTCCCCTTGCGTAACCGACTCCCGAATCCAGGATTTGGTTGCGATGACCATTCCTTTCCCGTCTTTGCGGTAGGTTTACTCTGAGCGTTTCCTTTCCCTCCGTTGGGATAAATAACGCACGGTGGCGACTCTTCTGTTCAGCCGGCGCCGATTTTCGCAGTAGCGACACACCCATCTCTCCTTAGCGTCTTTAACCTTTAAACCTACCAATTCTACCTTTATAATCAAGAAGAAAACAAGTAAACCTAAACAACACTCCTCACATTTACCTTAAGAGGTTCCCGTCGAGTACGACAGACGTGAGGGGTGCTAATACCTTCCCCTCACGTAACCGACTCCTGAACCCGGAACATGGTTGCGACAACCCTGTTCCTATCTTTTCGTTTTAAGAGGTTTTCTCGATATTTTCCTCTCCCGTTTATTCGGGAAAAATAAAGTTCGGTGGCGACTCTGTCAAACCGCATTTCCGCGCCTTTCGCGCGAGGGTCGTTTTCTCCGAAATGTCTCCGTGATTTTTCGAGGTGCGACAATAAGGTTCGAGGCTTAGATTGGTGAATCAAGCTCGGGTTGAAGATTGTGATAGGTTCTTTCTTGAATAAAACCATTGGGGTTTTACCCTCCAAGATTGATTTGAATTTTAGGGGTTTTTGGACGAGATTCTTCATCAACGATCAATCGAGCGAAGGTGATTGTGAAGAGGTGTTCTTCACAAGTTTAGTAGCGGATTCAGTGATTTTGAAGGGAAGATCTCGGGGTCGATTTGGTGCTGTTGAGATCAGCCGGAGCCAAAGGTTTGAACAACAACGTGTTATTCAATAAGGTGGCTGGAGTCAGAGGTCCATCAACACAAATCGGAGAACTTGATTCATCTTGAATCAAGGGGCAAGGAGTGAAGGCAACTTTCAACACATTGAGATTTCTGTTGTATATTTGCTGCTCAATCCTTGTATAAACTGTTCATTCAAACAGGTGATATCTATAAAATATATCTCAATTCTAGTTTTAGAATTGAGGGCAGACGTACCCCAAAGCGAGGACGATGGGGGAACTGCCTCACCAAACACTTGTCTTCTCTTTTTTTCAGCATTTACGTTATAACTTAAAATAAGTAATTTTTGTGTAAGCTCTATTGTCAAAATTGTGATATCAATTGAGTAAGAGGTTAAAACTCTGTTTTTGACTCCAAAGTACAACAAGACATTGTACTAGGCTGGTTGGAATCACTTACTCAACATAAATATCACTTGGAGTGTTGTTGCACACCAAGTGTTTGACATATTGCTTGAACCAAAATTATCTTACTTGTGTATCTAGTTTTGGTTTGATTTTGAATCATTGGAACTAGGAATCCTTACAACTGAAGTAAATAATTGATAAGCGGAATTAGTGTTGTGATTCTATTTTTCCGAATTGTCATTAATCCAAAGGCTTACGTATATCCGGTTTTCCAATAACCGTTCGTTTTAGACTATATTTTCCTCGGCCGCTTCCGCACTTAAAACATTTTTAAAACCAATTTTAAATTGGTAGCGCCGACTCAAATTTTAATTGGGGATCTATTCAAACCCCCCTTCTAGATCCGTGCCATAGTCTAACAAGTGGTATCTAGAGCTCCGGTTATTCGGTGCTTCAAATACAACGTAGATAGAAAATGGCTAACGAACCAAAAGGGGCGTACAATAGGGCTCCCGTTTTTAACGGTGAAAATTATAGTTATTGGAGAGACTGTATGCGTGTGCATATAAACTCCATAGACAGAAAAATATGGAACGTTATCCTTAATGGTCCAATAGAAATCACTATGACCAATGCGGATAACGTAGTTGTGCCAAAGCCTGAAGCACAATGGACCGATGACGATGAGAAAAAAATACAATTATGATTGGAAAGCTAAAAACATCTTAATCTCCTCATTAGGTGTAGATGAATACTATCGTGTATCCCATTGTCCTACCGCTAAGGCCATGTGGGATTCACTACAAATAGCCCATGAGGGGACAAACAATGTTAAGTTGGCTAGAATCAATACATTGACACAAGAGTTTGATCTCTTTTTCATGGAGCAAGGGAAAACAATTGCAGACATGCAAAAGAGATTTACTCATCTCATCAATCGTTTACATTCATTAGGTAGGCCAGTTTCCAATGATATTGCTACTAATAAGATCTTAAGATGTCTAAACAGGGAATGGCAGCTTAAAGTGACCGCCATCAAAGAAGCACATGATCTTACCTTATTAGATTTAACAACATTGTTTGGCAAACTACAAGAGCATGAACATGTACTCTTGAGCCTAGACCAACGCGAAAAGATGGAAAAGAAAGACAAAACGAAGGTGAGTGAAAAGAAATCAATAGCTCTCAAGACTTCCTCCTCGAAGTCTCAAGCAAAAGAGCAAAGTGATTATTCCTCAAGCGACGAAGAAGAAGAGGATAAAAGCGAAGATATGGGGTTGTTTGTCAAACGGTATAACCGTTACGTGAGAAAGAACGGCATCCAACATTCCAAGAAGAACTTGGTAAACTTCCGGAAACAATCGAGGTACTCCAAGGATGATGACTCGAAAGGTAAAAAGACTAGAGGGACGTGCTACAAGTGTGGAAAGCCCGGTCACTACAAACCGGACTGTCCGATGAACAAAAAGGGAAAGGACAAGGAATCAACAAAGTCACACAAGAAATCATCAAAGCCTAGGAGAGCGTACATAGCGTGGGAAAGTGACAGCGACTCTTCCTCCTCTGATGAAAGCTCTAGTGATGAAGAAGAGTCTGTGAATCTATGTCTCTCCGCCAATCAGAAAAATAAGAAAAAACAGGTACGTCACTCTAAATATGATAAGTCCTCAAATATGTCACATTCAGAATTACAAACCACATTTAATGCCTTACATAATGAAGCAGTTGAAGCCTTCAAGAAACTTGCCTCTAATAAGAATTTTTTTACGTATTTAGAGCACAAAGTTAAAGAGTCCGAAAAGAAATTAGAGGACCTTAAGGCTTACATTGTGAAAGGTAATGAATCGGGTTGTAAGGACAATAGGAATCCTTTCAACTTCGGGTGTGATACTTGTCATATTTGGCAAGGTGAGGTTAGAAACCTCAAGGCCAAATTAAACAAGGCACTTGAGCCTAAAGTTACATTTGCTATTGATAAAAAGGATTTTAGAAAAAGTATGATTAACCCATACCAAAAATATGCATATGTAATTAGGGATCAAGCAAGTGAAAGTGTCTCTAAAGTCGATTTTGCTTGCTTATATTGTTGCAAGAAAGGCCACTCCATTGGTAAATGCCGGTTTAGGAGATTTCTTGTTCCTAAAGGCATCTACCAATGGTTACCCAAACGCAACCATTTTGTCGCTAACCTATTAGGACCCAATATGCCATTGGGTACCTCCTTGTGCTAATTATGTTTTGACAGGTGAAATGTGTCGAGACCACCGAGAGAAGATGGGTTCTCGATAGTGGGTGCTCAAGACACATGTCTGGAGACATATCCTTATTCATAGACTTTGTGGCTAAGAAGAAAGGGTACGTAACTTATGGTGATAACAACCGCGGAGCAATACTAGGTAAAGGTAGTGTAGGTAATCCCGCCTCTACTATGATTTCCGACGTGTTGCTTGTCGAAAACCTTAAACATAACCTGCTTAGCATTAGCCAATTATGCGACAAAGGATACAATGTATCCTTTTCAAAAGATTGTTGCAAAATTGTGCAGGAAAATGATAAGAAGAATATGTTTAATGGTTTTAGAGTAAACAATGTATATATGATTGACTTAAATGAAGTATCATTAACAAGCGACAAATGCCTCATAACTATGAGTGAAGACTCATGGCTATGGCATAGGCGTTTAGCGCATGTTAATTTTGACTTACTCAATAAGGTAGTCTCAAAAGACCTAGTCTTAGGACTTCCCAAAATAAAGTTCACCAAGGATCACCTTTGTGATGCTTGTCAAAAAGGGAAGCAAACGAGGATCTCATTTAAGTCCAAAAAGATAATTTCAACAACGAGACCTCTTGAACTTCTACACATGGACTTGTTTGGGCCGTCTAGGATCAAAAGTCTAGGAGGAAACTATTACGGGTTCGTAATAGTGGACGACTTTTCTAGGTTTTGTTGGACCATCTTCTTAGTAAGTAAAAGTGATACATTCGCCGCTTTTGAAAAGTTTGCTAAGCTTTCCCAAAATAAGTTAAATACAAACATAGTGTCCATTAGGAGCGACCATGGAGGTGAGTTTGAAAATCACTTATTTGAAGAATATTGCGGTAACCATGGTATAGATCATAACTTCTCCGCTCCACGCACTCCTCAACAAATCGGGGTTGTGGAGCGCAAAAACCGTATTTTAGAAGAATTGGGAAGAACAATGATTAACGAAAGTGGTTTACCTAAATATTTTTGGGCCGACGCCATTAGTACGACGTGCTATGTTTTGAATAGGGTGCTTATTCTCCCCATTCTAAACAAAACACCGTACGAACTTTTAAAAGGGCGAAAGCCGAATGTTTCTCACTTGCACGTGTTTGGATGCAAATGTTTTGTATTAAACAATGGAAAGGAAAACTTGGGCAAATTTGATTCCAAAGTCGATGAAGGTATCTTTCTCGGATACTCTCAATCGAGTAAAGCATATAGAATATATAATAAACGATTACTTGCTGTAGAAGAGTCTGTGCATGTTACCTTTGATGAGTCCTACCTGAGAAATGTCGGAAAGGATAGTGTTGTTCATGGTGCAGGTACATCCACTGAAGACATACTCAAAAGTGGCGAGACGGGGATTGATCAACCTGACAAAGCCAAAATTGAGGAGGATAAGGATGCACACCGTGATGTAACAGAGGAAGTTCATCCGCCTTCAAACGACGATCTTCCTCAAGAGTGGAAGTCATCTAAAGACCATCCAATTGAAAACATTATCGGAGACATCACAAAGGGTGTAACAACTCGATCTAAGCTAAGTAATTTTTGTTATCACTTCGCTTTCGTGTCATAGATGGAACCTAAAAACCCTAAGGAAGCCCTACTCGATGAACATTGGTATTTGTCAATGCAGGAGGAACTGAATCAGTTCACTAGAAATGAGGTTTGGGACCTTGTCCCTTCTCACGAGGTCATCGAGTAATCGGCACCCGATGGGTGTTTAGAAATAAACTGGACGAGAACGGAGTAATAACTCGCAACAAAGCGCGTTTAGTCGCGCAAGGGTATAACCAAGAGGAAGGCATCGACTATAAGGAAACTTATGCGCCGGTTGCCCGACTCGAGGCTATACGCCTTCTACTTGCTTTCGCTTATGCGAAAGATTTTAAGTTATTTCAAATGGACGTCAAAAGTGTGTTCCTTAACAGATTCATAAATGAAGAAGTCTATGTTGCTCAACCACCTGGTTTTGAGTCTCATGAGTATCCTGATCATGTCTATAAACTGAAAAGAGCTTTGTACGGTCTCAAATAAGCTCCCAGAGCTTGGTATGAGAGACTAAGCAAATTCTTACTTGATCAAGGCTACTCAAGAGGAAAGGTTGATACTACTCTCTTCATTAAACGTCAAGGAAAACACTTAATTCTTGTACAAATTTATGTTGACGATATCATATTTGGATCCACTAACATGAATCTCGTAAGAGAGTTTGCTAAGCTTATGCAGGGTGAATTCGAGATGAGTATGATGGGTGAACTCACATATTTTCTCGGTTTACAAATCAAGCAACTGAAGGAAGGAACATTCGTGAGCCAAACAAAGTATTGTTTGGATCTTTTCAAGAGATTTGACATGGCAAATGCAAAAGCCATAGACACCCCTATGCCAACGTGTGCAAATATGATTAAAGATGAAAGTGGCAAAGATGTTGAGGTAAAAAGGTACAGAGGTATGATTGGCTCGCTTCTCTACATTACTGCTTCGCGTCCCGACATTATGTTTAGCGTATGTATGTGCGCCAGATACCAATCATGTTCTAAGGAATCCCACCTAAAATCTGTCAAACGCATACTTCGATACCTATCTGGTACTCCGAAGTATGGATTGTGGTATTCTAAGGGTAATGATTGTTCATTGGTAGGCTTCTCCGATTCCGATTTTGCCGGTTGCAAATCGGATAGGAAAAGCACCAGTGGTATGTGTCACTTATTTTCAAATTCCTTGGTCAGTTGGCACAGCAAGAAACAGGTGTCTATTGCTCTGTCAACCGCCGAAGCGGAATATGTAGCCGCCGGTTGTTGTTGTGCGCAAGTCCTGTGGCTTAAACAACAACTATTGAACTTCAATTTGAAGCTAGAACGTGTTCCAATATTTTGTGACAACACCAGTGCTATAAATCTTACCAAGAATCCGATGTTACATTCGCGTACCAAACACATAGAAATTCGACACCATTTTCTTAGGGACCATGTAGAGAAGGATGACGTTGTCTTTGAACACGTTGATACTAAAAACCAACTAGCGGACATTTTCACAAAGCCGCTAGTCAATGAGCCCTTCTTTCATATCTGTCGAGAACTTGGTATTCTCGATATTTCTGATAGGTTTTAAAAATTTCTACCTTCAAATTTAATATATTTACAACTATGTTTTTGTACCACTAACAATTTTTTTTGAGTTTGTTGCAAGTACAAATCTGTGATTAATAAGAGTGGTCGGTATAGAGGTGATATTGCTCCTTTCTCCTTTTTTATCTCTCTCTCTCTCTCTCTCAACATTCATGACTTGAAAATAACTATATCGTTCGACAATCATGGTACTTATATATGTATATGACTGTTGTTGGCTGATACTATGTGTGTTAAATGCAAGTCATATTGTGAAAAGATGAATAGGCATGATAAATAGGCAAGTGTGACATTCTGCATAACATGAAACTGAAAATTTTGAGTTTTTTAAAGGTTTGAGTCGACCTAAACAGGACAATGGTCGACGCATGCTGTAAACCTTCAAAATTATCAAAAAATGTACAGTATATGTCGACGCATGCAGGGGCTATGGTCGACGGCTCGCTTAAAAACCCAGAATTTTTCTCTTTCGAAAACCGTTCCAAGTTCCCATTCCTCTACATTTAATGTGCAGTCAACTTTTGTGGTGATTTGATATGGCATTTGTCTTGTAAATTGCATCTAGACATCTAGTGTGTCCTCTTGTCTCCTCCCTCTTCCCAAAAACCCTAAAACCTCTCTCTATTAAAGACCTTAGTCTTCATCTTCTCCAACATTATCCCCAATCACTCTCTTCAAAGTTCATCTTTACAAACTCCTCCAAAAATTATCATCAATGGCTTCCTCTCTCCGTAAAACTACAGGTAAGAGATCAAGAGCCTCATCATCCTCTGCTTCAGTTCCCGTTACCATTGTTTCACTTGTTCATCCTCCTGCTGCTGAAAACTTCAACAAGAGTCTCAGAAAAAGGGCCATAGTTCCACAACATGCTTTCTACCAGGCAACAGGTGAGCGCTTGCATCTCACCCGAATTTTGTCCCTGTTGGAATTCCAAGGGTTCTTCAATTTCTTGGAGTGCAATACAAAGTACAGTGAGGATTTGGTCAGGGTATTCTACACAAATCTACGAGGTAACTTTCAAGATCAACACTTCCACACTTCTGTCGGAAATAGACTGGTAAATATAAATTCTGAAGTATGGAACAAATATTTTGATATGACTGTTGATGCTGATGCACCACCTCTTCATGAGGTAATGGACACTCGTACGGTGCCAGGTTATGAATTTAAGAGCGCTCTGAATGACATGCTCAAAAGACCCTATCCAGATGCAATTGTCAACAGCGATGCTTTTCCTCGATCGGTCACAGCCGGGAAACTCAATACAGGGGAGCGCATCCTTCAGTGGATCGTCGCTCGTATACTACGACCGAAAAAGGGTGGACTGTCTCGTGTCGAACAAGCTGAGGTACATCTCATCTACATATTGAAAAACAGGATCAAAATAAACTGGCCATACTATATTGCTAGCAGGATGTTTGCTCTGAGAGACTCAAGTAGAGGCACTGCTTTAGCCTATGGGTCGTTCATTTCGGAAATTCTTGCTGTTGCAAATGTTGTATACCCAACATTTCCTTGTATCTCAGTCCCCTATGACAAAGAATTTAGCACCAAAACCCTTGCAATGATGGGGTATTTTTGGTGTGCTGAACGACGATCATACAGATTTGTCCGTCGGGCCAATATTCCTCCGGTGCCTCGTAACGGTTCCGATGAAGAAGAAAGTGAAGAGCAAGGTGAAGAAGAAAGTGAAGAGAAAGGTGAAGAAGAAAGTGAAGAGCAATGTGAAGAAGACGATGAAGAAGAAGATACAGATGCAGAGATACAAGAACCTATCTGTGAGACTCAAGATTATCATCAATCTCCAGTCCAAGATACGGCTGCAAATACCGATTGGGTCCAGTATTCATATCCATCAGAAGAACAAGAAGGCAATTCTACAAATCAAGGATGGGGCGATTGGCAATATACAGGCTGGACTACCCTGGGTAGATTTTATGACCCATATCACGGCTAGCCTCAAGACTATCAACCTTCCCAGCACTCCTCACCTCCTCCGCCTTCGGACAACTCTGAAGTCATTAATATGTTGCAGTCAATGTAGTTAGATTAACAAAACTTCATGAGGAGTCAAGACACTCAAATGGAGCAGATTAGAGCTGAGCTTCATGCCCAAAATGAAAGGTTTAATTCATTTTCTACTCGGATGGACGCTCGTATTGAATCTCTAGTTGAATCACATGAGCGGCAAGATTGGGAAATCACCAACTCTCTTAGTCACCTCAACATGTCCATAGAAGCCTTTCTGGACTTCTCAGATCCTTACCACAATCCAGATGTTGCATACCGAGGGAGAGGCCGAGGACGGGGCCGGGGATATTAGATTCATAGTTGCATATTTCATAATTGCTTATATGTTTCGTCTGTGTACTTTTCATTTTTCTGTATTATGTGTGCCTGAACTTTCACCTTCTTTACATGTTTTCGTCATTATCTATTAATTCAAGTTACTTTTGTTCATTATCATGCTTATGTGTGAAGTTTGGTAATTAACTATCACCTATTGTATGTTCTCTGTTAATTGATGCGTTCTCCTTCTCTTTTTGATGGTGTCAAAGGGGGAGAAGACAATGTAGCAAGCTAGCCAACACCAAAGCCAAGTCAGGATATTAACAACAGTTGATGGTTGTTTGTTCTACAACCTTATAGTACAAAAGAAAGGGGGAGCTTGTGTATACTTGTGTGTATACATTGCATATTTAGTGTTTTAGTTGTATACAGGTTGCCATCATAAAAAAGGGGGGATTGTGGAGGCAAATCGCCACATATCACACAAGTCTGCAAGACATTGGTTAATGCAGGTTTCGATGATGACAAATTCCCTGGATAGATTGGAAATTATGAACTCCAGATCTACTAAACCAGATGCAACGTATCACCCACCATATCCTTTTACACTTGTCTTAAAACTTCTGAAATGAATATACTATGTGTAGATAAAATGCAATCATGACCAAAGGCATGAAAGACTTCAAACTGATGAATTTTTGCAGGTTTGCAGGACATGGGTCGACCATAGGGTCGGCATATGCATCAGAAAAATTCTGCACTAGTCAGCGTACAAGGCAATGCGTCGACCATAGGGTCGGCGCATGAAGGAATAACTTTCCAACGGGTCAGCGCGTAAAGGCATGAGTCGACCATAGGGTCGACGCATAATGGAAATAGATTTCAACGGGTCAGCGCACGCCGACTGTATGGTCGATGCACACTGATGAAATTTCCAGATTTCCAAAACAACACAGGCCATGCGTCGACGCACAGACCTGTTATGGTCGACCGTTCGCGCGGAAAATCTGTTTTAAAATACTTCCCTCTTATATTTGAAATACTGTTATGTCCAGAATTATGTTGGCACTATATATACTTGTTTAAACACTTGTGTCTTCTAACATTTGATATTCTTTTGATTCATGTGTTCAAAACAAGAAAGAGTGAAATAGGTGTCCAAGATTCATCATCTTCATCTTCAACATCTCACAACATTTCAATTACACACAATCATTTTTGAAATGTATTTGTGAGAGATTCAAGGTGATAAGGTTCGAGGCTTAGATTGGTGAATCAAGCTCGGGTTGAAGATTGTGATAGGTTCTTTCTTGAATAAAACCATTGGGGTTTTACCCTCCAAGATTGATTTGAATTTTAGGGGTTTTTGGACGAGATTCTTCATCAACGATCAATCGAGCGAAGGTGATTGTGAAGAGGTGTTCTTCACAAGTTTAGTAGTGGATTCAGTGATTTTGAAGGGAAGATCTCGGGGTCGATTTGGTGCTGTTGAGATCAGCCGGAGCCAAAGGTTTGAACAACAACGTGTTATTCAATAAGGTGGCTGGAGTCAGAGGTCCATCAACACAAATCGGAGAACTTGATTCATCTTGAATCAAGGGGCAAGGAGTGAAGGCAACTTTCAACACATTGAGATTTCTGTTGTATATTTGCTGCTCAATCCTTGTATAAACTGTTCATTCAAACAGGTGATATCTATAAAATATATCTCAATTCTAGTTTTAGAATTGAGGGCAGACGTACCCCGAAGCGAGGACGACGGGGGAACTGCCTCACCAAACACTTGTCTTCTCTTTTTTTCAGCATTTACGTTATAACTTAAAATAAGTAATTTTTGTGTAAGCTCTATTGTCAAAATTGTGATATCAATTGAGTAAGAGGTTAAAACTCTGTTTTTGACTCCAAAGTACAACAAGACATTGTACTAGGCTGGTTGGAATCACTTACTCAACATAAATATCACTTGGAGTGTTGTTGCACACCAAGTGTTTGACATATTGCTTGAACCAAAATTATCTTACTTGTGTATCTAGTTTTGGTTTGATTTTGAATCATTGGAACTAGGAATCCTTACAACTGAAGTAAATAATTGATAAGCGGAATTAGTGTTGTGATTCTATTTTTCCGAATTGTCATTAATCCAAAGGCTTACGTATATCCGGTTTTCCAATAACCGTTCGTTTTAGACTATATTTTCCTGGGCCGCTTCCGCACTTAAAACATTTTTAAAACCAATTTTAAATTGGTAGCGCCGACTCAAATTTTAATTGGGGATCTATTCAAACCCCCCTTCTAGATCCGTGCCATAGTCTAACAAGTATAGAGGGAAACCGTATGTGACTTCTGGTGATAAAGGGAAGCAGAAGACTTCAGATGGGAAAAAATCAAGTGGGGGAGCGGCTACTGCTCCAAGCAAGTGTCATAAGTGTGGCGAGCAAGGTAATTGAAGAGGACAATTATATAAATGTGTGAATAAGAAATTATTGTTTAGAGATTTATTTAGGCAATTGAAGAGGATATATATATATATATATATATATATATATATATATATATATATATATATATATATATATATATATATATATATATATATATATATATATATATATATATTAGGCTAGGCTAATCGAAGAGGGATGGCAGAAAATAAAAAGTTCCATTGCCGGGAATCGAACCCGAGTCTCTTGGGTGAAAGCCAGATAGCCTAACCGCTGGACGACAATGGAATTATTGATATGTGTTTTAATTAGCAGGAATAGAAAGGAAAACTATACCGTGTGATGGCAGAAAAAACTCGGAAAAAGAGATGATAAAATGCGGTGAGCATGGATCGAACACGCGACCTTCAAATCTCCAGTCTGACGCTCTCCCAACTGAGCTATGTAACACCCCGTTCCCAAAATAAATAAAACATTAAATTAAACACATATCAGAGTTTCTTTTCTCAAACGAGATGTCACAATTCACTTCACAATTTTTCACAAATCATTAAAAACTGATTTTTCTTCAATAAAGTTTTCAGCAGAAAATGATATAGTCTGTCATAGCTCAAAATATCATATATACACCATTCATAACACATAAAATATCACATATCGCCATATGTACAGCCATCGGCTATCAGCCTCAAAACATAATGAACATGGCATCATCAAGTATCCATACACATCTCCTGAAACGAGATACGCCACTGGGGCACACAAAATCAACACATAAAACAATAAACTCCCAAAAACGCCCCGGTGTTATGTATCAGAGCAACCTATAGAGATGCCTCAATCCAAGCTAGCTAAACACCTGGATTGTTTGTACTTCCGAAGAAGCACAGACCATAACAACAACAAAGGGGTGAGAATCACAATCAAATAATAATGGTATAATGGTACATGAAATCAAGGCAGAATCATATAAATATCATTTCATGTACATATCATCCGGACTCACTGTCCCACCATCAATCACAATATACAATCACGCAACAAATGCACCCACACACAACTCAAGGCATACGGTACCAACTCACAATAACGATGGGTACCGGGCCATAAACCCTCCACATAGGAGCACACATCAACGATGGGCACCTGGCCATCAACCCTCCACTCTGGGAGCACACCACACTGATAGGCAACTGGCTATCACCCTCCACTATGGGAGTACCTCATATAACAGATGGGCAACTGGCCATCACCCTCCACTATGGGAGCACATCATCAATATCGATAGACAACTGGCTATCACCCTCCACACAGGGAGCACCGCAATAATATACCGATGGACAACTGGCCATCACCCTCCACACAGGAGCACCACATCAGTATTGATGGACAACTGGCCATCATCCTCCACACTGGAGCACCACAACCATATTACAACGCATCATACATCTAGCACACTAAGTGCAAAACGATCCTATGGATCCACCCCTCACTCAGTATATATACACGACGCCAAAGGCATGCCGATCCCATGGATCCACTCACCATACAACCTATCACACACAATGCACACGAGGCATTCCGGTCTCACTGACCCAACTGCATCACAAAACAGCACATAAGTGCAACGCATCATCAGCGTATCGATCCCACGGATCCACATAACCCCATACATAGCACACACAGTGCACACAGTCCCCTGACTTCATTTCATCATAAAAACACAACGCGCACAGGCGTACTGACCCTACGGATCCTCTCACATCAAATAATGCATTCATAACAAGCACACAAAGTGCATCGATCCTACTGATCCGCTCATCACCGCAGCACGTAAACACCACGCATGTAAAGCGTGTCGATCCTTCTGATCCACATCCATCTCACAACATACAAACACAATGCATACCAAGCGTATTCGATCCTACGGATCCACATAATCTCACACGCGGCACACACAGTGCACTCGTAACATATTTGCGTCATACATTTCTATACTCGAGTCATAATCCTCTGATTATGATAATTGCGATAAACGCCGGCCATGAGGCCCTCATACCTTTCATCACTCTCCCATTATTCAGCTAACAACTCATCATAACTATCCGATTGCACTCAGCATCCAGTACTGCACACAACCTCCACATTCCAAATTCTGCTACACTCGCTACCTGCTCGCTACGCGAGCTCCTAGCGAGTGTTCGCTACTCGTTCGCCTAGCGAACCTCCTCGCGAACCACACATATAAGCTACTGCCAGTATTCGCCACAAACACGCTAAGCCAACTAGCTAGCCAATACCACACATCAGCCTCTGCCGAGGCTCGCTACGCGAGATGCTAGCAAACGTTCGCCAGGCATTCGCCTAGCGAAGAGCTAGCGAATCCTGCAAAAATAAGTTCTGCTGTTCTACAACAGCAGCTACCCCACTCCCCAATTCTCACCAAAATTTGTTAAGTTCATCAGCTACGCACATTGCCGAACATTCCACCCAACCACTACTCAATCCACTCAATCAAACCTCGGTCTTAACCGATTAGTCCAACTTCAAATCAAAACCGAGTCCAACTTCGAAAACCCCAAACACTCGTCCAAAACTCATGAAACTCAGCATGCAACATTTCTAACTCAGAAACAATGATCATAACAGATATTAGCAACTAGCAACAGCAACAATTCATCATTCCCACTCAATTATCAACTTCCGACATCAACTCCAAATTTATCCGGACACCCCAAAACGCTCAACAATCAATTCCACAGCACACGTAACAAAATTAACATAATCTAACACACAATCACAACAACATTAACATGCATCCAACATCTAACATCGATAATCAATGGGGGTTAGGGATTTCCCCCCCTTTTTCTACCAATTTCATGCAAAACCAAATAACCGTTGAATTCTCCCCCCTTACCTCAATTGAAGCTTTGATGTTGATGAAGCTCCTCAATCCGCACGAAATTCTGCTTACTCAAGTCGCTGCTCTTGATCGCTCACTTGATCGTTCCTCCAGCTTGCCTTCACCGTGCGTGTTTCTCCTTTCACGAGTTCTTGGTTTTTCTTTTCACAAAATGGCAAACATGCCCTTAATACCCCATAATACAACTTTTATTCTATATTAACATAATTATCACAATTCTTTTAATTCCAATATTATTATTCTTATAATAATATTAATTTCCTCTTATTTCTTTTAATTCACCAAAATCCACTTTAATTCCAAATTTCCACAATAATAATAAATCCTCATCTTCATAATTCCCACATCAATATTATTTCCAAAATTTCTTTAATTTCCAAACTCTTCCAATAATATTTTTAAATATGACAATAATAGCAATAATATTAATAATAATAGTATCAACACTATTAATCATCATATTATTATTATTATTAATCATATTTTTCTAATATTATTGAACTTAATTCCTCAAACAATTTCCACACACAATGCACCGAAAAACGAATAATACGGGAAAACCAAATAATTAAAAATGGGCGTTACAATTCTCCCCCACTTTAATTATTTTCGTCCCCGAAAAGACCTGGTGGAAACAGCTCGGGACACGCTTCCCGCATCCTGCTTTCCAATTCCCAGGTCACACTGCCTCTTGCAGCACCTCTCCAAGCCACTCCTACCAAAGGTATCTATTTCCCTCCGAGTTGTTTCTCGTTCGGCAATCCGAACTAGCAATGCCTCAACCGCCAAATCATTTCTCACTTGTACATCATCCATCTGATTCAATGTACCCTCTCAATGAAAACACATGAAACACATCATGCCAACGCACAAGCGACAGCGGCAAAACAGCCTAACATGCTGCTTTCCCCACGCTCACGCTGCGCCACTCTGATACAGATAAACAAAACACAGAGCTTGCTTCCGAGACTCCAAAGCTCGGCCAACACCAGTTACCATCATAACTCTCAAAACACATCTTATCTTGGATCCTCTTGATCTTTTCAGTCGTCTCATGCACAATTCTCAGATCTGAGCGTAATACTCCCGCTCGACTCATTCCAACTCAAGAGAGTTCCACACTTCCTACATACAGCGCCATTCCGATACTAGAATGGTAACTGTTATTGTAGTCGACTCAATCAATGGTAATTAATCATCACACGATCCACTCTGATCCAACACACAAGCTCTCTCTCCAAAATCTTAATATAACCCTCCAATTCCCATCCGATACAATATTCAACAGTACCTCATTTAACTTCACCACTTCCTCGATATGCATCTCATAAATCCTCAACATAGAATAATCTATCCATCCACAATGACTCAAATTAAAATTTATATCTTTCCAATTCTTTGGAAACTCAACACCAAATTCGTGAAAATACTACCCGATTTCCACCTTGGAATATTCAACGGCTACATCAGACTCCATAGTCCCTGCGGTTCAATCTTCGACTTCCGGCAATTCTAACCAACATATTCAACCCCAGTCATTTCTCTCTTCATCTGTGATCACCGAAGCAATTTATTCAAATTCGGTCACTTCTTTATAGCACCGGGATGGATACTCCATCTGTCTTAATGTATTTCTTCGAGAGTACCCCTACTCTACTCAGGATCTGAAACACAAACTCTACCATAACACATCGTGGTACTATCTTCATAAATCCGACAATCAACTCTTCGACTCTGGTTCATCAAATTCAACTAATCCACCTACTCAAACCAAATTTCTGACATTTCTCGATTCTCTTCAAGGATACAACTATTTAGGTCCAACAATAAAAACTTAACTCCATATGAAGTCTCTTCACTCACCCAACGCATATTACAAAATTGTTCAATCAGCTATATCTCTTTTCACCATCAATATGGGTATTATGCAAATATTTCCAACTTACCGCATTAGCTACCACGTTCACTTTACCCGAATGGTAATTCAACTCAAAGCCGTAATTCTTCGGAAGTCCCGATTACTTCCTCTTCCTCACATTCAGCCTTTCCAACTCAAACAAACACTTTAAGCTCTTAGGATCACCAAATATTTCAAATCTCAGCCCAAACAATTTGAAGCCTTCTGCTTCTGCACAATCATAACAACAACCAACTCTAAATTACTGGTAAGATGATCCCTCTCATGCACTCCAAGGTACCTTTAACATATCTCCCAGTCATATCAACAAAGCGCCACAAAACACAATAAATTGTCCCGTCGGACTCGACAAAAATCAACACACGAGCTGCTGACAGCTCTCCCAAACTCCTTGAACTCTTCTCAAGTGGTATATAACTGCTCATTCTCCAACAATGATAACTTAAATTCCGGATCCTTAACATGATCCTCTATACTCTTCGAATGTACTAAAACATCACGGTTAACACAACCATTGCTTCACTCAAATAAGCAGGGAAAATCCCATGCCAAACGAACAAACAAGTTGTGAGTTATGGCGGAAACACGAACCGTATCTTCCACACTCACTACAACAACCAACCATGTCTCATCAATAAAACTCAACTCCATGTCATTACTTCACCATCACATAGAGCATGGTAATAGCTTTCCAACGCTTCGAACCGCACGTCATTCCGAGTTACGGTTCTCCTGTTACGACAAAAATACCAGAACAACATTTTCTGCCCAGGACCCCCTCGCTAGGAAAACATAGTAGCGAGCGTGGAGCCGTTCGCTAGCATGCTCGCTAGGCGAGGACCTAACGAACATGACAGTCCCAAAATCCTATTTTTGACCGTTACCCGACTTCCGAGTGTCCGATTCCGATTCCGTAAAAAGCTGCAATCTCGCAATTCGACGTATAACAACAATTTCATATCTAGGAGGCCATTCAACACATATTCAACTATTGGAATATTTAAAGGCCTAATTATACCATTCTTGCATCCTGCATCTTACTTTCTTTAATCATCAGAAGTCGCTATCCACTCTGAATACCCTCGACCTCGCACTTGTTGCCTTAGTGCACATACCAGACACAAGTCTCGACACCACATAATCAGTATATTTCCTTGATTATCCAAACAAACACATAACATGGAGCTTCCACTCTCGGACTAGCTCCCGCAACTGATTGAACCAACTCCACTTTACATCCTGGTTGTATATCACTGTCTCGTTAGTATAACTTCCAGACAACCGAAAATAATATGCAAATCGCCAACTTCCCACCTTCATTATGACACAAAATTCCCATCAAAATGTAAACACCTCAACACGTCCTACAACAGCTCCTCAAAGCAATCCCTTAAGCACTTAGCTTAACTCAAGACAATTCCTTGCTCACGCCTCCTAAGCTTGCAAGACACGTTTATTCCACCCAACACAATCCCGTCTTCTATCAACAAGAGATTGAGGGTGATCAGTTCCTCAATTTGCCAATAGACAGTCGAAAATCATGATGGGGTACAAACCATCTTTACCAAACTATAGGAGCGTTCCTCAACACACTGAGCCACAATTCCACATTTGCATCATCCCGGAGAAACACAAGCCTCTCCCCCACTGGAATTATTCTACTTCTGCCAACAAAGCTAGACAACAACATGTACCGACAATGTTTCTCACACATGCCGCATACAGGGGATTAGACCACAATACAAGACAACTTGGCCGGATGGACCGACCTGCTCTGATACCAACTTGTAACACCCCGTTCCCAAAATAAATAAAACATTAAATTAAACACATATCAGAGTTTCTTTTCTCAAACGAGATGTCACAATTCACTTCACAATTTTTCACAAATCATTAAAAACTGATTTTTCTTCAATAAAGTTTTCAGCAGAAAATGATATAGTCTGTCATAGCTCAAAATATCATATATACACCATTCATAACACATAAAATATCACATATCGCCATATGTACAGCCATCGGCTATCAGCCTCAAAACATAATGAACATGGCATCATCAAGTATCCATACACATCTCCTGAAACGAGATACGCCACTAGGGCACACAAAATCAACACATAAAACAATAAACTCCCAAAAATGCTCCGGTGTTACGTATCAGAGCAACCTATAGAGACGCCTCAATCCAAGCTAGATAAACACCTGGATTGTCTGTACTTCCGAAGAAGCACAGACCACAACAACAACAAAGGGGTGAGAATCACGATCAAATAATAATGGTATAATGGTACTTGAAATCAAGGCAGAATCATATAAATATCATTTCATGTACATATCATCCGGACTCACTGTCCCACCATCAATCACAATATACAATCACACAACAAATGCACCCACACACAACTCAAGGCATACGGTACCGACTCACAATAACGATGGGCACCGGGCCATCAACCCTCCACACAGGAGCACACATCAACGATGGGCACCTGGCCATCAACCCTCCACTCTGGGAGCACACCACACTGATAGGCAACTGGCTATCACCCTCCACTATGGGAGCACCTCATATAACATTGATGGGCAACTGGCCATCACCTTCCACTATGGGAGCACATCATCAATATTGATAGACAACTGGCTATCACCCTCCACACACGGAGCACCACAATAATATACCGATGGACAACTGGCCATCACCCTCCACACAGGAGCACCACATCAGTATCGATGAATAACTGGCCATCACCCTCCATACTGGAGCACCACAACCATATTCACACGCATCATACATCTAACACACTAAGTGCAAAACGATCCTATGGATCCACCCCTCACTCAGTATATATACGCGACGCCCAAGGCGTGCCGATCCCATGGATCCACTCACCATACAACCTATCACACACAATGCACACGAGGCATTCCGGTCTCACTGACCCAACTGCATCACAAAACAGCACATAAGTGCAACGCATCATCAGCGTATCGATCCCACGGATCCACATAACCCCATACATAGCACACACAGTGCACACAGTCCCCTGACTTCATTTCATCATAAAAACACAACGCGCACAGGCGTACTGACCCTACGGATCCTCTCACATCACATAATGCATTCATAACAAGCACACAAAGTGCATCGATCCTACTGACCCGCTCATCACCGCAGCACGTAAACACCACGTATGTAAAGCGTGTCGATCCTTCTGATCCACATCCATCTCACAACATACAAACACAACGCATACCAAGCGTATTCGATCCTACGGATCCACATAATCTTACACGCGGCACACACAGTGCACTCGTAACATATTTGCGTCATACATTTCTATACTCGACTCATAATCCTCTGATTATGATAATTGCGATAAACGCCGACCATGAGTCCCTCATACCCTTCATCACTCTCCCATTATTCAGCTAACAACTCATCATAACTATCCGATTGCACTAAGCATCCAGTACTGCACACAACCTCCACATTCCAAATTCTGCTACACTCGCTACCTACTCGCTACGCGAGCTCCTAGCGAGTGTTCTCTACTCGTTTGCCTAGCAAACCTCCTCGCGAACCACACATATAAGCTACTGCCAGTATTCGCCACAAACACGCTCAGCCAACTAGCTAGCGAATACCACACATCAGCCTCTGCTAAGGCTCGCTATGCACTCGTTACGTGAGATGCTAGCGAACATTCGCCAGGCATTCGCCTAGCGAAGAGCTAGCGAATCCTGCAAAAATAAGTTCTGTTGTTCTACAACAGCAGCTACCCCACTCCCCAATTCTCACCAAAATTTGTTAATTTCATCAGCTACGCACATTGCCGAACATTCCACCTAACCACTACTCAATCCACTCAATCAAACCTTGATCTTAACCGATTAGTCCAACTTCGACTCAGAACTGAGTCCAACTCCGAAAACCCCAAACACTCGTCCAACACTCATCAAACTCAGCATGCAACATTTCTAACTCAGAAAAAATGATCATAACAGATATTAGCAACTAGCAACAACAACAATTCATCATTCCCACTCAATTATCAACTTCCGACATCAACTCCAAATTTACCTGGACACCCCAAAACGCTCAACAATCAATTCCACAGCACACGCAACAAAATTAACATAATCTAACACACAATCACAACAACATTAACATGCATCCAACATATAACATCGATAATCAATGGGGGTTAGGGATTTCCCCCCCTTTTTCTACCAATTTCATGCAAAACCAAATAACCGTAGAATTCTCCCCCCTTACCTCAATTGAAGCTTTGATGTTGATGAAGCTCCTCAATCCGCATAAAATTCTGCTTACTCAAGTCGCTGCTCTTGATCGCTCACTTGATCGTTCCTCCATCTTGCCTTCACCGTTCGTGTTTCTCCTTTCACGAGTTCTTGGTTTTTCTTTTCACAAAATGGCAAACATGCCCTTAATACCCCATAATACAACTTTTATTCTATATTAACATAATTATCATAATTCTTTTAATTCCAATAATCTTATTCTTATAATAATATTAATTTCCTCTTATTTCTTTTAATTCACCAAAATCCACTTTAATTCCAAATTTCCACAATAATAATAAATCCTCATCTTCATAATTCCCACATCAATATTATTTCCAAAATTTCTTTAATTTCCAAACTCTTCCAATAATATTAATAATAATAATAGTATCGACACTATTAATCATCATATTATTATTATTATTAATCATATTTTTCTAATATTATTGAACTTAATTCCTCAAACAATTTCCACACACAATGCACCGAAAAACGAATAAAACGGGAAAACCAAATAATTAAAAATGGGTGTTACAAGCTATCCCCGTTGATGGATGTTTATTGTCTCGCAGTTCACAACTACTCATTTACATAAATGTAGTCTCATTTATATCTTTGTTCAGACTTTTATTTTGAAGACATCAACATGAAACACAACCTTAATATTGAATATTATAGTTATTTATTTTTAATGAATTGATTAATGTTTTATTTTATTTGTTCTCTCTAAGAAATACTTCTTATTTGATATAGCAAATTATCAAGGCTACGGGTAATACCACTTAATTTAAGGCAGTCATAAGACCTTAGGATAGTCGAGCTCGATCTACTCACGCTAAGCAGCTGAGTGAGAAGAAAGAGAAGAAAGAGAAGAAAGAGAAAGGACAATATAGAGGGAAACCGTATGTGTCATCAGTGTGGCGAGCAAGGTAATTGAAGAGGACAGTTATATAAATGTGTGAATAAGAAATTATTGTTTAGTGATTTATTTAGGCAATTGAAGAGGATATTGATATATATATATATATATATATATATATATATATATATATATATATATATATATATATATATATATATATATATATATATATATATATATATATATATATTTGTGTGTGTGTGTGTGTGTGTGTGTGTGTGTGTGTGTATTAGGCTAGGCTAATCGAAGAGGGATGACAGAAAATAAAAAGTTCCATTACCGGGAATCAAACCCGGGTCTCCTAGGTGAAAGCCAGATATCCTAACTGTTGGACGACAATGGAATTGTTGATATGTGCTTTAATTAGCAGGAATAGAAAGGAAAACTATACCGTGTGACGGCAGAAAAAACTCGGTAAAAGAGATGATAAAATGCGGTGAGTGTGGATTGAATACGAACCCTTCAGATCTTCAGTCTGACGCTCTCCCAACTGAGCTATCCCCGCTGATGGATGTTTATTGTCTCGTAGTTCACAACTACTCATTTACATAAATGTAGTCTCATTTATATCTTTGTTCAGACTTTTATTTTGAAGACATCAACATGAAACACAACCTTAATATTGAATATTATAGTTATTTATTTTTAATGAATTGATTAATGTTTTTTTTATTTGTTCTCTCTAAGAAATACTTCTTATTTGATATAGCAAATTATCAAGGGTACGGGTAATACCACTTAGTTTAAGGCAGTCATCAGACCTTTGGATGGTCGAGCTCGATCTACTCACACTAAGTGAGAAGAAAGAGAAAGGATAGTATAGAGGGAAACCGTATGTGACTTCTGGTGATAAAGGGAAAAAATCAACTGGGGCCGGGAATCGAACTCGGGTCTCCTGGGTGAATGCCAGATATCCTAACTGCTGGACGACAATGGAATTGTTGATATGTGTTTTATAAAGGAAAACTATACCGTGTGATGGCAGAAAAAACTCGGAAAAAGAGATGATAAAATGCGGTGAGCTTGGATAGAACACGCGACCTTCAAATCTTCAGTCTGACACTCTCCCAACTGAGCTATCCCCTCTGATGGATGTTTATTGTCTCGCAGTTCACAACTACTCATTTACATAAATGTAGTCTCATTTATATCTTTGTTCAGACTTTTATTTTGAAGACATCAACATGAAACACATCCTTAATATTGAATATTATAGTTATTTATTTTTAATGAATTGATTAATGTTTTTTTTATTTGTTCTCTCTAAGAAATACTTCTTATTTGGTATAGCAAATTATCAAGGCTACGGGTAATACCACTTAGTTTAAGGTAGTCATCAGACCTTTGGATGGTCGAGCTCGATCTACTCACGCTAAGCAGCTGAGTGAGAAGAAAGAGAAAAGACAGTATAGAGGGAAACCGTATGTGAATTCTGGTGATAAAGGGAAGCAGAAGACTTCAGATGGGAAAAAATCAAGTAGGGGAGCGGCTACTGCTCCAAGCAAGTGTCATAAGTGTGGAGAGCAAGGTAATTGAATAGGACAGTTATATAAATGTGTGAAAAAGAAATTATTGTTTAGAGATTTATTTAGGCAATTGAAGAGGATAGTTATATATATGTGTGTATTAGGCTAGGCTAATCGAAGAGGGATGACAGAAAATAAAAAGTTCCATTGCCGGGAATCAAACCCGGGTCTCCTGGGTGAAAGCCAGATATCCTAACCGCTGGACGACAATGGAAATATATTGATATGTGTTTTAATTAGTAGGAATAGAAAGGAAAACTATACCGTGTGATGGCATAAAAAACTCGGAAAAAGAGATGATAAAATGCGGTGAGCGTGGATCGGACACGCGACCTTCAGATCCTCAGTCTGACGCTCTCCCAACTGAGCTATCCCTGCTGATGGATGTTTATTGTCTCGCAGTTCACAACTACTTGATCGCTCCGCAAGTGCACGAAAATATCGAAGTAATATAAAAGATTGTCGAACCCACAGAGACCAATGTCAATCTACCGTTATCTATTATTACGGCGTAAAGCTAAGGCTATTGGAATTAGGAAAATTGAATGCGAATGAAATTAAATGCAAAAGAAATAAAGAAAATTGGTTTAAAAAATGCGGTAAAGGATATCGGTATGCAAAGACTTAGTTATCTGGGATTCGACAGGTCACCGATGCTTCTTACTCTTTGCAAACATTGTTCAGAAGAAAGTAGTGATCTGAAGACTTTCGTCTCACGATGGTTGTTGACGCTAGTCATAATTCTAAGGGCCGAATGTACGCTTTCGCTGTCCCATTCGGGGTTAAAACTACTTTTTGGAAATCTCTAGGTTCTAATCCATTTTAAAGTGCTTTCGCTGTTATTAAAACAAATGCCTAGTGTTTACTATCTGGTCTTGCCGTAGCTTTCGCTTGTTGGTTCGTACCTTAATTAATTTTCCACTTTCGTGGCAAAACTACTTTTAAATAAGTTCTCGCTTTCGCGACGAAGTTTATTCAGTAAATAAATTTAAACACTACGGCCAGAAAGGTTGTTTGTAAAAAGGGAAGATGCCGATTACTATCGAATCCTATCCTACTAATTCGGTTACATACCGATAAAACTAACTTAGCCAGACATGATAATTAATGCGAACGGAAATAGACATAAACAACGGAATAATAAAGTGTGCATCATAACAGAAATAAAGTAGTAATTCAATTAATAAAAACCTGTAAATTGTACTGATCTCAAATCCTTGGGTAGTCCCCCACAATGTCGGCAGGATTCTACTTTGGCGAGAAATAAAAGGTACAGGAAGAAAATACAATATTCTGAACTGAAGGAAAATGGAAAGGAAAATAAAAGTAACGATAAATAACTTTGATGGAACTTTGGCAGAACTTCGGGATGAAGAATCCATACCTTTCTCTGTGAATCTCTTGTCTATTTATAGGAGATGTTTCTTATCTCAACTTCCTGAGATCATGCGTGAGATATGGAGAAAGTGGTAGTAACTTCCAGTAGTGGGCAGTGAGTGGAGAAAGTGTAGTAACTTCCAGTAGTGGGCAGTGAGTGGAGAAAGTGTAGGAAGGATTTAAGTTGAGATTGATCGTGAATTCTGATTCTGCGTTTTTTGTCTGCGTGACGGTCGTCATGAAATGTGACGGTCGTCACACGCATGACGGTCGTCATGGACCTGTGACGGTCATCACAGCAGCAGAATCCGTATCTGCTATTTTTCATCTATTTTTCATCCATTTTTCATCTGTTTCTTCTCCTTTTCTTTCTTTAGTCCAAATTCTCCCCAATCTGCAAAATGAAGTAAATTAATCATATAATAAAAAATAAATCAAGATAAATTAATAAAAGTCACAAATAAATGCATGTAAATCAAGCCAAATAAACTATATGATTTCGCGTTATCAAACATCCCCACACTTAAACCATTGCTTGTCCTCAAGCAATCGACCAACACAGTAAAAAGAAATAAGCATAGTTCGAAACAAAGTCACGACGAAACTCTAATCATACGTGGCTGCTAGGCTAATGTTAGATCGATAGGTACTAAATATTAATACCAAGGATATCATAACGACACAATTTCAAAAACTCCCTACTTATGCAAACCAATCGGAATCATGCCATTATAACTCAACCTATAACTCATGCTCTCTTTCACCCCATTTCATTATAGTGTAATCACATTAAGCCCGTTATCCATACACATTCATGGCAAGTAGACCTGTTAGTGACTACGATCTCATTATTATTTCGTTTTTTCTGCAAATATGCTTAAGCATCAATTGAACTTAAAGAGTTTGTACCGTTAGGCTAAGTGCTCGGGTGAGGAGCACCTAACTTAGAAGGAACATGTCTTTTTCTTCATAATTTTTTTTTCTTTTCTTTCTTAGTTTCTCATTTTAACCTAGAGATCATACACTTATTTGCATCGGTTTCTTACTTAGTGTGTTTAGGATGGTGCTGACTGCTTAAATAAACTACTTAGGGATTACTACAAGAACCTGGAGTTTTAAGGTCTCGGCATAATGGGTACTCAAATTTATTTTGCATATTTAGGGGGTTAAGGTTGTCAGGACGATATCAATTTTATCAAAACTTTCCCAAGTTTTTCTAACATAGCCTAAACAACCTATATACTTTCGGAGTACCATGTCATGAATCAAAAAGTTTTTGTTGGAGGTTAAAATTTTGAAATTTTGAAATTTTGGGGAAGTTTGAATAACAGGCGAAAACCACTCATAAAGACTCAACAACACATGCAAAGATTTTGACATAGCATTAAAAATAGATAAAAACAATAAATCAAACTAAAAGGCAATAAAATGAAAGCGATAGAGTTCCTCCCCCATACTTAAACCAAACATTGTCCTCAATGTTTCAGTAAAAGGTGGAAAAGGAAAGATAGAACCTGTATGAATGCTACTGCTCTTGCTATCCTTGTCTTTGTTGATCACTTCTACTTCGGTGGCGGGCATTTTGAGATACTTTGTTTGTGTAATTCTAGAACCAGCTCATCATGTTGCTCGCGTCAAGAGGAAGTACTCATCATAAGTGTTCCCACCAGCAGCGACACTCGTAGGAATGTCCGTGGGCATAGCTCATCTTCTCAGATCGTCATCTAGAGAGTTTTCACATAGATATAGCTAAAGCGTAACAAGCGATACATTTCTTTATTTTCTGCCGATTTAAACAAACAAATTAAAATAAAGACCTTGTGGGTTGCCTCCCACACAGCGCTTTGTTTAGCGTCGATAGCTCGACGACTAAGGAGTGTAAGTACTCATGGTGGTTCTTTCGAGAATGGTTCCTCGATCGAACTTTAAATAGTCTTCGGTTTCCATGGCCACTTATCAAGCCATCTCTCATATCCCTCACCTTTTCGTTTCTTTCTTCTGTAGGGTGGTTTCTTGTTTTGAACGCGTGGTGGTGGTTCTGGATCTATTCTGCGTATCAGTTTTTCAAATTTGGGCTTTGTTATTTCATCCACCACCTCAAAAGTTAATCGTACCCTTTTAACAGTAATAATGACCCTAGTTTCACGGTCCTCGAATTTTCTTTTTCTATGAAGGGACTTAGACAAAGGTGCATTGGTGTGTATATTTTTCAATACCTCCACATATGTTTTGGATTGGGAGTCTACCTTAACTTCTACAAACCTTTGTGGGAAAGAAATAGGTGGGGTATAGGGAGTGTAATACCCCAAATTTTGCCCTAAGATTTGTCGTCGCATTTCATTGCATTTAATCAATTACTAACAAATTTGTGTAGTCGTTTGACTTTTTGCAGGTAAATATCATATGGCATGTATTTTTTTTCTAAAAGGTAAAAATGGCACAATTGGCAAGAGGACATGTGTAAGGAGTTGTGAGTGTGAGAGGTTGAGAGTTCGAATCTCACCTTAGTCACTTTTTTGTTTTTTATTATTTTTACTCTAAATGTTTCTATCTCTCATTAAAAAATAATAAAAATAGTTTTTTATTATTATTTAATTATTATTTTCGTATTTTAATTAAATCATTTTTTAAAATATTATTTTTTTTCACTTTTTTCTAAATTATTCATAAAAATATCCAAAAAATCATAAAATAAAAAATATTAGAAAAAATTTTGTTCTTTTTATAATATTTTTGATTTTAGGAATCAATAGGATTATTAGTTTTTATTTTAAGTACATTATTGACAATTTGGTGTTAACCCTAATTTGTTCCTTATATATACATGTGTTGTCTTGTTGAAAAAAGGGGAGAATGAAAAAAAAAAACTAAAAGGAGTGAGTGTCGTTTACCGTTATTTCTTTTCCTTCATCTATTACTGTTGTTTCTTTTTCTTCATCTTTTACCGTTATTTCTTTTTCTTCATCTATTACTGTTATTTCTTTTTCTTCATCTATTACTGTTATGTTTATATATTTATAATTTTTAAATTGTTAGAGTTTATATATATATATATATATATATATATATATAAGATTAATTTTTTATCGAATTATATCGATACGATGTTTGCACATTTGTGTGCATGACGCGTGACATTTGTGTTAGTTCGATCTGGTTGCGATGATCGCATTTTTGTGAGCAATAATACTGTTTTTTTGCTTAATTTCTTTTTCTTTGCGATAAATTTTGTTTCGTCCGATTTAGATCTGGTTGCGCTGAGCGCATTTATGCGTTAGCAACATTGTTGGGTTATTTGACAAATTCATTATTGCTTTATTATTATTATTATTATTATTATTATTATTATTATTATTATTATTATTATTATTATTATTAGTATTATTATTATCATTATTTATTATTATTATTATTATTATTATTATTATTATTATCATTATTTATTATTATTATCATTATTTATTATTATTATCATTATTATTATTATTATTACTATTATTATTATTATTATCATTAATTTATTAAAACTTGTTATAATATAAAAATCTATTTTTTAAAATAAATAACATTAACATCTTTTCCAAATTAATATGAAAACCTATTATTTTTAAGAAAAACTCTTTTAGATAAATTTAAAATAATAACTAAAATCTTTTTTTAAAATAATAACTAGAACCGTTTTTTTTTAAAATATATAATAATAACATTAAACCCTTTTTTTTAAAAATAAAACCTTTTTGTTAGATAATTAAATTAAGACTATTTTTGAAAAGTTTTTTTTAATAATATTAAAACCTCTTTTTTAACTTAAATCAAAAGCTTTTTTATATATCACAAATAAACAACAAAGAATATCTATAACTTTCGCACTTCCGTTTCATAACTCGTCTGATTACTGTCTGACTCTGTCTACTAACGTTGTGTATTCAATGTGCAGCTTGTTACGTTGCTATTAGCTATTTTAATGTGTTTTTCAATTCAAGTTGTATTATAATTGTATCTGTTTCTCATTTGTAACTTCGCGAACAAATTATCGCGTTTACCTTTCCGCACTTTAATTTCTGCTGTTTGTATGGTTTAAATTCGCACATTTGCATCGTTAATTTGTCCCATTGCATTCCTCTGAAGGATTAGGTCTAGCCGTTTGGCCGCCACGCCAATAGTCCTCAAAACTTCAACCCTTACAAACCCTAACTTTTCACAAATGTCTCGCCGTGGACAAAAAAATTACAAAACTACCCCTAGCTTTAGGTCAAAGAGTCGCCGCACTCATTTTAGGGTTTCCCGCCGCGGAATCCCTAACCTAACCCTAATTCACTTAACAATTTACAACGTAGATATTGGAGTTTCTACACTCCGCGTAAGCGTGTCCCTAAGATACGTTTATTCCCCATTGAAACCTTGGCCACAGTCAAGACGTTTCTAACCTCCCTTTTGAGGGGAACTACAGTTACTCTGATTCCATTCCCGTAAGGATATGTAGGCACAAGATGCGATGTCTTGCCGAGTAAACTTAGAATTAACCCCTAGGTCTTTTTTTAATTCTCAATCCTTTGTATATACCCTAAAGCAAAATAATTAATGAAATAAATAAAAAAAATAAACAAAAGGTTCCCGTAGAGTACTACGGAAGTTTAGGGTGCTAATACCTTCCCTAAATTTAACCAACCCCCGAACCTTAGATCTCTCCCTTTTAGGTTTTTCCTTTCTTTAACCTTTCCTTCGGATAAATCAAAGACCGGTTGTAAATGAATTAAGATTCAAGTTAATCAATAGCTTGACATCCAAATTTCACCGCAACAGAAAATGGCGACTTCACTGGGGAATCCTAACTATTGAGGGTTATCCCTATTTTGTTTATTTTTCTTTATATATTTGTTTTATTATATATTTTGCTCACTTGTATGTATATATTGGGGTACCTTACTTGGAGTTACTGTGTTGTGAGATAAGTCCTACACCCGGACTTGAGCGACCTTATGATAGGATGGCTGATATATTCGACGAGGCTTATAGGGAGTGAGTCCCGACTAAGCTAAATCGAGAATCACCGCTCAGTTGAGACACTTTCGAAAATGGTTCGGTTGATCGAGTGTAGTCGTGAAAACTTTTATCGTTATCGATTGGAGTCTGTGATACTGGGAACCGTAGTACCTTTACACCATCTTGACCTTATATAGGACGTAGTGCGGGAACTATGTGGGAGTAGTCCTACAATGGTTTCTACGCGATGCTACACTTAAAAGAGGTTCTCTTGAGAATATTATTGACCCTCGAGTCAGTCGGGAAGTCGATAATATCCGAAAGATGGACTGATGACTTTGGGCACTTTTTAGAACCCTTGTTCTGCAGGTACAATTAACCTATAGTACACACCACTTTGGGAAGGGTATACCTTGACTCCATTCATTGTTCCTCTAACTTAGGACCTTTTGTTTGCTTATGTGCGTTTGTGCTTTGCATCCATAAAGCATCATATCATTTCTAGTTTCAAGGAATTCAGCAGTCCTTTGCAAATTCGAAAAGCCTTACATTTTAAAGTCTAAAATTTTTTCCAACTTTCTTAAAAAGCAATATTCGCAATCGACCGTTGAAATTCTTGAGACCATTGCATGGCATTAGCATCACATTTTTGCATTGCATTTATCCCCCAGTTTCTCCTTCTTGGTCCTATCGTCTTCTAGTGTACCTTTGAGTCGTCAAGCTGATTCCTCGACACAGATATCAGACCAGAAACGGAACAAGGATCACTTTGATCCTATTCCCATGACTTACACAGAGCTGTATCCTGACTTAGTTCGACAAGGGCTGATCACTACAAAGGCTTTACCACCTCCTCTTAATCCTCCAGTTGGATTTAGGGCTGATCTAAAGTGTGCTTTTCATGAGGGTGCCTTAGGCCACGACTTGGAGCATTGTTTTGCATTGAAAGCTAGGGTGCGTGAACTAATTAGAGCCGGAATACTTGATTTTACGGATAGTCGTCCGAGCGTCCAGACAGATCCCTTGCCAACACATCAGAATTGAAGCTTTGCCATTGGGCCTTTTTTTTCTCGTTGTTTGCATTTTCCTTATTTTGTTTAAGTTGTTTGCTTTCAATTATGTTTGTACTTTCATTAATGAAATAAGCATTGCGACTTTTGATTCAATTCATTTCTGTCCATTTATTTGCATCTTTATGCTTTATTTTTCAAATGTTTACTTCTTGTCTAAATTTTTGATATGCTAAGATCGGAGGGAGGATGACGAAAATGTTATACCCATAACTGCTGTCAGTATGCTTTCAATTAAACCTTGTTGACGATGTAAGGCATTGTTTCAATTCCCAAACACTGGAGAAATAAGGAAGTTAATCCCTCGTCACCCCCTTCGAGCCTAGAAGTTGGAGTTTCTTTCGTTACAAAAAACCCACAATTTTAACCTTGGGATGGATAGTTCTCAGTTAACTTGGTTGTGTGTTCATACGATACACCTTTCATTAACAAATTTTCCTTCGCACATGTCAAACAAGTGTCGAAGATGTTTTCTAATCAAAAGGTCGATGATGGTTCACCGTAATCATTAAAATCAAACAGTCACTTTCCTTCACACAAAAAAAAATAATATAAAAAAAATCAAAAGAAGCCCGCTAAGTCAAAACCTATGAAGGAGACTTAGGCAAAACTAGGGCATCCCGCTGACTGTAAACTCTAAAATAAACAGTTCAGGCAAAATTTAGGGATAATACAAAGAGATTTTTAAATCCTTATCTTGAAAATCCTCAATGTCAAAACAATCAAATGTTATAGGGGAGTAGTGGCTGCCTTTTCATAGGTCCCTTTGCTTTTTGAATCATCATTGCTACGATCAATGAAATCCCTAACTTATGGGAACCTGAATGCATAGTATGAGTTAACTGAGCATAGGACTGAAGATCATCACGTAGATTGGGTGGGTACAAATAAATTTTGAGCATTTATCTTTTGTTTCATAAACCGTGAACCAGGCCACGTTACAACCCTCAAAAGACCTAACTGAAACAGGGTTATTTTGAAAGTATACTACAACAAGGTTGCGTAACCTGACTCCAAAAGATCCTTGCGAATCATTTATTTTGGCAATACACTTTTATTTTAAACTTTGAGTGTCTTGAACCGCCTTGTTCTGACTAACGACTCATGTATTTTCCATCTTTCAAAAATAATTTTTCAAAAATCGCATGAACTTTGCATTACCATGTTTGTATGAATATTTTTGTTTGCAAACTGGCTTTCCTCTAAGGAATTTTCAAACAATGAGAAACTTGGTCAAGTGATCTTATCAGGGGAAAGTTCCTTTTACATCTTGTCAAAGAATTAGTTCAAGATTTGTTCAAGGCAATATCTTCTCAGATTTGGTTTATCCAGAGAATTGTTCAAGACTCAGACTGGGGCAAGCCCTCCGAGGATACAACAAAACAGTCGATTCCATGAATTAGACAGCTGAAGCAATTATCAGTTCATTTGACCTGGGGCAGTTTACTTGCATAATCCCTAAGCAGTTATTCATCATTCCTACAGTGACTATCAACTTGATACAGTTTAACAGAATGACAGTGATCTCCGTGTTGAGGAATCAGTCCTCCAGTTTTGTCATCTCACCGAAAGAGTCGAGCCTTGTCGTCGATGTCTGCATTTGCATTTGATCATATCTCATAGCATAATTCCTATACATGTGCATATCTTGGGTGCTTTACTCCCCATTTACATTTCTATCTTGGGTGCTTTACTCCCCATTTACATTTTTATCTTGGGTGCTTTACTCCCCATTTACATTTTTATCTTGGGTGCTTTACTCCCCATTTACATTTTTATCTTGGGTGCTTTACTCCCCATTTACATTTCTATCCTGGATGCTTTACTCCCCATTTACATGTCTATCTTGGGTGCTTTACTCCCCACTTACCTTCTATCCTTGGGTGTTTTATCCCCCATGTACCTTTATCCCGGGTGTTTTATTCCCCGTTTACTAGATATTCCTGGGTTTACCTAACATCATGGTGTTTTACCCCCATTTACTTTTTTTTTTCTCCCTGAGGTCGTGTTTTACTCGCGTCTTACCTTGTGGGCAAAATTTATTTACTTGGCATCATGGGTGTTTTATCCCCATTTGCGTTTTTCTCCTGAGCTCGTGTTTTACCCGCGTCTTACCTTGCGGACAATTTCTAATTTACTTGGCACCTATCAACAATTCTGTGTCGTGTCTACCCGACGTTGTTCCAGATATGACATGTCTTCTTACCTAGTGCAATTCCTCGATGGGTTGTCCCCAGTGACGTTGTTTCGTCTGTATCCGTGCATTTGTCATTTTCATCATACGCATCATATCAGATTTATATTATATTTAGCATTATAGTTCGTTTTGTTTTGTCCATATCATTGCATAACACTGCGTCTAAAGGCAAAATTTTCGGTTATCTGTATTTAAATCCCTCCACCACGATTTCTCGAGTCTCCATTGCTCGAATCACCCGGTGAAGTTATTTAAATAGGGGCAACTGTAATACCCCAAATTTTGCCCTAAGATTTGTCGTCGCATTTCATTGCATTTAATCAATTACTAACAAATTTGTGTAGTCGTTTGACTTTTTGCAGGTAAATATCATATGGCATGTATTTTTTTTCTAAAAGGTAAAAATGACACAATTGGCAAGAGGACATGTGTAAGGAGTTGTGAGTGTGAGAGGTTGAGAGTTCGAATCTCACCTTAGTCACTTTTTTGTTTTTTATTATTTTTACTCTAAATGTTTCTATCTCTCATTAAAAAATAATAAAAATAGTTTTTTATTATTATTTAATTATTATTTTCGTATTTTAATTAAATCATTTTTTAAAATATTATTTTTTTTCACTTTTTTCTAAAGTATTCATAAAAATATCCAAAAAATCATAAAATAAAAAATATTAGAAAAAATTTTGTTCTTTTTATAATATTTTTGATTTTAGGAATCAATAGGATTATTAGTTTTTATTTTAAGTTTATTTTAATTATTTTAAATTATTTAAATTTTATTTTTCTTAACTAATTATTTAGTTTGGGCTTTAAAATGGGCTTTAGGGACATTATTGACAATTTGGTGTTAACCCTAATTTGTTCCTTATATATACATGTGTTGCCTTGTTGAAAAAAGGGGAGAATGAAAAAAAAACCTAAGAGGAGTGAGTGCCGTTTACCGTTATTTCTTTTTTTTCATCTATTACTGTTGTTTCTTTTTCTTCATCGTTTACCGTTATTTCTTTTCCTTCATCTATTACTGTTGTTTCTTTTTCTTCAACTTTTACCATTATTTCTTTTTCTTCATCTATTACTGTTATTTCTTTTTCTTCATCTATTATTGTTATGTTTATATATTTATAATTTTTAAATTGTTAGAGTTTATATATATATATATATATATAAGATTAATTTTTGATCGAATTATATCGATACGATGTTTGCACATTTGTGTGCATGACGCGTGACATTTGTGTTAGTTCGATCTGGTTGCGATGATCGCATTTTTGTGAGCAATAATACTGTTTTTTTGCTTAATTTCTTTTTCTTTGCGATAAATTTTGTTTCGTCCGATTTAGATCTGGTTGCGCTGAGCGCATTTATGCGTTAGCAACATTGTTGGGTTATTTGGCACATTTAAAATTCATTATTGCTTTATTACTATTATTATTATTAGTATTATTATTATCATTATTTATTATTATTATTATTATTATTATTAGTATTATTATTATTATCATTATTTATTATTATTATCATTATTATTATTATTATTACTATTATTATTATTATTATTATTATCATTAATTTATTAAAACTTGTTATAATATAAAAATCTGTTTTTTAAATTAAATAACATTAACATCTTTTCCAAATTAATATGAAAACCTATTATTTTTAAGAAAAACTCTTTTAGATAAATTTAAAATAATAACTAAAATCTTTTTTTAAAATAATAACTAGAACCGTTTTTTTTAAAAATATATAATAATAACATTAAACCCTTTTTTTTAAAAATAAAACCTTTTTGTTAGATAATTAAATTAAGACTATTTTTGAAAAGGTTTTTTTAATAATATTAAAACCTCTTTTTTAACTTAAATCAAAAGCTTTTTTATATATCACAAACAAACAACAAAGAATATCTATAACTTTCGCACTTCCGTTTCATAACTCGTTTGATTACTGTCTGACTCTGTCTACTAACGTTGTGTATTCAATGTGCAGCTTGTTACGTTGCTATTAGCTATTTTAATGTGTTTTTCAATTCAAGTTGTATTATAATTGTATCTGTTTCTCATTTGTAACTTCGCGAACAAATTATCGCGTTTACCTTTCCGCACTTTAATTTCTGCTGTTTGTATGGTTTAAATTCGCGCATTTGCATCGTTAATTTGTCCCATTGCATTCCTCCAAAGGATTAGGTCTAGCCGTTTGGCCGCCACGCCAATAGTCCTCAAAACTTCAACCCTTACAAACCCTAACTTTTCACAAATGTCTCGCCGTGGACAAAAAAATTACAAAACTACCCCTAGCTTTAGGTCAAAGAGTCGCCGCACTCATTTTAGGGTTTCCCGCCGCGGAATCCCTAACCTAACCCTAATTCACTTAACAATTTACAACGTAGATATTGGAGTTTCTACACTCCGCGTAAGCGTGTCCCTAAGATACGTTTATTCCCCATTGAAACCTTGGCCACAGTCAAGACGTTTCTAACCTCCCTTTTGAGGGGAACTACAGTTACTCTGATTCCATTCCCGTAAGGATATGTAGGCACAAGATGCGATGTCTTGCCGAGTAAACTTAGAATTAACCCCTAGGTCTTTTTTTAATTCTCAATCCTTTGTATATACCCTAAAGCAAAATAATTAATGAAATAAATAAAAAAAATAAACAAAAGGTTCCCGTAGAGTACTACGGAAGTTTAGGGTGCTAATACCTTCCCTAAATTTAACCAACCCCCGAACCTTAGATCTCTCCCTTTTAGATTTTTCCTTTCTTTAACCTTTCCTTCGGATAAATCAAAGACCGGTTGTAAATGAATTAAGATTCAAGTTAATCAATAGCTTGACATCCAAATTTCACCGCAACAGGGAGGAGGAGCAACGATACGTGCTTCCTTCTCTACCTCTTCGACACCCTCTCTTTCGGTTGGTGTCGGTGGATTTTTCTCAATATGTATGCTTTTCTCACCAAAACTCTCCTCAGGCTCATCATCAATCTCCCTAGGATCTTCTATTTGTTTTTCATTAACGGTTGTTACAACATTCACATGTCCTTCTGGGAAGGGTCCTAGAGGTGTTTGTCTAAGCAGGGAGGTTTGAGTCTCCAAAGTCTCGCTGTGAGTTGCGAGGGAATCGACAATAACGTTCATCTGCCTAAGGTCTTCATTAATTTGGAGATGTTGTTTTCTAAAATCTTCGTTTTGGAGAGTTTGTGTTTCCACAAAGCGCTCCATCATAGATTCTATCCTAGAGTGAGTAGACGTCTCATTGAATTCTTCTAGTAGTAGTTCAAGGTTGGATGTATCAAAATCTTGCGTTTCCTCAAAACATTGGGAGTCGTCATCATAGAGGGAATTTGGGTGAGAGTGCGTAGTATTGAAATCTTATAATAATATTTCGAGGTCGGATTTAAGCGGAATTTGTGGTTCCTCGAAATATTGGGGGTGGTAGTTATAATATGGAGGGTGGTAATTATAAGGGAAATATGGGTTATACATAATGATTTAGATAAGAGTTCCTTAGTCTATACTATGCAACAACGGAATCACAATATTGACTGTTGGTCCCCGGCAACGGCGCCAAAAACTTGATCGCTCCGCAAGTGCACAGAAATATCGAAGTAATATAAAAGATTGTCGAACCCACAGAGACCAATGTCAATCTACCGTTATCTATTATTACGGCGTAAAGCTAAGGCTATTGGAATTAGGAAAATTGAATGCGAATGAAATTAAATGCAAAAGAAATAAAGAAAATTGGTTTAAAGAAATGCGGTAAAGGATATCGGTATGCAAAGACTTAGTTATCTGGGATTCGACAGGTCACCGATGCTTCTTACTCTTTGCAAACATTGTTCAGAAGAAAATAGTGATCTGAAGACTTTTGTCTCACGATGGTTGTTGACGCTAGTCATAATTCTAAGGGCCGAATGTACGCTTTCGCTGTCCCATTCGGGGTTAAAACTACTTTTTGGAAATCTCTAGGTTCTAATCCATTTTAAAGTGCTTTCGCTGTTATTAAAACAAATGCCTAGTGTTTACTATCTGGTCTTGCCGTAGCTTTCGCTTGTTGGTTCGTACCTTAATTAATTTTCCACTTTCGTGGCAAAACTACTTTTAAATAAGTTCTCGCTTTCGCGACGAAGTTTATTCAGTAAATAAATTTAAACACTACGGCCAGAAAGGTTGTTTGTAAAAAGGGAAGATGCCGATTACTATCGAATCCTATCCTACTAATTCAGTTACATACCGATAAAACTAACTTAGCCAGACATGATAATTAATGCGAACGGAAATAGACATAAACAACGGAATAATAAAGTGTGCATCATAACAGAAATAAAGTAGTAATTCAATTAATAAAAACCTGTAAATTGTACTGATCTCAAATCCTTGGGTAGTCCCCCACAATGTCGGCAGGAAGAATCCACACCTTTGATGGAACTTTGGCAGAACTTCGGGATGAAGAATCCACACCTTTCTCTGTGAATCTCTTGTCTATTTATAGGAGATGTTTCTTATCTCAACTTCCTGAGATCATGCGTGAGATATGGAGAAAGTGGTAGTAACTTCCAGTAGTGGGCAGTGAGTGGAGAAAGTGTAGTAACTTCCAGTAGTGGGCAGTGAGTGGAGAAAGTGTAGGAAGGATTTAAGTTGAGATTGATCGTGAATTCTGATTCTGCGTTTTTTGTCTGCGTGACAATCGTCATGAAATGTGACGGTCGTCACACGCATGACGGTCGTCATGGACCTGTGACGGTCGTCACAACAGCAAAATCCGTATCTGCTGTTTTTCATCTATTTTTCATCCGTTTTTCATCTGTTTCTTCTCCTTTTCTTTCTTTAGTCCAAATTCTCCCCAATCTTCAAAACGAAGTAAATTAATCATATAATAGAACATAAATCTAGATAAATAATAAAAGTCACAAATAAATGCATGTAAATCAAGCCAAATAAACGATATGATTTCGCGTTATCACTACTCATTTACATAAAAGTAGTCTCATTTATATCTTTGTTTAGACTTTTATTTTGAAGACATCAGCATGAAACACAACCTTCATATTGAATATTATAGTTATTTTAATGAATTGATTAATGTTTTTTTTATTTGTTCTCTCTAAGAAATACTTCTTATTTGATATAGCAACTTATCAAGGCTACAGGTAATACCACTTATTTTAAGGCAATCATCAGACTTTTGGATGGACGAGCTCGATCTACTTACGCTAAGCAGCTGAGTGAGAAGAAAGAGAAAGGACAGTATAGAGGAAAACCGTATGTGACTCTTGGTGACAATGGAATTATTGATATGTGTTTTAATTAGCAGGAATAGAGAGGAAAACTATACCGTGTGATGGCAGAAAAAATTCGGAAAAAGAGATGATAAAATGCGGTGAGCGTGGATCGAACACGCGACCTTCAGATCTTCAGTCTGACACTCTCCCAACTGAGCTATCCCCGTTGATGGATGTTTATTGTTTCGCAGTTCACAACTACTCATTTACATAAATGTAGTCTCATTTATATCTTTGTTCAAACTTTTATTTTGAAGACATCAACATGAAACACAACCTTAATATTGAATATTATACTTATTTATTTTTAATGAATTGATTAATGTTTTTTTTAAATTTGTTCTCTCTAAAAATACTTCTTATTTGATATAGCAAATTATCAAGGCTACGGGTAATACCACTTAGTTTAAGGCAGTCATCATACCTTTGGATGGTCAAGCTCGATCTACTCATGCTAAGCAGCTGAGTGAGAAGAAAGAGAAAGGACAGTATAGAGGGAAACTGTATGTGACTTCTGGTGATATAGGGAAGCAGAAGACTTCAGATGGGAAAAAATTAAGTGGGGGAGCGGCTACTGCTCCAAGCACGTGTCATAAGTGTGGCGAGCAAGGTAATAGAAAAGGACAATTATATAAATGTATGAATAAGAAATTATTGTTTAGAGATTTATTTAGGCAATTGAAGAGGATAGTTATATATATATGTGTATTAGGCTAGGATAATCGAAGAGGGATAGCAGAAAAAAAAAGTTCCATTGCTGGGAATCGAACCTGGGTCTCCTGGGTGAAAGCTAGATATCCTAATCGCTGGACGACAATGGAATTGTTGATATGTGTTTTAATTAGCAGGAGTAGAAAGGAAAACTATACCGTGTGATGGCATAAAATACTCGGAAAAAGAGATGATAAAATGCGGTGAGCGTGGATCGAACACGCAACCTTCAGATCTTCAGTCTGACGCTCTCCCAACTGAGCTATCCCCACTGATGGATGTTTAATGTCTCTCAGTTCACAACTACTCATTTACATAAATGTAGTCTCATTTATATCTTTGTTTAGACTTTTATTTTGAAGACATCAGCATGAAACACAACATTAATATTGAATATTATAGTTATTTATTTTTAATGAACTGATTAATGTTTTTTTTATTTGTTCTCTCTAAGAAATAGTTCTTATTTGAGATAGCAAATTATCAAGGCTACGGGTAATACCACTTAGTTTAAGGCAGTCATAAGACATTAGGATGATCGAGCTCGATCTACTCAAGCTAAGCGGCTGAGTGAGAAGAAAGAGAAAGGACAGTATAGTGGGAAACCGTATGTGACTTCTGGTGATAAAGGGAAGCAGAAGACTTAAGATGGGAAAAAATCAAGTGGGGGAGCGGCTACTGCTCCAAGCAAGTGTCATCAGTGTGGCAAGCAAGGTAATTGAAGAGGACAGTTATATAAATGTGTGAACAAGAAATTATTGTTTAGAGATTTATATAGGCAATTGAAGAGGATAGTTATATATATATGTGTGTATTAGGCTAGGCTAATCGAAGAGGGATGACAGAAAATAAAAAGTTCCATTGCCGGGAATCAAACCCGGGTCTCCTGGGTTAAAGCCAGGTATCCTAACCGCTGGACGACAATGGAATTGTTGATATGTGTTTTAATTAGCAGGAATAGAAAGGAAAACTATACCGTGTGATGGCAGAAAAAACACGGAAAAAGAGATGATAAAATGCGGTAAGAGTGGATCGAACACGCAACCTTCAGATCTTCAGTCTGACGCTCTCCCAACTGAGCTATCCCCACTGATGGATGTTTATTGTCTCGCAGTTCACAGCTACTCATTTACATAAATGTTGTCTCATTTATATCTTTGTTCAGACTTTTATTTTGAAGACATCAACATGAAACACAACCTTAATATTGAATATTATAGTTATTTATTTTTAATGAATTGATTAATGTTTTTTTTATTTGTTCACTCTAAGAAATACTTCTTATTTGATATAGCAAATTATCAAGGCTACGGGTAATACCACTTAGTTTAAGGCAGTCATCAGACCTTTGGATGGTCGAGCTCGATCTACTCACGCTAAGCAGCTGAGTGAGAAGAAAGAGAAAGGACAGTATAGAGGGAAACCATATGTGACTTCTGGTGGTAAAGGGAAGCAGAAGACTTCAGACGGGAAAAAATCAAGTGGGGGAACGGCTACTGCTCCAAGCAAGTGTCATAAGTGTGGCGAGCAACGTTATTGAAGAGGACAGTTATATAAATGTGTGAGTAAGAAATTATTGTTTATAGAGATTTATTTAGGCAATTGAAGAGGATAGTTATATATATATATATATATATATATATATATATATATATATATATATATATATATATATATATATATATATATATATATATATATATATATATATATATATATATATATATATATATATATATATTCCTAACCGCTGGACGACAATGGAATTGTTGATATGTGTTTTCATTAGCAGGAATAGAAAGGAAAACTATACCGTGTGATGGCATAAAAAACTCGGAAAAAGAGATGATAAAATGCGGTGAGCATGGATCGAACACACGACATTCAGATCTTCAGTCTGACGCTATCCCAACTGAACTATCCCCGATGATGGATGTTTATTGTCTCGCAGTTCACAACTACTCATTTACATAAATGTAGTCTCATTTATACCTTTGTTCAGACTTTTATTTTGAAGACATCAACATGAAACACAACCTTAATATTGAATATTATAGTTATTTATTTTTAATGAATTGATTAATGTTTTTTTTATTTGTTCTCGCTAAAAAATACTTCTTATTTGATATAGCAAATTATCAAGGCTACGAATAATACCACTTAGTTCAAGGCAGTCATCAGACCTTTGGATGGTCGAGCTCGATCTACTCACGCTAAGCAGCTGAGTGAGAAGAAAGAAAAAGGACAGTATAGAGGGAAAACATATGTGACTTCTGGTGATAAAGGGAAGCAGAAGACTTCAGATGGAAAAAAATCAAGTGGGGGAGCGGCTACTGCTCCAAGCAAGTGTCATAAGTGTGGCGAGCAAGGTAATTGAAGAGGACGGTTATATAAATGTGTGAATAAGAAATTATTGTTTAGAGATTTATTTAGCCAATTGAAGAGGATAGTTATATATATGTGTGTATTAGGCTAGGCTAATCGAAGAGGGATGGCAGAAAAAAAAAGTTCAATTGCCGGGAATCGATCCTGGGTCTCCTGGGTGAAAGCTAGATATCCTAACCGCTGGATGACAATGGAATTGTTGATATGTGTTTTAATTAGCAGGAATAGAAAGGAAAACTATACAGTGTGATGGCAGAAAAAATTCGGAAAAAGAGATGTTAAAATGCGGTGAGCGTGGATCGAACACGCAACCTTCAGATCTTCAGTCTGACGCTCTCCCAACTGAGCTATCCCCGCTGATGGATGTTTATTGTCTCGCAGTTCACTACTACTCATTTACATAAATGTAGTCTCATTTATATCTTTGTTCAGACTTTTATTTTGAAGACATGAACGTGAAACACAACCTTAATATTGAATATTATAGTTATTTATTTTTAATGAATTGATTAATGTTTTTTTTATTTGTTCTCTCTAAGAAATACTTCTTATTTGAAATAGCAAATTATCAAGACTACGGGTAATACCACTTAGTTTAAGGCAGTCATCAGACCTTTGGATGGTCGAGCTCGATCTACTCACGCTAAGTGAGAAAAAAGAGAAAGGATAGTATAAAGGGAAACTGTATGTGACTTCTGGTGATAAAGGGAAAAAATCAAGCGGCGTCGGGAATCGAACTCGGGTCTTCTGGGTGAAAGCCAGATATCCTAACTGCTGGACGACAATGGAATTGTTGATATGTGTTTTAATTAGCAGGAATAGAGAGGAAAACTATACCGTGTGATGGCAGAAAAAACTCGGAAAAAGAGATGATAAAATGCGGTGAGCGTGGATCGAACACGCGGCCTTCAGATCTTCAGTCCGACGCTCTCCCAACTGAGTTATCCCCGTTGATGGATGTTTATTGTTTCGCAGTTCACAACTACTCATTTACATAAATGTAGTCTCATTTATATCTTTGTTCAGACTTTTATTTTGAAGACATCAACATGAAACACAAACTTAATATTGAATATTATAGTTATTTATTTTTAATGAATTGATTAATGTTTTTTTTTATTTGTTATCTCTAAGAAATACTTCTTATTTGATATAGCAAATTATCAAGGCTACGGGTAATACCACTTAGTTTAACGCAGTCATCATACCTTTGGATGGTCGAGCTCGATCTACTCACGCTAAGCAGCTCAGTGACAAGAAAGAGAAAGGACAATATAGAGGGAAACCGTATGTGACTTCTGGTTACAAAGGGAAGAAGAAGACTTCAGATGGGAAAAAATCAAGTGGGGGAGCGGCTACTGCTCCCAGCAAGTGCCATAAGTGTGGCGATCAAGGTAATTGAAGAGGACAGTTATATAAATCTGTGAATAAGAAATTATTGTTTAGAGATTTATTTAGGCAATTGAAGAGGATATATATATATATATATATATATATATATATATATATATATATATATATATATATATATATATATATATATATATATATATATATATATATATATATATATATATATATATATATATATATATATATATATATATATATATATATATATATATATATATATATATATATATATATATATATATATATATATATATATATATATATATATATATGTGTGTGTGTGTGTGTGTGTGTGTATTAAGCTAGGCTAATAGAAGAGAGATGGCAGAAAATAAAAAGTTCAATTGCCGGGAATCGAACCCAGGTTTCCTAGGTGAAAGCCAGATATCCTAATCGCTGGACAACAATGCAACTGTTGATATGTGTTTTAATTAGCAGGAATAGAAAGGAAAACTATACCGTGTGATGGTATAAAAAACTCGGAAAAAGAGATGATAAAATGCGGTGAGCGTGGATCCGACACCCGACCTTCAGATTTTCAGTCTGACGCTCTCCCAACTGAGCTATATCGGCTGATGGATGTTTATTGTCTCGTAGTTCACAACTACTCATTTACATAAATGTAGTCTCATTTATATCTTTGTTCAGACTTTTATTTTGAAGACATCAACATGAAACACAACCTTAATATTGAATATTATATTTATTTATTTTTAATGAATTGATTAATATTTTTTTTATTTGTTCTCTCTAAGAAATACTTCTTATTTGATATAGCAAATTATTAAGGCTACGGGTAATACGACATAGTTTAAGGCAGTCATAAGACCTTTGAATGGTCGAGCTCGATCTACTCACGCTAAGCAGCTGAGTGAGAAGAAAGAGAAAGGACAGTATGGAATTATTGATATGTGTTTTAATTAGCAGGAATAGAGAGGGAACACGCGACCTTCAGATCTTCAATATGACGCTCTCCTAACTGTGCTATCCCCACTGATGGATGTTTATTGTCTCGCAGTTCACAACTACTCATTTACATAAATGTAGTCTCATTTATATCTTTGTTCAGACTTTTATTTTGAAGAGATCAACATGAAACACAACCTTAATATTGAATATTATAGTTATTTATTTTTAATGAATTGATTAATTTTTTTTATTTGTTCTCTCTAAGAAATACTTCTTATTTGATATAGCAAATTATCAAGGCTACGGGTAATACCACTTAGTTTAAGGCAGTCATAAGACCTTTGGATGGTCGAGCTCGATCTACTCATGCTAAGCAGCTGGGTGAGAAGAAAGAGAAAGGACCGTATATAGGGAAACCGTATGTGACATCTGGTTATAAAGGGAAGAAAAAGACTTCAGATGGGAAAAAATCAAGGTCTCCTGGGTGAAAGCTAGATATCCTAACCGCTGGACGATAATGGAATTGTTGATATGTGTTTTAATTAGCAGGAATAGAAAGGAAAACTATACCGTGTGATGGCAGAAAAAATTCGCAAAAAGAGATGATAAAATGCGGTGACGTGGATCGAACACGCGACCTTCAGATCTTCAATCTGACGCTCTCCCAACTGAGCTATCCCCGCTGATGGACGTTTATTGTCTCGCAGTTCACAACTACTCATTTACACAAATGTAGTCTCATTTATATCTTTGTTCAGACTTTTATTTTGAAGACATCAACATGAAACACAACCTTAATATTGAATATTATAGTTATTTATTTTTAATGAATTGATTAATGTTTTTTTTATTTGTTCTCTCTAAGAAATACTTCTTATTTGATATATCAAATTATCAAGGCTACGGGTAATACCACTTAGTTTAAGGCGGTCATCAGACCTTTGGATGGTCGAGCTCGATTTACTCACGCTAAGAAGCTGAGTGAGAAGAAAGAGAAAGGACAGTATGAAACGGTTTGATGAAAATTAGGGTTTTATTTAATTGAATAAATTGATATTATTATTATTATTAATATTGTTCTTTATTAATATTTATTATCATCATTATTAATCCCATTTATCCACTTAATAACTCAAAATATTCCAAAACCACTATTCCAAAACCACTGACAAAATTATACCATTTTAAATGTAATGGATACATATATGCAACTTCCAATACACGTGTTTCAACCCTAAAAAATCAGTATATCCACACCTTTCACTTTAATATTTTTTGCTTATATTTGAAGCAAACTTTCTCAAAAGTAACCATCATTAATGCTTTACTTTAACATCACATCAAACCTATATCTATCATACTTTTCAATAAAGATAGAAACCAAATTTGAATAATATAATATTAATTTTTTTTCAATCTAACAAATTTATTTCATTCCCCTATAAGATTACTAAAGTACAATTTTAAATTAATTCCAAGTACAATATTTTGTTTGGATTCATATATTTAAAAAAAAAATCATTATGTAATTGCAATTTTTATAAATTCATTTTGTACATTAACAATATTTTTTCTTAATACTGTTTTTTCTTACATTGACAATATTTTTTCTTACCTATTTATACTACTAAAAAATATTACCGTTATTTTATTGTTGTTGCAATCTTATCATTCCAAAATGAAATCAATATCCTGAAATTAAATTAATTATTATTGTAGTTTTTTTGCCAAATTTTATCGTTGCTTGATTTTCTTTAAATGATAAAATGAATTTTTTTAATAATATATATTACCGTTATTTTATTGTTGTTGCAATCTTATCATTCCAAAATGAAATCAATATCCTGAAATCAAATTAATTATTATTGTATTTTTTTTGCCAAATATTATCGTTGATTGATTTTCTTTAAATGACAAATTGAATTTTTTAAATAATAAATATGAACCACTTAAATTGAATTTTTGTCAATCCTTCTACAATTCTCTCTCAAACAAAGGCACGTTTTTAACAGATTTATACATTTTCACCATTTTTTTCTTTATCTTTTTTTTGGCAATCCTTCTACAATTCTCTCTCAAACAAAGGTACGTTTTTAACAGATTTATACATTTTCACCATTTTTTTCGTTATCATTTTTTTTCCAAGTTATTAGGTTTGTAATTTTATAGTCATCTAAATTTGCAGTTACATTAATTTTTGAATTTTTTTCCAGTGAAAATGAGTAGAAAGGTTGATTCTGTGAAAGACATCAATGACTCAAAAGAAACCTGGCGTCTTGCTGTTCGAATAATGGATGTTTGGAGTGTTGTGAATAATAAGGGTATTGAACATTTGGAGATGATTGTTATGGATTCCTTGGTAAATTGCTTTTCTTTTTTTAAGTATAGATTTTTGTATGATAGTTGGTAATTACAACAAAATGCTTTTTTGTATAACATATAAAAAGAAGATTATTTTTATTTTGTTAGGGTGATCGGATTCAGGTCCTTATTCGTCATGACCATTTACTGAAATGGAAAGAGGTCATTAAAGAGAATATGACCTGCATTATAAACAATGGCAGTGTCTATAACAATGATTTTTAGTGGAAGGGATGTGATCAGTCAAAAAAAATTGTGTTTCTTGGTGGTACCACAATGAAGGCAATCGAACTTCAAAATATTCTACCTAAAGGATATTTGTTTAAAGATTTTGGTGAGATACTTCAAGGCAAATGCAAAACCGATAGACTGGAAGGTAATTTAAATTCTATTATAACTTATATAACTTATATATTTGCAAACACATTCAATAATGAACCTTACTTTAATGTAGATATTATTGGTGCTGTTAGTGAGATAAACCATATCCAATCCAACACTCTGGGGAAGAAAGTTGTTGTTTCTGTTGTGCTGAAAGATTTGAAGTAATGCGCATTGTTTTCATAACTTATGTATTTGATAAATTTATATTTTGCATCGCTGAATTCCATCATATAATATTGTTTATTTATATTGCAAAATAGGGGTAATTGCATAAATTGCAATTTATGGGAAATCTATGGATCAAAATTTTTGGCTTACTACAATGATCCTAAAAACAATGGAGCTATTGTAATTCTGCTCACTCATGCAATGGTAAAAGATGGCCAAGGTATTACACTATCAGACTTTATAAATACATAGCTGATTTGTATTTTTCATTATACGTTCAATAATTTTTATATTAATTATACAATTTACAGTGTCAAATGCATGGAGTGGTTCCAAATTATTGATAAATGAAGACATCCCTGAAATTCAAGATTTTATGTCTAAGTATGGATTTTATTTATTTATTTATATTCAGATTATTATACATAATTTTTAATTAAAAAAACAATCTTATTTATATAGGTTGCCTACTAATGAACAGAAGGAGAAGCCTACTCAATCTGCAAAATCTCTTTCTAATTGGTCTGGTGGTTCTCAGTATTCGCCAGTAGAAAGGTTTGTTCATAATGCGAAATGTATGTCCTTAAGTCAGTTATGCAAAATCAAACATGTAAGTTGAATACTATAGAGCCGAATTTATCTTTACTATTACAATTATATTGTTTGCTTTTTGAAATTAATATCATTTTTGATTTGCTTTTAGGAAACTTTATGTGTTACTGTAGCAACCACATTGAAATTTGTTGTCTCAAAGTATGGATGGTTTTATTATGGCTGCACAAAGTGTTCTTCGAAGGCACCTAATCCTGAAAAAGCTTATGAATGTTCATGTGGGCAAAAAGTCGAACAGCCCATACCAAGGTACATATAATCTAGATGAATTGCAAATAAATTTGGTAATGGATTTGTTATTAATCATATTATTTTCTTCGTTTAAAATACTATAGGTACAAGATTGAGATATATGTTAGCAATGGTGAATCAAAATATTGATTTGTATTCTGGGATTCCGAATGTGCTGCTATACTTGGAATGACTGCTGAATTTATGCATAACTCTATGGTGGAGGTACATTGTTATACATAAGTTAAAATGTTAATAGTTTATCGAGTTGTAAAGTTCAGATTATCACTCATGATTGATATTTTATTTTTCCATTAGAATCGAGAAGATGATCCAATGGTTTATCCTGATGAGCTTGAAATGCTGTTGAATAAGAAAATGGCTTTTAGAGTTAAGGTGCAGCCAACGTTTTCCCAAGCGTCTGTTTGGAAGCTTTGTGATGATGAAGCCTTTGTTAAAGAGATTGAAAATGGATACATAGTAGAAGAGGTATAATATTCACTTAATTCATGTATTATTTAAACATTTAACAAGTATAATAAATATTCAATGTTTCAATGTGCAGAATCAGTCTAAAACTGAATATGCAAAGGTGGTCCCTAACAAGGAAAATTTGGAAACTTCCGCAGGAAGTATCTTCATTTGTTAACATAATAATTTGCTATGATAAATATTGTATTATTATAATTCATTTTATATCTGACAATTAATTTTTTATATTGCAAGCAAACATTATCTGCATCTGGTGAAAATGATCCAGAATCAATCATTCTAATGACTCCGGCTAAGGATGTTGTAATTACTGACAGGGGTGAAGAAGTTGATTTTGAAGCGTCTGGCGCTACGCAATTATCAGGCACCAGACCATCCAAGAAAGTAAAGATAGAACCATCTTCTTAATTAGAATTTTCGGAAATTTGATATTGAAATATCTTTTATGAACTTTTTAGGACCAGAATGAGTTTAAGTATGAAGTTGTTAAGAACATGATATGTTTTGGTTGTAGGATGTGTTCTTACTTTTTTGAAGTGTTTATTTTGTGGGATTACAATTAACATTTATATTTCATGTATGGTTTAAAGGATGATAATGAGTATTTAATTCATGTGTGTGAAATTATTCAAAATCCTATGTTGTTATGTTGAACATTATGTTATTATATATGATTACTTCCTTAATATAGTATACAAAAAAATTAAGAAAATTATATTACTATAAATTAATAATGTTTTACTTTATTATGTCCCAAACTGGAAAAAGTTATTTGTGGAAATTTTTTGAACCCATTTATTGATCATTTAACATCCATTACATTAAAAAAAACTCTTATACAATAAATTTGTGTACGTTGATCCAACCAAATATATATATATATATATATATATATATATATATATATATATATATATATATATATATATATATATATATATATATATATATATATATATATATATATATATATATATATATATATATATATATATATATATATATATATATATATATATATATATATAAACAAAAAATTATATTATATTTTAATTTTTCTTAAAATAAATTATTGCACTTACGCGACCCGTGCGAACGCACGGGTCCTTTACTAGTTTATTTTGAAGAGATCAACATGAAACACAACCTTAATATTGAATATTATAGTTATTTATTTTTAATGAATTGATTAATTTTTTTATTTGTTCTCTCTAAGAAATACTTCTTAATTGATATAGCAAATTATCAAGGCTACGGGTAATACCACTTAGTTTAAGGCAGTCATAAGACCTTTGGATGGTCGAGCTCGATCTACTCATGCTAAGCAGCTGGGTGAGAAGAAAGAGAAAGGACAGTATAGAGGGAAACCGTATGTGACATCTGGTTATAAAGGGAAGAAAAAGACTTCAGATGGGAAAAAATCAGGGTCTCCTGGGTGAAAGCTAGATATCCTAACCGCTGGACGACAATGGAATTGTTGATATGTGTTTTAATTAGCAGGAATAGAAAGGAAAACTATACCGTGTGATGGCAGAAAAAATTCGCAAAAAGAGATGATGAAATGCGGTGAGCGTGGATCGAACACGCGACCTTCAGATCTTCAGTCTGACGCTCTCCCAACTGAGCTATCCCCGCTGATGGACGTTTATTGTCTCGCAGTTCACAACTACTCATTTACATAAATGTAGTCTCATTTATATCTTTGTTCATACTTTTATTTTGAAGACATCAACATGAAACACAACCTTAATATTGAATATTATAGTTATTTATTTTTAATGAATTGATTAATGTTTTTTTTATTTGTTCTCTCTAAGAAATACTTCTTATTTGATATAGCAAATTATGAAGGCTACGGGTAATACCACTTAGTTTAAGGCGGTCATCAGACCTTTGGATGGTCGAGCTCGATCTACTCACGCTAAGAAGCTGAGTGAGAAGAAAGAGAAAGGACAGTATGAAACGGTTTGATGAATATTAGGGTTTGATGAAAATTAGGGTTTTATTTAATTGAATAAATTGATATTATTATTATTATTAATATTGTTATTTATTAATATTTATTATCATCATTATTAATCCCATTTATCCACTTAATAACTCAAAATATTCCAAAACCACTATTCCAAAACCACTGACAATATTATACCATTTTAAATGTAATGGATACATATATGCAACTTCCAATACACATGTTTCAAACCTAAAAAATCAGTATATCCACACCTTTCACTTCAATATTTTTTGCTTATATTTGAAGCAAACTTTCTCAAAAGTAACCATCATTAATGCTCTACTTTAACATCACATCAAACCTATATCTATCATACTTTTCAATAAAGATAGAAACCAAATTTGAATAATATAATATTAATTTTTTTTCAATCTAACAAATTTATTTCATTCCCCTATAAGACTACTAAAATACAATTTTAAATTAATTCCAGGTACAATATTCTGTTTGGATTCATATATTTACAAAAAAAAATCATTATGTAATTGCAATTTTTATAAATTCATTATGTACATTGACAATATTTTTTCTTAATACTGTTTTTTTCTTACATTGACAATATTTTTTCTTACCTATTTATACTACTAAAAAATATTACCGTTATTTTATTGTTGTTGCAATCTTATCATTCCAAAATGAAATCAATATCCTGAAATTAAATTAATTATTATTGTAGTTTTTTTGCCAAATATTATCGTTGCTTGATTTTCTTTAAATGATAAAATGAATTTTTTTAATAATAAATATTACCGTTATTTTATTGTTGTTGCAATCTTATCATTCCAAAATGAAATCAATATCCTGAAATCAAATTAATTATTATTGTATTTTTTTTGCCAAATATTATCGTTGATTGATTTTCTTTAAATGACAAATTGAATTTTTTAAATAATAAATATGAACCACTTAAATTGAATTTTTGCCAATTCTTCTACAATTCTCTCTCAAACAAAGGTACGTTTTTAACAGATTTATACATTTTCGCCATTTTTTTCTTTATCTTTTTTTTGGCAATCCTTCTACAATTCTCTCTCAAACAAAGGTACGTTTTTAACAGATTTATACATTTTCACCATTTTTTTCGTTATCATTTTTTTCCAAGTTATTAGGTTTGTAATTTTATAGTCATCTAAATTTGCAGTTACATTAATTTTTGAATTTTTTTCCAGTGAAAATGAGTAGAAAGGTTGATTCTGTGAAAGACATCAATGACTCAAAAGAAACTTGGTGTCTTGCTATTCGAATAATGGATGTTTGGAGTGTTGTGAATAATAAGGGTATTAAACATTTGGAGATGATTGTTATGGATTCCTTGGTAAATTGCTTTTCTTTTTTTAAGTATAGATTTTTGTATGATAGTTGGTAATTACAACAAAATGCTTTTTTGTATAACATATAAAAAGAAGATTATTTTTATTTTGTTAGGGTGATCGGATTCAGGTCCTTATTCGTCATGACCATTTACTGAAATGGAAAGAGGTCATTAAGGAGAATATGACCTGCATTATAAACAATGGCAGTGTCTATAACAATGATTTTCAGTGGAAGGGATGTGATCAGTCAAAAAAAAATTGTGTTTCTTGGTGGTACCACAATGAAGGCAATCGAACTTCAAAATATTCTACCTAAAGGATATTTGTTTAAAGATTTTGGTGAGATACTTCAAGGCAAATGCAAAACCGATAGACTGGAAGGTAATTTAAATTCTATTATAACTTATATATTTGCAAACACATTCAATAATGAACCTTACTTTAATGTAGATAGTATTGGTGCTGTTAGTGAGATAAACCATATCCAATCCAACACTCCGGGGAAGAAAGTTGTTGTTTCTGTTGTGCTGAAAGATTTGAAGTAATGCGCATTGTTTTCATAACTTATGTGTTTAATAAATTTATATTTTGCATCGCTGAATCCCATCATATAATATTGTTTATTTATATTGCAAAATAGGGGTAATTGCATAAATTGCAATTTATGGGAAATCTATGGATCAAAATTTTTGGCTTACTACAATGATCCTAAAAACAATGGAGCTATTGTAATTCTGCTCACTCATGCAATGGTAAAAGATGGCCAAGGTATTACACTATCAGACTTTATAAATACATAGCTGATTTGTATTTTTCATTATACGTTCAATAATTTTTATATTAATTATACAATTTACAGTGTCAAATGCATGGAGTGGTTCCAAATTATTGATAAATGAAGACATCCCTGAAATTCAGATTATTATACATAATTTTTAATTTAAAAAACAATCTTATTTATATAGGTTGCCTACTAATGAACAGAAGGAGAAGCCTACTCAATCTGCAAAATCTCTTTCTAATTGGTCTGGTGGTTCTCAGTATTCGCCAGTAGAAAGGTTTGTTCATAATGCGAAATGTATGTCCTTAAGTCAGTTCTGCAAAATCAAACATGTAAGTTGAATACTATAGAGCCGAATTTATCTTTACTATTACAATTATATTGTTTGCTTTTTGAAATTAATATCATTTTTGATTTGCTTTTAGGAAACTTTATGTGTTACTGTAGCAACCACATTGAAATTTGTTGTCTCAAAGTATGGATGGTTTTATTATGGCTGCACAAAGTGTTCTTCGAAGGCACCTAATCCTGAAAAAGCTTATGAATGTTCATGTGGGCAAAAAGTTGAACAGCCCATACCAAGGTACATATAATCTAGATGAATTGCAAATAAATTTGGTAATGGATTTGTTATTAATCATATTATTTTCTTCGTTTAAAATACTATAGGTACAAGATTGAGATATATGTTAGCAATGGTGAATCAAAATATTGATTTGTATTCTGGGATTCCGAATGTGCTGCTATACTTGGAATGACTGCTGAATTTATGCATAACTCTATGGTGGAGGTACATTGTTATACATAAGTTAAAATGTTAATAGTTTATCGAGTTGTAAAGTTCAGATTATCACTCATGATTGATATTTTATTTTTCCATTAGAATGGAGAAGATGATCCAATGGTTTATCCTGATGAGCTTGAAATGCTCTTGAATAAGAAAATGGCTTTTAGAGTTAAGGTGCAGCCAACGTTTTCCCAAGCGTCTGTTTGGAAGCTTTGTGATGATGAAGCCTTTGTTAAAGAGATTGAAAATGGCTACATAGTAGAAGAGGTATAATATTCACTTAATTCATGTATTATTTAAACATTTAACAAGTATAATAAATATTCGATGTTTCAATGTGCAGAATCAGTCTTAAACTGAATATGCAAAGGTGGTCCCTAACAAGGAAAATTTGGAAACTTCCGCAGGAAGTATCTTCATTTGTTAACATAATAATTTGCTATGATAAATATTGTATTATTATAATTCATTTTATATCTGACAATTAATTTTTTATATTGCAAGCAAACATTATCTGCATCTGGTGAAAATGATCCAGAATCAATCATTCTAATGACTCCGGCTAAGGATGTTGTAATTACTGACAGGGGTGAAGAAGTTGATTTTGAAGCGTCTGGCGCTACGCAATTATCAGGCACCAGACCATCCAAGAAAGTAATGATAGAGCCATCTTCTTAATTAGAATTTTCGGAAATTTGATATTGAAATATCTTTTATGAACTTTTTAGCACCAGAATGAGTTTAAGTATGAAGTTGTTAAGAACATGATATGTTTTGGTTGTAGGATGTGTTCTTACTTTTTTGAAGTGTTTATTTTATGGGATTACAATTAACATTTATATTTCATGTATGGTTTAAAGGATGATAATGAGTATTTAATTCATGTATGTGAAATTATTCAAAATCCTATGTTGTTATGTTGAACATTATATTATTATATATGATTACTTCCTTAATATAGTATACAAAAAAATTAAGCAAATTATATTACTATAAATTAATAATGTTTTACTTTATTATGTCCCAAACTAGAAAAAGTTATTTGTGGAAATTTTTTGAACCCATTTATTGATCATTTAACATCCATTACATTAAAAAAAACTCTTATACAATAAATTTGTGTACGTTGATCCAACCAAATATATATATATATATATATATATATATATATATATATATATATATATATATATATATATATATATATATATATATATATATATATATATATATATATATATATATATATATATATATATATATATATATATATATATATATATATATATATATATATATATATATATATATATATATAAACAAAAAAAATATATTATATTTTAATTTTTTTTAAAATAAATTATTGCACTTGCGCGACCCGTGAGAACACAACCTTACTAGTTTATTTTGAAGACATCAACATGAAACACAACCTTAATATTGAATATTATAGTTATTTATTTTTAATGAATTGATTAATTTTTTTTATTTGTTCTCTCTAAGAAATACTTCTTATTTGATATAGCAAATTATCAAGGCTACGGGTAATACCACTTAGTTTAAGGCAGTCATAAGACCTTTGGAGGGTCGAGCTCGATCTACTCACGCTAAGCAGCTGAGTCAGAAGAAAGAGAAAGGACAGTATAGAGGGAAACCGTATGTGACTTCTGGTTATAAAGGGAAGAAAAAGACTTTAGATGGGAAAAAATCAAGTGGGGGAGCGGCAAATGCTCCAAGCAAGTGTCGTAAGTGTGGCGAGCAAGGTAATTGAAGAGGACGGTTATATAAATGTGTGAATAATAAATTATTGTTTAGAGATTTATTTAGGCAATTGAAGAGGATAGTTATATATATGTGTGTATTAGGCTAGGCTAATCGAAGAGGGATGGCAGAAAATAAAAAGTTCAATTGTCGGTAATCGAACCCGGGTCTCCTGGGTGGAAGCCAGATATCCTAACCGGTAGACGACAATGCAATTATTGATATGTGTTTTAATTAGTAGGAATAGAAAGTAAAACTATACCGTGTGATGGCAGAAAAAATTTGGAAAATGAGATGATAAAATGCGGTGAGCGTGGATCGAACACGCGACCTTCAGATCTTCAATCTGACACTCTCCCAACTGAGCTGATGGATGTTTATTTTCTCGCAGTTCACAACTACTCATTTACATAAATGTAGTCTCATTTATATCTTTGTTCAGACTTTTATTTTGAAGACATCAACATGAAACACAACCTTAATATTGAATATTATAGTTATTTATTTTTAATGAATTGATTAATGTTTTTTTTATTTGTTCTCTCTAAGAAATACTTCTTATTTGATATAGAAAATTATCAAGCCTACGGGTAATACCACTTAGTTTAAGGCAGTTATCAGACCTTTGGATGGTCGAGCTCGATCTACTCACGCTAAGCAGCTGAGTGAGAAGAAAGAGAAAGGACAGTATAGAGGGAATTCGTATGTGACTTCTGGTGATAAAGGGAAGCAGAAGACTTCAGAGGACAGTTATATAAATGTGTGTATAAGACATTATTGTTTGAGATTTATTTAGGTAATTGAAGAGGATAGTTATATAAATGTGTATTAGGCTAGGATAATTGAAGAGGGATGGCAGAAAATAAAAAGTTCCATTGCCGGGAATCGAACCCGGGTCTCCTGGGTGAAAGCCAGATATCCTAACCGCTGGACGACAATGGAATTGTTGATATGTATTTTTATTAGCAGGAATAGAAAGGAAAATTATACCGTGTGAGTTCGACCTTCAGATCTTCAGTCTCACGCTCTCCCAACTGAGTTATCCTCGCTGATGGATGTTTATTGTCTCGCAGTTCAACTACTCATTTACATAAATGTAGTCTCATTTATATCTTTGTTCAGACTTTTATTTTGAAGACATCAACATGAAACACAACCTTAATATTGAATATTATAGTTATTTATTTTTAATGAATTGATTAATGTTTTTTTTATTTTTTCTCTCTAAGAAATACTTCTTATTTGATATAGCAAGATATCAAGGCTATGGGTAATACCACTTAGTTTAAGGCTGTCATAAGACCTTTGGATGGTCGTGCTCGATCTACTCACGCTAAGCTGCTCAGTGAGAAGAAAGAGGGATGGCAGAAAATAAAAAGTTCAATTGCCGGGAATCGAACCCGGGTCTCCTGGGTGGAAGCCAAATATCCTAACCGCTAGACGACAATGCAATTATTGATATGTGTTTTAATTAGTAGGAATAGAAAGTAAAACTATACCGTGTGATGGCAGAAAAAAAATCGGAAAATGAGATGATAAAATGCGGTGAGCATGGATCGAACACGCGACCTTCAGATCTTCAGTCTGACGCTCTCCCAACTGAGCTGATGGATGTTTATTTTCTCCCAGTTCACAACTACTCATTTACATAAATGTAGTCTCATTTATATCTTTGTTCAGACTTTTATTTTGAAGACATCAACATGAAACACAACCTTAATATTGAATATTATAGTTATTTATTTTTAATTAATTGATTAATGTTTTTTTTATTTGTTCTCTCTAAGAAATACTTCTTATTTGATATAGCAAATTATCAAGTCTACGGGTAATACCACTTAGTTTAAGGCAGTCATCAGACCTTTGGATGGTCGAGCTCGATCTACTCACGCTAAGCAGCTGAGTGAGAAGAAAGAGAAATGACAGTATAGAGGGAAACCGTATAATTGAAGAGGGAAGGCAGAAAATAAAAAGTTCCATTGCCGGGAATCGAACCCGGGTCTCCTGGGTGAAAGCCAGATATCCTAACCGCTGGACGACAATGGAATTGTTGATATGTGTTTTAATTAGCAGGAATAGAAAGGAAAATTATACCGTGTGAGTTCGACCTTCATATCTTCAGTCTGACGCTCTCCCAACTGGGCTATCCCCGCTGATGGATGTTTATTGTCTCGCAGTTCAACTACTCATTTACATAAATGTAGTCTCATTTATATCTTTGTTCAGACTTTTATTTTGAAGACATCAACATGAAACACAACCTTAATATTGAATATTATAGTTATTTATTTTTAATGAATTGATTAATGTTTTTTTTATTTTTTCTCTCTAAGAAATACTTCTTATTTGATATAGCAAGATATCAAGGCTACGGGTAATACCACTTAGTTTAAGGCTGTCATAAGACCTTTAGATGGTCGAGCTCGATCTACTCACGCTAAGCTGCTCAGTGAGAAGAAAGAGAAAGAACAGTATAGAGGGAAACCGTATGTGACTTCGGTTATAAAGGGAAGAAGAAGACTTCAGATGGGAAAAATTCAAGTGGGGGAGCGGCTACTGCTCCAAGAAAGTGTCATAAGTGTGGCGAGCAAGGTAATTCAAGAGGACAGTTATATAAATGTGTGAATAAGAAATTATTTTTTAGAGATTTATTTAGGCAATTGAAGAGGATAGTTATATATATGTGTGTATTAGGCTAGGCTAATCGAAGAGGGATGGTAGAAAATAAAAAGTTCAATTGCCGGGAATCGAACCCGGGTCTCCTGGGTGGAAGCCAGATATCCTAACCGCTAGACCACAATGCAATTGTTGATATGTGTTTTAATTTTGTAGGAATAAAAAGGAAAACTATACCGTGTGATGGCAGAAAAAATTCGGAAAATGAGATGATAAAATGCGGTGAGCGTGGATCGAACACGCGACCTTCAGATCTTCAGTCTGACGCTCTCCCAACTGAGCTGATGGATGTTTATTTTCTCGCACTTCACAACTACTCATTTACATAAATGTAGTCTCATTTATATCTTTGTTCAGACTTTTATTTTGAAGACATCAACATAAAACACAACCTTAATATTGAATATTATAGTTATTTATTTTTAATGAATTGATTAATGTTTTTTTTATTTGTTCTCTCTAAGAAATACTTCTTATTTGATATAGCAAATTATCAAGCCTACGGGTAATACCACTTAGTTTAAGGCAGTCATCAGACCTTTGGATGGTCGAGCTCGATCTAATCATGCTAAGCAGCTGAGTGAGAAGAAAGAGAAAGGACAGTATAGACGAGCTCGATCTACTCACGCTAAGCAGCTGAGTGAGAAGAAAGAGAAAGAGAAAGATAAAGGGAAGCAGAAGACTTCAGAGGACAGTTATATAAATGTGTGTAAGGACAGTTATATAAATGTGTGTATAAGACATTATTGTTTGAGATTTATTTAGGTAATTGAAGAAGATAGTTATATAAATGTGTATTAGGCTAGGATAATTGAAGAGGGATGGCAGAAAATAAAAAGTTCCATTGCCAGGAATCGAACCCGGGTCTCCTAGGTGAAAGCCAGATATCCTAACCGCTGGACGACAATGGAATTGTTGATATGTGTTTTTATTAGCAGGAATAGCAAGGAAAATTATACCGTGTGAGTTCGACCTTCAGATCTTCAGTCTGACGCTCTCCCAACTGAGCTATCCCCGCTGATGGATGTTTATTGTCTCGCAGTTCAACTACTCATTTACATAAATGTAGTCTCATTTATATCTTTGTTCAGACTTTTATTTTGAAGACATCAACATGAAACACAACCTTAATATTGAATATTATAGTTATTTATTTTTAATGAATTGATTAATGTTTTTTTTTATTTTTTCTCTCCAAGAAATACTTCTTATTTGATATAGCAAGATATCAAGGCTACGGGTAATACCACTTAGTTTAAGGCAGTCATAAGACCTTTGGATGGTCGAGCTTGATCTACTCACGCTAAGCTGCTCAGTGAGAAGAAAGAGAAAGGACAGTATAGAGGGAAACCGTATGTGACTTCTGGTTATAAAGGGAAGAAGAAGACTTCAAATGGAAAAAATTCAAGTGGGGAAGCGGCTACTGCTCCAAGCAAGTGTCATAAGTGTGGCGAGCAAGGTAATTTAAGAGGACGGTTATATAAATGTGTGAATAAGAAATTATTGTTTAGAGATTTATTTAGGCAATTGAAGAGGATAGTTATATATATGTGTGTATCAGGCTAGGCTAATCGAAGAGGGATGGCAGAATATAAAAAGTTCAATTGCTAGGAATTGAAGCTGGGTCTCCTGGGTGGAAGCTAGATATCCTAACCGCTGGACGACAATGGAATTGCTGATACGTGTTTTAATTAGAAGGAATAGAAAGGAAAACTATACCGTGTGATGGCAGAAAAATTCGGAAAAAGAGATGATAAAATGCGGTGAGCGTGGATCGAACACGCGACCTTCAGATCTTCAATCTGATGCTCTCCGCTCTGAGCTATACCCGCTGATGGATGTTTATTGTCTCGCAGTTTACAATTACTCATTTACATAAACGTAGTCTCATTTATATCTTTGTTCAGACTTTTATTTTAAAGACATCAACATGAAACACAACCTTAATATTGAATATTATAGTTATTTATTTTTAATGAATTGATTAATGTTTTTTTCTATTTGTTCTCTCTAAGAAATACTTCTTATTTGATATAGCAAATTATCAAGGCTACGGGTAATACCACTTAGTATAAGGCAGTCATCAGACCTTTGGACGGTCGAGCTCGATCTACTCACGCTAAGAAGCTGAGTGAGAAGAAAGAGAAAGGACAGTATAGACGGATACCGTATGTGACTTCTAGTTATAAAGGGGAGAAAAAGACTTCAGATGGGAAAAAATCAAGTGGGGGAGCGGCTACTGCTCCAAGCAAGTGTCATAAGTGTGGCGAGCAAGGTACATGAAGAGGACGGTTATATAAATGTGTGAATAAGAAATTATTGTTTAGAGATTTATTTAGGCAATTGAAGAGGATAGTTATATATATATATATATATATATATATATATATATATATATATATATATATATATATATATATATATATATATATATATATATATATATATATATATATATATATATATATATATATATATATATATATATATATATATATATATATATATATATATATATATATATATATATATATATATAGGCTAGGCTAATCGAAGAGGGATGGCAGAAAATAAAAATTTCAATTGCCGGGAATCAAACCCGGGTCTCCTGGGTGAAAGCCATATATCCTAACCAGTGGACGACAATGCAATTATTGATATGTGTTTTAATTAGTAGGAATAGAAAGGAAAACTATATCGTGTGATGGCAGAAAAAATTCGGAAAAAGAGATGATAAAATGCGGTGAGCGTGGATCGAACACACGACCTTCAAATCTTCAGTCTGACGCTGTCCCAACTGAGCTATCCCCGCTGATGGATGTTTATTTTCTCGCAGTTCACAACTACTCATTTACATAAATGTAGTCTCATTTATATCTTTGTTCAGACTTTTATTTTGAAGACATCAACATGAAACACAACCTTAATATTGAATATTATAGTTATTTATTTTTAATTAATTGATTAATGTTTTTTTTATTTGTTCTCTCTAAGAAATACTTCTTATTTGATATAGCAAATTATCAAGCCTACGGGTAATACCACTTAGTTTAAGGCAGTCATCAGACCTTTGGATGGTCGAGCTCGATCTACTCACGCTAAGCAGCTGAGTGAGAAGAAAGAGAATGGACAGTTTAGAGGGAAACCGTATGTGACTTCAGAGGACAGTTATATAAATGTGTATATAAGACATTATTGTTTGAGATTTATTTAGGTAATTGAAGAGGATAGTTATATAAATGTGTATTAGGCTAGCCAGATATCCTAACCGCTGGACGACAATTGAATTGTTGATATGTGTTTTAATTAGCAGGAATAGAAAGGAAAATTAGAACGTGTGAGTTCGACCTTCAGATCATCAGTCTGACGCTCTCCCAACTGAGCTATCCCGCTGATGGATGTTTATTGTCTCGCAGTTTAACTACTCATTTACATAAATGTAGTCTCATTTATATCTTTGTTCAGACTTTTATTTTGAAGACATCAACATGAAACACAACCTTAATATTGAATATTATAGTTATTTATTTTTAATGAATTGATTAATGTTTTTTTTATTTTTTCTCTCTAAGAAATACTTCTTATTTGATATAGCAAGATATCAAGGCTACGGGTAATACCACTTAGTTTAAGGCATTCATAAGACCTTTGGATGGTCGAGCTCGATCTACTCACGCTAAGCTGCTCAGTGAGAAGAAAGAGAAAGAACAGTATAGAGGGAAACCGTATGTGACTTCTGGTTATAAAGGGAAGAAGAAGACTTCAGATGGGAAAAATTCAAGTGGGGGAGCGGCTACTGCTCCAAGAAAATGTCTTAAGTGGCGAGCAAGGTAATTTAAGAGGACGGTTATATAAATGTGTGAATAAGAAATTATTTTTTAGAGATTTATTTAGGCAATTGAAGAGGATAGTTATATATATGTGTGTATTAGGCTAGGCTAATCGAAGAGGGATGGCAGAAAATAAAAAGTTCAATTACCGGGAATCGAACCCGAGTCTCCTAGGTGGAAGCCAGATATCCTAACCGCTAGACAACAATGCAATTATTTATATGTGTTTTAATTAGTAGGAATAGAAAGTAAAACTATACCGTGTGATGGCAGAAAAAATTCGGAAAATGAGATGATAAAATGCGGTGAGCGTGGATCGAACACGCGACCTTCAGATCTTCAGTCTGACGCTCGCCCAACTGAGCTGATGGATGTTTATTTTCTCACAGTTCACAACTACTCATTTACATAAATGTAGTCTCATTTATATCTTTGTTCAGACTTTTATTTTGAAGACATCAACATGAAACACAACCTTAATATTGAATATTATAGTTATTTATTTTTAACTAATTGATTAATGTTTTTTTTTATTTGTTCTCTCTAAGAAATACTTCTTATTTGATATAGCAAATTATCAAGCCTACGGGTAATACCACTTAGTTTAAGGCAGTCATCAGACCTTTGGATGGTCGAGCTCGATCTACTCATGCTAAGCAGCTGAGTGAGAAGAAAGAGAAAGGACAGTATAGAGGGAAACCGTATGTGACTTCTAGTTATAAAGGGAAGAAGAAGACTTCAGATGGGAAAAAATCAAGTGGGGGAGCGGCTACTGCTCCAAGCAAGTGTCATAAGTGTGGCGAGCAAGGTACATGAAGAGGACGGTTATATAAATGTGTGAATAAGAAATTATTGTTTAGAGATTTATTTAGGCAATTGAAGAGGATAGTTATATATATATATATATATATATATATATATATATATATATATATATATATATATATATATATATATATATATGTATATATATATATATATATATATATATATATATATATATGGGAATCAAACCCGGGTCTCCTGGGTGAAAGCCATATATCCTAACCAGTGGACGACAATGCAATTATTGATATGTGTTTTAATTAGTAGGAATAGAAAGTAAAACTATATCGTGTGATGGCAGAAAAAATTCGGAAAAAGAGATGGTAAAATGCGGTGAGCGTGGATCGAACACACGACCTTCAAATCTTCAGTCTGACGCTGTCCCAACTGAGCTATCCCCGCTGATGGATGTTTATTTTCTCGCAGTTCACAACTACTCATTTACATAAATGTAGTCTCATTTATATCTTTGTTCAGACTTTTATTTTGAAGACATCAACATGAAACACAACCTTAATATTGAATATTATAGTTATTTATTTTTAATTAATTGATTAATGTTTTTTTTATTTGTTCTCTCTAAGAAATACTTCTTATTTGATATAGCAAATTATCAAGCCTACGGGTAATACCACTTAGTTTAAGGCAGTCATCAGACCTTTGGATGGTCGTGCTCGATCTACTCACGCTAAGCAGCTGAGTGAGAAGAAAGAGAATGGACAGTATAGAGGGAAACCGTATGTGACTTCAGAGGACAGTTATATAAATGTGTGAATAAGAAATTATTGTTTGAGATTTATTTAGGTAATTGAAGAGGATAGTTATATAAATGTGTATTAGGCTAGGATAATTGAAGAGGGATGGCAGAAAATAAAAAGTTCCATTGTCGGGAATCGAACCCGGGTCTCCTGGGTGAAAGCCAGATATCCTAACCGCTGGACGACAATGGAATTGTTGATATGTGTTTTAATTAGCAGGAATAGAAACGAAAATTATACCGTGTGAGTTCGACCTTCAGATCTTCAGTCTGACGCTCTCCCAACTGAGCTATCCCCGCTGATGGATGTTTATTGTCTCGCAGTTTAACTACTCATTTACATAAATGTAGTCTCATTTATATCTTTGTTCAGACTTTTATTTTGAAGACATCAACATGAAACACAACCTTAATATTGAATATTATAGTTATTTATTTTTAATGAATTGATTAATGTTTTTTTTTATTTTTTCTCTCTAAGAAATACTTCTTATTTGATATAGCAAGATATCAAGGCTACGGGTAATACCACTTAGTTTAAGGCAGTCATAAGACCTTTGGATGGTCGAGCTCGATCTACTCACGCTAAGCTGCTCAGTGAGAAGAAAGAGAAAGAACAGTATAGAGGGAAACCGTATGTGACTTCTGGTTATAAAGGGAAGAAGAAGACTTCAGATGGGAAAAATTCAAGTGGGGGAGCGGCTACTGCTCCAAGAAAGTGTCTTAAGTGGTGAGCAAGGTAATTTAAGAGGACGGTTATATAAATGTGTGAATAAGAAATTATTTTTTAGAGTTTTATTTAGGCAATTGAAGAGGATAGTTATATATATATATGTGTGTATTAGGCTAGGCTAATCGAAGAGGGATGGCAGAAAATAAAAAGTTCAATTGCCGGGAATCCAACCCGGGTCTCCTGGGTGGAAGCCAGATATCCTAACCGCTAGACGACAATGCAATTATTTATATGTGTTTTAATTAGTAGGAATAGAAAGTAAAACTATACCGTGTGATGGCAGAAAAAATTCGGAAAATGAGATGATAAAATGCGGTGAGCGTGGATCGAACACGCGACCTTCAGATCTTCAGTCTGACGCTCGCCCAACTGAGCTGATGGATGTTTATTTTCTCACAGTTCACAACTACTCATTTACATAAATGTAGTCTCATTTATATCTTTGTTCAGACTTTTATTTTGAAGACATCAACATGAAACACAACCTTAATATTGAATATTATAGTTATTTATTTTTAACTAATTGATTAATGTTTTTTTTTATTTGTTCTCTCTAAGAAATACTTCTTATTTGATATAGCAAATTATCAAGCCTACGGGTAATACCACTTAGTTTAAGGCAGTCATCAGACCTTTGGATGGTCGAGCTCGATCTACTCATGCTAAGCAGCTGAGTGAGAAGAAAGAGAAAGGACAGTATAGAGGGAAACCGTATGTGACTTCTAGTTATAAAGGGAAGAAGAAGACTTCAGATGGGAAAAAATCAAGTGGGGGAGCGGCTGCTGCTCCAAGTAAGTGTCATAAGTGTGCGAGCAAGGTAATTGAAGAGGACGGTTATATAAATGTGTGAATAAGAAATTATTGTTTAGAGATTTATTTAGGCAATTGAAGAGGATAGTTATATATATATGTGTGTATTAGGCTAGGCTAATCGAAGAGGGATGGCAGAAAATAAAAATTTCAATAGCCGGGAATTAAACCCGGGTCTCCTATGTGAAAGCCATATATCCTAACCGCTGGACGACAATGCAATTATTGATATGTGTTTTAATTAGTAGGAATAGAAAGGAAAACTATATCGTGTGATGGCAGAAAAAATTCGGAAAAAGAGATGATAAAATGCGGTGAGCGTGGATCGAACACACGACCTTCAAATCTTCAGTCTGACGCTCTCCCAACTGAGCTATCCCCGCTGATGGATGTTTATTTTCTCGAAGTTCACAACTACTCATTTAAATAAATGTAGTCTCATTTATATCTTTGTTCAGACTTTTATTTTGAAGACATCAACATGAAACACAACCTTAATATTGAATATTTTAGTTATTTATTTTTAATGAATTGATTAATGTTTTTTTTATTTGTTCTCTCTAAGAAATACTTCTTATTTGATATAGCAAATTATCAAGCCTACGGGTAATACCACTTAGTTTAAGGCAGTCATCAGACCTTTGGATGGTCGAGCTCGATCTACTCATGCTAAGCAGCTGAGTGAGAAGAAAGAGAAAGGACAGTATAGAGGGAAACCGTATGTGACTTCTGCTGATAAAGGGAACAGAAGACTTCAGAGGACAGTTATATAAATGTGTGAATAAGAAATTATTGTTTGAGATTTATTTAGGTAATTGAAGAGGATAGTTATATAAATGTGTATTAGGCTAGGATAATTGAAGAGGGATGGCAGAAAATAAAAAGTTCCATTGCCCGGAATCGAACCCGGGTCTCCAGGGTGAAAGCCAGATATCCTAACCGCTGGACGACAATGGAATTGTTGATATGTGTTTTAATTAGCAGGAATAGAAACGAAAATTATACCGTGTGAGTTCGACCTTCAGATCTTCAGTCTGACGCTCTCCCAACTGAGCTATCCCCGCTGATGGATGTTTATTGTCTCACAGTTTAACTACTCATTTACATAAATGTAGTCTCATTTATATCTTTGTTCAGACTTTTATTTTGAAGACATCAACATGAAACACAACCTTAATATTGAATATTATAGTTATTTATTTTTAATGAATTGATTAATGTTTTTTTTATTTTTTCTCTCTAAGAAATACTTCTTGTTTGATATAGCAAGATATCAAGGCTACGGGTAATACCACTTAGTTTAAGGCAGTCATCAGACCTTTGGATGGTCGAGCTCGATCTACTCATGCTAAGCAGCTGAGTGAGAAGAAAGAGAAAGGACAGTATAGAGGGAAACCGTATGTGACTTCTGGTTATAAAGGGAAGAAGAAGACTTCAGATGGGAAAAATTCAAGTGGGGGAGCGGCTGCTGCTCCAAGAAAGTGTCATAAGTGGCGAGAAAGGTAATTTAAGAGGACGGTTATATAAATGTGTGAATAAGAAATTATTGTTTAGAGATTTATTTAGGCAATTGAAGAGGATAGTTATATATATATGTGTGTATTAGGCTAGGCTAATCGAAGAGGGATGGCAGAAAATAAAAATTTCAATTGCCGGGAATTAAACCCGGGTCTCCTATGTGAAAGCCATATATCCTAACCGCGGGACGACAATGCAATTATTGATATGTGTTTTAATTAGTAGGAATAGAAAGGAAAACTATATCGTGTGATGGCAGAAAAAATTCGGAAAAAGAGATGATAAAATGCGGTGAGCGTGGATCGAACACACGACCTTCAAATCTTCAGTCTGACGCTCTCCCAACTGAGCTATCCCCGCTGATGGATGTTTATTTTCTCGAAGTTCACAACTACTCATTTAAATAAATGTAGTCTCATTTATATCTTTGTTCAGACTTTTATTTTGAAGACATCAACATGAAACACAACCTTAATATTGAATATTTTAGTTATTTATTTTTAATGAATTGATTAATGTTTTTTTTATTTGTTCTCTCTAAGAAATACTTCTTATTTGATATAGCAAATTATCAAGCCTACGGGTAATACCACTTAGTTTAAGGCAGTCATCAGACCTTTGGATGGTGAAGAGGGATGGCAGAAAATAAAAAGTTCCATTGCCGGGAATCGAACCCGGGTCTCCTGGGTGAAAGCCAGATATCCTAACCGCTGGACGACAATGGAATTGTTGATATGTGTTTTAATTAGCAGGAATAGAAACGAAAATTATACCGTGTGAGTTCGACCTTCAGATCTTCAGTCTGACGCTCTCCCAACTGAGCTATCCCCGCTGATGGATGTTTATTGTCTCGCAGTTTAACTACTCATTTACATAAATGTAGTCTCATTTATATCTTTGTTCAGACTTTTATTTTGAAGACATCAACATGAAACACAACCTTAATATTGAATATTATAGTTATTTATTTTTAATGAATTGATTAATGTTTTTTTTATTTTTTCTCTCTAAGAAATACTTCTTGTTTGATATAGCAAGATATCAAGGCTACGGGTAATACCACTTAGTTTAAGGCAGTCATAAGACCTTTGGATGGTCGAGCTCGATCTACTCACGCTAAGCTGCTCAGTGAGAAGAAAGAGAAAGAATAGTATAGAGGGAAACCGTATGTGACTTCTGGTGAAAGAATAGTATAGAGGGAAACCGTATGTGACTTCTGGTTATAAAGGGAAGAAGAAGACTTCAGATGGGAAAAATTCAAGTGGGGGAGCGACTACTGCTCCAAGAAAGTGTCATAAGTGGCGAGCAAGGTAATTTAAGAGGACGATTATATAAATGTGTGAATAAGAAATTATTTTTTAGAGATTTATTTAGGCAATTGAAGAGGATAGTTATATATATGTGTGTATTAGGCTAGGCTAATCGAAGAGGGATGGCAGAAAATAAAAAGTTCAATTGCCGGGAATCGAACCCGGGTCTCCTGGGTGAAAGCCAGATATCCTAACCGCTTGACGACAATGCAATTATTTATATGTGTTTTAATTAGTAGGAATAGAAAGTAAAACTATACCGTGTGATGGCAGAAAAAATTCGGAAAAAGAGATGATAAAATGCGGTGAGCGTGGATCGAACACACGACCTTCAAATCTTCAGTCTGACACTCTCCCAACTGAGCTATCCCCGCTGATGGATGTTTATTTTCTCGAAGTTCAGAACTACTCATTTAAATAAATGTAGTCTCATTTATATCTTTGTTCAGACTTTTATTTTGAAGACATCAACATGAAACACAACCTTAATATTGAATATTATAGTTATTTATTTTTAATGAATTGATTAATGTTTTTTTTATTTGTTCTCTCTAAGAAATACTTCTTATTTGATATAGCAAATTATCAAGCCTACGGGTAATACCACTTAGTTTAAGGCAGTCATCAGACCTTTGGATGGTCGAGCTCGATCTACTCACGCTAAGCAGCTGAGTGAGAAGAAAGAGAAAGGACAGTATAGAGGGAAACCGTATGTGACTTCTGGTGATAAAGGGAAGCAGAAGACTTCAGAGGACAGTTATATAAATGTGTGAATAAGAAATTATTGTTTGAGATTTATTTAGGTAATTGAAGAGGATAGTTATATAAATGTGTATTAGGCTAGGATAATTGAAGAGGGATGGCAGAAAATAAAAAGTTCCATTGCCGGGAATGGAACCCGGGTCTCCTGGGTGAAAGCCAGATATCCTAACTGCTGGACGACAATGGAATTGTTGATATGTGTTTTAATTAGCAGGAATAGAAACGAAAATTATACCGTGTGAGTTCGACCTTCAGATCTTCAGTCTGACGCTCTCCCAACTGAGCTATCCCCGCTGATGGATGTTTATTGTCTCGCAGTTTAACTACTCATTTACATAAATGTAGTCTCATTTATATCTTTGTTCAGACTTTTATTTTGAAGACATCAACATGAAACACAACCTTAATATTGAATATTATAGTTATTTATTTTTAATGAATTGATTAATGTTTTTTTTATTTTTTCTCTCTAAGAAATACTTCTTATTTGATATAGCAAGATATCAAGGCTACGGGTAATACCACTTAGTTTAAGGCAGTCATAAGACCTTTGGATGGTCGAGCTCGATCTACTCACGCTAAGCTGCTCAGTGAGAAGAAAGAGAAAGAATAGTATAGAGGGAAACCGTATGTGACTTCTGGTTATAAAGGGAAGAAGAAGACTTCAGATGGGAAAAATTCAAGTGGGGGAGCGACTACTGCTCCAAGAAAGTGTCATAAGTGGCGAGCAAGGTAATTTAAGAGGACGGTTATATAAATGTGTGAATAAGAAATTATTTTTTAGAGATTTATTTAGGCAATTGAAGAGGATAGTTATATATATGTGTGTATTAGGCTAGGCTAATCGAAGAGGGATGGCAGAAAATAAAAAGTTCAATTGCCGGGAATCGAACCCGGGTCTCCTGGGTGAAAGCCAGATAACCTAACCGCTTGACGACAATGCAATTATTTATATGTGTTTTAATTAGTAGGAATAGAAAGTAAAACTATACCGTGTGATGGCAGAAAAAATTCGGAAAAAGAGATGATAAAATGCGGTGAGCGTGGATCGAACACGCGACCTTCAGATCTTCAGTCTGACGCTCTCCCAACTGAGCTATCCCCGCTGATGGATATTTATTGTCTCGCAGTTCACAACTACTCATTTACATAAATGTAGTCTCATTTATATCTTTGTTCAGACTTTTATTTTGAAGACATCAACATGAAACATAACCTTAATATTGAATATTATAGTTATTTATTTTTAATGAATTGATTAATGTTTTTTTTATTTGTTCTCTCTAAGAAATACTTCTTATTTGATATAGCAAATTATCAAGGCTACGGGTAATACCACTTAGTTTAAGGCAGTCATCAGACCTTTGGATGGTCGAGCTCGATCTACTCACGCTAAGAAGCTGAGTGAGAAGAAAGAGAAAGGACAGTATGAAACGGTTTGATGAAAATTAGGGTTTGATGAAAATTAGGGTTTTATTTAATTGAATAAATTGATATTATTATTATTATTAATATTGTTATTTATTAATATTTATTATCATCATTATTAATCCCATTTATCCACTTAATAACTCAAAATATTCCAAAACCACTATTCCAAAACCACTGACAATATTATACCATTTTAAATGTAATGGATACATATATGCAACTTCCAATACACGTGTTTCAACCCTAAAAAATCAGTATATCCACACCTTTCACTTCAATATTTTTTGCTTATATTTGAAGCAAACTTTCTCAAAAGTAACCATCATTAATGCTCTACTTTAACATCACATCAAACCTATATCTATCATACTTTTCAATAAAGATAGAAACCAAATTTGAATAATATAATATTAATTTTTTTTCAATCTAACAAATTTATTTCATTCCCCTATAAGACTACTAAAATACAATTTTAAATTAATTCCAGGTACAATATTCTGTTTGGATTCATATATTTAAAAAAAAAAATCATTATGTAATTGCAATTTTTATAAATTCATTCTGTACATTGACAATATTTTTTCTTAATACTGTTTTTTTCTTACATTGACAATATTTTTTCTTACCTATTTATACTACTAAAAAATATTACCGTTATTTTATTGTTGTTGCAATCTTATCATTCCAAAATGAAATCAATATCCTGAAATTAAATTAATTATTATTGTACTTTTTTTGCCAAATATTATCGTTGCTTGATTTTCTTTAAATGATAAAATGAATTTTTTTAATAATAAATATTACCGTTATTTTATTGTTGTTGCAATCTTATCATTCCAAAATGAAATCAATATCCTGAAATAAAATTAATTATTATTGTATTTTTTTTGCCAAATATTATCGTTGATTGATTTTCTTTAAATGACAAATTGAATTTTTTAAATAATAAATATGAACCACTTAAATTGAATTTTTGCCAATCCTTCTACAATTCTCTCTCAAACAAAGGTACGTTTTTAACAGATTTATACATTTTCACCATTTTTTTCTTTATCTTTTTTTTGGCAATCCTTCTACAATTCTCTCTCAAATAAAGGTACGTTTTTAACAGATTTATACATTTTCACCATTTTTTTCGTTATCATTTTTTTCCAAGTTATTAGGTTTGTAATTTTATAGTCATCTAAATTTGCAGTTACATTAATTTTTGAATTTTTTTCCAGTGAAAATGAGTAGAAAGGTTGATTCTGTGAAAGACATCAATGACTCAAAAGAAACTTGGCGTCTTGCTGTTCGAATAATGGATGTTTGGAGTGTTGTGAATAATAAGGGTATTGAACATTTGGAGATGATTGTTATGGATTCCTTGGTAAATTGCTTTTCTTTTTTTAAGTATAGATTTTTGTATGATAGTTGGTAATTACAACAAAATGCTTTTTTGTATAACATATAAAAAGAAGATTATTTTTATTTTGTTAGGGTGATCGGATTCAGGTCCTTATTCGTCATGACCATTTACTGAAATGGAAAGAGGTCATTAAGGAGAATATGACCTGCATTATAAACAATGGCAGTGTCTATAACAATGATTTTCAGTGGAAGGGATGTGATCAGTCAAAAAAAATTGTGTTTCTTGGTGGTACCACAATGAAGGCAATCGAACTTCAAAATACTCTACCTAAAGGATATTTGTTTAAAGATTTTGGTGAGATACTTCAAGGCAAATGCAAAACCGATAGACTGGAAGATAATTTAAATTCTATAATAACTTATATAACTTATATATTTGCAAACACATTCAATAATGAACCTTACTTTAATGTAGATATTATTGGTGCTGTTAGTGAGATAAACCATATCCAATCCAACACTCCGGGGAAGAAAGTTGTTGTTTCTGTTGTGCTGAAAGATTTGATGTAATGCGCATTGTTTTCATAACTTATGTGTTTGATAAATGTATATTTTGCATCACTGAATCCCATCATATAATATTGTTTATTTATATTGAAAAATAGGGGTAATTGCATAAATTGTAATTTATGGGAAATCTATGGATCAAAATTTTTGGCTTACTACAATGATCCTAAAAACAATGGAGCTATTGTAATTCTGCTCACTCATGCAATGGTAAAAGATGGCCAAGGTATTACACTATCAGACTTTATAAATACATAGCTGATTTGTATTTTTCATTATACGTTCAATAATTTTTATATTAATTATACAATTTACAGTGTCAAATGCATGGAGTGGTTCCAAATTATTGATAAATGAAGACATCCCTGAAATTCAAGATTTTATGTCTAAGTATGGATTTTATTTATTTATTTAAATTCAGATTATTATACATAATTTTTAATTTAAAAAACAATCTTATTTATATAGGTTGCCTACTAATGAATAGAAGGAGAAACCTACTCAATCTGCAAAATCTCTTTCTAATTGGTCTGGTGGTTCTCAGTATTCGCCAGTAGAAAGGTTTGTTCATAATGCGAAATGTATGTCCTTAAGTCAGTTCTGCAAAATCAAACATGTAAGTTGAATACTATAGAGCCGAATTTATCTTTACTATTACAATTATATTGTTTTCTTTTTGAAATTAATATCATTTTTGATTTGCTTTTAGGAAACTATATGTGTTACTGTAGCAACCACATTGAAATTTGTTGTCTCAAAGTATGGATGGTTTTATTATGGCTGCACAAAGTGTTCTTCGAAGGCACCTAATCCTGAAAAAGCTTATGAATGTTCATGTGGGCAAAAAGTCGAACAGCCCATACCAAGGTACATATAATCTAGATGAATTGCAAATAAATTTGGTAATGGATTTGTTATTAGTCATATTATTTTCTTTGTTTAAAATACTATAGGTACAAGATTGAGATATATGTTAGCAATGGTGAATCAAAATATTGATTTGTATTCTGGGATTCCGAATGTGCTGCTATACTTGGAATGACTGCTGAATTTATGCATAACTCTATGGTGGAGGTACATTGTTATACATAAGTTAAAATGTTAATAGTTTATCGAGTTGTAAAGTTCAGATTATCACTCATGATTGATATTTTATTTTTCCATTAGAATGGAGAAGATGATCCAATGGTTTATCCTGATGAGCTTGAAATGCTGTTGAATAAGAAAATGGCTTTTAGAGTTAAGGTGCAGCCAACGTTTTCCCAAGCGTCTGTTTGGAAGCTTTGTGATGATGAAGCCTTTGTTAAAGAGATTGAAAATGGCTACATAGTAGAAGAGGTATAATATTCACTTAATTCATGTATTATTTAAACATTTAACAAGTATAATAAATATTCGATGTTTCAATGTGCAGAATCAGTCTAAAACTGAATATGCAAAGGTGGTCCCTAACAAGGAAAATTTGGAAACTTCCGCAGGAAGTATCTTCATTTGTTAACATAATAATTTGCTATGATAAATATTGTATTATTATAATTCATTTTATATCTGACAATTAATTTTTTATATTGCAAGCAAACATTATCTGCACCTGGTGAAAATGATCCAGAATCGATCATTCTAATGACTCCGGCTAAGGATGTTGTAATTACTGACAGGGGTGAAGAAGTTGATTTTGAAGCGTCTGGCGCTACGCAATTATCAGGCACCAGACCATCCAAGAAAGTAAAGATAGAACCATCTTCTTAATTAGAATTTTCGGAAATTTGATATTGAAATATCTTTTATGAACTTTTTAGCACCAGAATGAGTTTAAGTATGAAGTTGTTAAGAACATGATATGTTTTGGTTGTAGGATGTGTTCTTACTTTTTTGAAGTGTTTATTTTGTGGGATTACAATTAACATTTATATTTCATGTATGGTTTAAAGGATGATAATGAGTATTTAATTCATGTGTGTGAAATTATTCAAAATCCTATGTTGTTATGTTGAACATTATGTTATTATATATGATTACTTCCTTAATATAGTAAACAAAAAAATTAAGAAAATTATATTACTATAAATTAATAATGTTTTACTTTATTATGTCCCAAACTGGAAAAAGTTATTTGTGGAAATTTTTTGAACCCATTTATTGATCATTTAACATCCATTACATTAAAAAAAACTCTTATACAATAAATTTTTGTACGTTGATCCAACCAAATATATATATATATATATATATATATATATATATATATATATATATATATATATATATATATATATATATATATATATATATAAAATATATATATATATATATAAATATATATATATATATATATATAAACAAAAAAATATATTATATTTTAATTTTTCTTAAAATAAATAATAGCACTTGCGCGACCCGTGTGATGGCAGAAAAAATTCGGAAAAAGAGATGATAAAATGCGGTGAGCGTGGATCGAACACGCGACCTTCAGATCTTCAGTCTGACGCTCTCCCAACTGAGCTATCCCCGCTGATGGATGTTTATTGTCTCGTAGTTCACAACTACTCATTTACATAAATGTAGTCTCATTTATATCTTTGTTCAGACTTTTATTTTGAAGACATCAACATGAAACACAACCTTAATATTGAATATTATAGTTATTTATTTTTAATGAATTGATTAATGTTTTTTTTATTTGTTCTCTCTAAGAAATACTTCTTATTTGATATAGCAAATTATCAAGGCTACGGGTAATACCACTTAGTTTAAGGCAGTCATCAGACCTTTGGATGGTCGAGCTCGATCTACTCACGCTAAGAAGCTGAGTGAGAAGAAAGAGAAAGGACAGTATGAAACGGTTTGATGAAAATTAGGGTTTGATGAAAATTAGGGTTTTATTTAATTGAATAAATTGATATTATTATTATTATTAATATTGTTATTTATTAATATTTATTATCATCATTATTAATCCCATTTATCCACTTAATAACTCAAAATATTCCAAAACCACTGACAATATTATACCATTTTAAATGTAATGGATGATATATGCAACTTCCAATACACGTGTTTCAACCCTAAAAAATCAGTATATCCACACCTTTCACTTCAATATTTTTTGCTTATATTTGAAGCAAACTTTCTCAAAAGTAACCATCATTAATGCTCTACTTTAACATCACATCAAACCTATATCTATCATACTTTTCAATAAAGATAGAAACCAAATTTGAATAATATAATATTAATTTTTTTTCAATCTAACAAATTTATTCCATTCCCCTATAAGACTACTAAAATACAATTTTAAATTAATTCCAGGTACAATATTCTGTTTGGATTCATATATTTACAAAAAAAAAAAATCATTATGTAATTGCAATTTTTATAAATTCATTATGTACATTGACATTATTTTTTCTTAATACTGTTTTTTTCTTACATTGACACTATTTTTTCTTACCTATTTATACTACTAAAAAATATTACCGTTATTTTATTGTTGTTGCAATCTTATCATTCCAAAATGAAATCAATATCCTGAAATTAAATTAATTATTATTGTAGTTTTTTTGCCAAATATTATCGTTGCTTGATTTTCTTTAAATGATAAAATGAATTTTTTTAATAATAAATATTACCGTTATTTTATTGTTGTTGCAATCTTATCATTCCAAAATGAAATCAATATCCTGAAATCAAATTAATTATTATTGTATTTTTTTTGCCAAATATTATCGTTGATTGATTTTCTTTAAATGACAAATTGAATTTTTTAAATAATAAATATGAACCACTTAAATTGAATTTTTGCCAATCCTTCTACAATTCTCTCTCAAACAAAGGTACGTTTTTAACAGATTTATACATTTTCACCATTTTTTTCTTTATCTTTTTTTTGGCAATCCTTCTACAATTCTCTCTCAAACAAAGGTACGTTTTTAACAGATTTATACATTTTCACCATTTTTTTCGTTATCATTTTTTCCAAGTTATTAGGTTTGTAATTTTATAGTCATCTAAATTTGCAGTTACATTAATTTTTGAATTTTTTTCCAGTGAAAATGAGTAGAAACGTTGATTCTGTGAAAGACATCAATGACTCAAAAGAAACTTGGCGTCTTGCTGTTCGAATAATGGATGTTTGGAGTGTTGTGAATAATAAGGGTATTGAACATTTGGAGATGATTGTTATGGATTCCTTAGTAAATTGCTTTTCTTTTTTTATGTATAGATTTTTGTATGATAGTTGGTAATTACAACAAAATGCTTTTTTGTATAACATATAAAAAGAAGATTATTTTTATTTTGTTAGGGTGATCGGATTCAGGTCCTTATTCGTCATGACCATTTACTGAAATGGAAAGAGGTCATTAAGGAGAATATGACCTGCATTATAAACAATGGCAGTGTCTATAACAATGATTTTCAGTGGAAGGGATGTGATCAGTCAAAAAAAATTGTGTTTCTTGGTGGTACCACAATGAAGGCAATCGAACTTCAAAATATTCTACCTAAAGGATATTTGTTTAAAGATTTTGGTGAGATACTTCAAGGCAAATGCAAAACCGATAGACTGGAAGGTAATTTAAATTCTATTATGACTTATATAACTTATATATTTGCAAACACATTCAATAATGAACCTTACTTTAATGTAGATAGTATTGGTGCTGTTAGTGAGATAAACCATATCCAATCCAACACTCCGGGGAAGAAAGTTGTTGTTTCTGTTGTGCTGAAAGATTTGAAGTAATGCGCATTGTTTTCATAACTTATGTGTTTGATAAATTTATATTTTGCATCGCTGAATCCCATCATATAATATTGTTTATTTATATTGCAAAATAGGGGTAATTGCATAAATTGCAATTTATGGGAAATCTATGGATCAAAATTTTTGGCTTACTACAATGATCCTAAAAACAATGGAGCTATTGTAATTCTGCTCACTCATGCAATGGTAAAAGATGGCCAAGGTATTACACTATCAGACTTTATAAATACATAGCTGATTTGTATTTTTCATTATACGTTCAATAATTTTTATATTAATTATACAATTTACAGTGTCAAATGCATGGAGTGGTTCCAAATTATTGATAAATGAAGACATCCCTGGAATTCAAGATTTTATGTCTAAGTATGGATTTTATTTATTTATTTATATTCAGATTATTATACATAATTTTTAATTTAAAAAACAATCTTATTTATATAGGTTGCCTACTAATGAACAAAAGGAGAAGCCTACTCAATCTGCAAAATCTCTTTCTAATTGGTCTGGTGGTTCTCAGTATTCGCCAGTAGAAAGGTTTGTTCATATTGCGAAATGTATGTCCTTAAGTCAGTTCTGCAAAATCAAACATGTAAGTTGAATACTATAGAGCCGAAGTTATCTTTACTATTACAATTATATTGTTTGCTTTTTGAAATTAATATCATTTTTTATTTGCTTTTAGGAAACTATATGTGTTACTGTAGCAACCACATTGAAATTTGTTGTCTCAAAGTATGGATGGTTTTATTATGGCCGCACAAAGTGTTCTTCGAAGGCACCTAATCCTGAAAAAGCTTATGAATGTTCATGTGGGCAAAAAGTCGAACAGCCCATACCAAGGTACATATAATCTAGATGAATTGCAAATAAATTTGGTAATGGATTTGTTATTAATCATATTATTTTCTTGGTTTAAAATACTATAGGTACAAGATTGAGATATATGTTAGCAATGGTGAATCAAAATATTGATTTGTATTCTGGGATTCCGAATGTGCTGCTATACTTGGAATGACTGCTGAATTTATGCATAACTCTATGGTGGAGGTACATTGTTATACATAAGTTAAAATGTTAATAGTTTATCGAGTTGTAAAGTTCAGATTATCACTCATGATTGATATTTTATTTTTCCATTAGAATGGAGAAGATGATCCAATGGTTTATCCAGATGAGCTTGAAATGATGTTGAATAAGAAAATGGCTTTTAGAGTTAAGGTGCAGCCAACGTTTTCCCAAGCGTCTGTTTGGAAGCTTTGTGATGATGAAGCCTTTGTTAAAGAGATTGAAAATGGCTACATAGTAGAAGAGGTATAATATTCACTTAATTCATGTATTATTTAAACATTTAACAAGTATAATAAATATTCGATGTTTCAATGTGCAGAATCAGTCTAAAACTGAATATGCAAAGGTGGTCCCTAACAAGGAAAATTTGGAAACTTCCGCAGGAAGTATCTTCATTTGTTAACATAATAATTTGCTATGATAAATATTGTATTATTATAATTCATTTTATATCTGACAATTAATTTTTTATATTGCAAGCAAACATTATCTGCACCTGGTGAAAATGATCCAGAATCGATCATTCTAATGACTCCGGCTAAGGATGTTGTAATTACTGACAGGGGTGAAGAAGTTGATTTTGAAGCGTCTGGCGCTACGCAATTATCAGGCACCAGACCATCCAAGAAAGTAAAGATAGAACCATCTTCTTAATTAGAATTTTCGGAAATTTGATATTGAAATATCTTTTATGAACTTTTTAGCACCAGAATGAGTTTAAGTATGAAGTTGTTAAGAACATGATATGTTTTGGTTGTAGGATGTGTTCTTACTTTTTTGAAGTGTTTATTTTGTGGGATTACAATTAACATTTATATTTCATGTATGGTTTAAAGGATGATAATGAGTATTTAATTCATGTGTGTGAAATTATTCAAAATCCTATGTTGTTATGTTGAACATTATGTTATTATATATGATTACTTCCTTAATATAGTAAACAAAAAAATTAAGAAAATTATATTACTATAAATTAATAATGTTTTACTTTATTATGTCCCAAACTGGAAAAAGTTATTTGTGGAAATTTTTTGAACCCATTTATTGATCATTTAACATCCATTACATTAAAAAAAACTCTTATACAATAAATTTTTGTACGTTGATCCAACCAAATATATATATATATATATATATACATATATATATATATATATATATATATATATATATATATATATATATATATATATATAAAATATATATATATATATATATATATATATATAAACAAAAAAATATATTATATTTTAATTTTTCTTAAAATAAATAATAGCACTTGCGCGACCCGTGTGATGGCAGAAAAAATTCGGAAAAAGAGATGATAAAATGCGGTGAGCGTGGATCGAACACGCGACCTTCAGATCTTCAGTCTGACGCTCTCCCAACTGAGCTATCCCCGCTGATGGATGTTTATTGTCTCGTAGTTCACAACTACTCATTTACATAAATGTAGTCTCATTTATATCTTTGTTCAGACTTTTATTTTGAAGACATCAACATGAAACACAACCTTAATATTGAATATTATAGTTATTTATTTTTAATGAATTGATTAATGTTTTTTTTATTTGTTCTCTCTAAGAAATACTTCTTATTTGATATAGCATATTATCAAGGCTACGGGTAATACCACTTAGTTTAAGGCAGTCATCAGACCTTTGGATGGTCGAGCTCGATCTACTCACGCTAAGAAGCTGAGTGAGAAGAAAGAGAAAGGACAGTATGAAACGGTTTGATGAAAATTAGGGTTTGATGAAAATTAGGGTTTTATTTAATTGAATAAATTGATATTATTATTATTATTAATATTTATTATCATCATTATTAATCCCATTTATCCACTTAATAACTCAAAATATTCCAAAACCACTATTCCAAAACCACTGACAATATTATACCATTTTAAATGTAATGGATACATATATGCAACTTCCAATACACGTGTTTCAACCCTAAAAAATCAGTATATCCACACCTTTCACTTCAATATTTTTTGCTTATATTTGAAGCAAACTTTCTCAAAAGTAACCATCATTAATGCTCTACTTTAACATCACATCAAACCTATATCTATCATACTTTTCAATAAAGATAGAAACCAAATTTGAATAATATAATATTAATTTTTTTTCAATCGAACAAATTTATTCCATTCCCCTATAAGACTACTAAAATACAATTTTAAATTAATTCCAGGTACAATATTCTGTTTGGATTCATATATTTACAAAAAAAAAATCGTTATGTAATTGCAATTTTTATAAATTCATTATGTACATTGACAATATTTTTTCTTAATACTGTTTTTTTCTTACATTGACAATATTTTTTCTTACCTATTTATACTACTAAAAAATATTACCGTTATTTTATTGTTGTTGCAATCTTATCATTCCAAAATGAAATCAATATCCTGAAATTAAATTAATTATTATTGTAGTTTTTTTGCCAAATATTATCGTTGCTTGATTTTCTTTAAATGATAAAATGAATTTTTTTAATAATAAATATTACCGTTATTTTATTGTTGTTGCAATCTTATCATTCCAAAATGAAATCAATATCCTGAAATCAAATTAATTATTATTGTATTTTTTTTGCCAAATATTATCGTTGATTGATTTTCTTTAAATGACAAATTGAATTTTTTAAATAATAAATATGAACCACTTAAATTGAATTTTTGCCAATCCTTCTACAATTCTCTCTCAAACAAAGGTACGTTTTTAACAGATTTATACATTTTCACCATTTTTTTCTTTATCTTTTTTTTTGGCAATCCTTCTACAATTCTCTCTCAAACAAAGGTACGTTTTTAACAGATTTATACATTTTCACCATTTTTTTCGTTATCATTTTTTTCCAAGTTATTAGGTTTGTAATTTTATAGTCATCTAAATTTGCAGTTACATTAATTTTTGAATTTTTTTCCAGTGAAAATGAGTAGAAAGGTTGATTCTGTGAAAGACATCAATGACTCAAAAGAAACTTGGCGTCTTGCTGTTCGAATAATGGATGTTTGGAGTGTTCTGAATAATAAGGGTATTGAACATTTGGAGATGATTGTTATGGATTCCTTAGTAAATTGCTTTTCTTTTTTTATGTATAGATTTTTGTATGATAGTTGGTAATTACAACAAAATGCTTTTTTGTATAACATATAAAAAGAAGATTATTTTTATTTTGTTAGGGTGATCGGATTCAGGTCCTTATTCGTCATGACCATTTACTGAAATGGAAAGAGGTCATTAAGGAGAATATGACCTGCATTATAAACAATGGCAGTGTCTATAACAATGATTTTCAGTGGAAGGGATGTGATCAGTCAAAAAAAATTGTGTTTCTTGGTGGTACCACAATGAAGGCAATCGAACTTCAAAATATTCTACCTAAAGGATATTTGTTTAAAGATTTTGGTGAGATACTTCAAGGCAAATGCAAAACCGATAGACTGGAAGGTAATTTAAATTCTATTATAACTTATATAACTTATATATTTGCAAACACATTCAATAATGAACCTTACTTTAATGTAGATAGTATTGGTGCTGTTAGTGAGATAAACCATATCCAATCCAACACTCCGGGGAAGAAAGTTGTTGTTTCTGTTGTGTTGAAAGATTTGAAGTAATGCGCATTGTTTTCATAACTTATGTGTTTGATAAATTTATATTTTGCATCGCTGAATCCCATCATATAATATTGTTTATTTATATTGCAAAATAGGGGTAATTGCATAAATTGCAATTTATGGGAAATCTATGGATCAAAATTTTTGGCTTACTACAATGATCCTAAAAACAATGGAGCTATTGTAATTCTGCTCACTCATGCAATGGTAAAAGATGGCCAAGGTATTACACTATCAGACTTTATAAATACATAGTTGATTTGTATTTTTCATTATACGTTCAATAATTTTTATATTAATTATACAATTTACAGTGTCAAATGCATGGAGTGGTTCCAAATTATTGATAAATGAAGACATCCCTGAAATTCAAGATTTTATGTCTAAGTATGGATTTTATTTATTTATTTATATTCAGATTATTATACATAATTTTTAATTTAAAAAACAATCTTATTTATATAGGTTGCCTACTAATGAACAAAAGGAGAAGCCTACTCAATCTGCAAAATCTCTTTCTAATTGGTCTGGTGGTTCTCAGTATTCGCCAGTAGAAAGGTTTGTTCATAATGCGAAATGTATGTCCTTAAGTCAGTTCTGCAAAATCAAACATGTAAGTTGAATACTATAGAGCCGAATTTATCTTTACTATTACAATTATATTGTTTGCTTTTTGAAATTAATATCATTTTTGATTTGCTTTAAGGAAACTATATGTGTTACTGTAGCAACCACATTGAAATTTGTTGTCTCAAAGTATGGATGGTTTTATTATGGCTGCACAAAGTGTTCTTCGAAGGCACCTAATCCTGAAAAAGCTTATGAATGTTAATGTTGGCAAAAAGTCGAACAGCCCATACCAAGGTACATATAATCTAGATGAATTGCAAATAAATTTGGTAATGGATTTGTTATTAGTCATATTATTTTCTTCGTTTAAAATACTATAGGTACAAGATTGAGATATATGTTAGCAATGGTGAATCAAAATATTGATTTGTATTCTGGGATTCCGAATGTGCTGCTATACTTGGAATGACTGCTGAATTTATGCATAACTCTATGGTGGAGGTACATTGTTATACATAAGTTAAAATGTTAATAGTTTATCGAGTTGTAAAGTTCAGATTATCACTCATGATTGATATTTTATTTTTCCATTAGAATGGAGAAGATGATCCAATGGTTTATCCTGATGAGCTTGAAATGCTGTTGAATAAGAAAATGGCTTTTAGAGTTAAGGTGCAGCCAACGTTTTCCCAAGCGTCTGTTTGGAAGCTTTGTGATGATGAAGCCTTTGTTAAAGAGATTGAAAATGGCTACATAGTAGAAGAGGTATAATATTCACTTAATTCATGTATTATTTAAACATTTAACAAGTATAATAAATATTCGATGTTTCAATGTGCAGAATCAGTCTAAAACTGAATATGCAAAGGTGGTCCCTAACAAGGAAAATTTGGAAACTTTCGCAGGAAGTATCTTCATTTGTTAACATAATAATTTGCTATGATAAATATTGTATTATTATAATTCATTTTATATCTGACAATTAATTTTTTATATTGCAAGCAAACATTATCTGCACCTGGTGAAAATGATCCAGAATCGATCATTCTAATGACTCCGGCTAAGGATGTTGTAATTACTGACAGGGGTGAAGAAGTTGATTTTGAAGCGTCTGGCGCTACGCAATTATCAGGCACCAGACCATCCAAGAAAGTAAAGATAGAACCATCTTCTTAATTAGAATTTTCGGAAATTTGATATTGAAATATCTTTTATGAACTTTTTAGCACCAGAATGAGTTTAAGTATGAAGTTGTTAAGAACATGATATGTTTTGGTTGTAGGATGTGTTCTTACTTTTTTGAAGTGTTTATTTTGTGGGATTACAATTAACATTTATATTTCATGTATGGTTTAAAGGATGATAATGAGTATTTAATTCATGTGTGTGAAATTATTCAAAATCCTATGTTGTTATGTTGAACATTATGTTATTATATATGATTACTTCCTTAATATAGTAAACAAAAAAATTAAGAAAATTATATTACTATAAATTAATAATGTTTTACTTTATTATGTCCCAAACTGGAAAAAGTTATTTGTGGAAATTTTTTGAACCCATTTATTGATCATTTAACATCCATTACATTAAAAAAAACTCTTATACAATAAATTTTTGTACGTTGATCCAACCAAATATATATATATATATATATATATATATATATATATATATATATATATATATATATATATATATATATATATATATATATATATATATATATATATATATATATATATATATATATATATATATATATATATATATATATATATATATATATATATATATATATATATATATATATATAAATATATATATATATATATATATAAACAAAAAAATATATTATATTTTAATTTTTCTTAAAATAAATAATAGCACTTGCGCGACCCGTGTGATGGCAGAAAAAATTCGGAAAAAGAGATGATAAAATGCGGTGAGCTTGGATCGAACACGCGACCTTCAGATCTTCAGTCTGACGCTCTCCCAACTGAGCTATCCCCGCTGATGGATGTTTATTGTCTCGTAGTTCACAACTACTCATTTACATAAATGTAGTCTCATTTATATCTTTGTTCAGACTTTTATTTTGAAGACATCAACATGAAACACAACCTTAATATTGAATATTATAGTTATTTATTTTTAATGAATTGATTAATGTTTTTTTTATTTGTTCTCTCTAAGAAATACTTCTTATTTGATATAGCAAATTATCAAGGCTACGGGTAATACCACTTAGTTTAAGGAAGACATCAGACCTTTGGATGGTCGAGCTCGATCTACTCACGCTAAGAAGCTGAGTGAGAAGAAAGAGAAAGGACAGTATGAAACGGTTTGATGAAAATTAGGGTTTGATGAAAATTAGGGTTTTATTTAATTGAATAAATTGATATTATTATTATTATTAATATTGTTATTTATTAATATTTATTATCATCATTATTAATCCCATTTATCCACTTAATAACTCAAAATATTCCAAAACTACTGACAATATTATACCATTTTAAATGTAATGGATACATATATGCAACTTCCAATACACGTGTTTCAACCCTAAAAAATCAGTATATCCACACCTTTCACTTCAATATTTTTTGCTTATATTTGAAGCAAACTTTCTCAAAAGTAACCATCATTAACGCTCTACTTTAACATCACATCAAACTTATATCTATAATACTTTTCAATAAAGATAGAAACCAAATTTGAATAATATAATATTAATTTTTTTTCAATCTAACAAATTTATTCCATTCCCCTATAAGACTACTAAAATACAATTTTAAATTAATTCCAGGTACAATATTCTGTTTGGATTCATATATTTACAAAAAAAAATCATTATGTAATTGCAATTTTTATAAATTCATTATGTACATTGACAATATTTTTTCTTAATACTGTTTTTTTCTTACATTGACAATATTTTTTCTAACCTATTTATACTACTAAAAAATATTACCGTTATTTTATTGTTGTTGCAATCTTATCATTCCAAAATGAAATCAATATCCTGAAATTAAATTAATTATTATTGTAGTTTTTTTGCCAAATATTATCGTTGCTTGATTTTCTTTAAATGATAAAATGAATTTTTTTAATAATAAATATTACCGTTATTTTATTGTTGTTGCAATCTTATCATTCCAAAATGAAATCAATATCCTGAAATCAAATTAATTATTATTGTATTTTTTTTGCCAAATATTATCGTTGATTGATTTTCTTTAAATGACAAATTGAATTTTTTAAATAATAAATATGAACCACTTAAATTGAATTTTTGCCAATCCTTCTACAATTCTCTCTCAAACAAAGGTACGTTTTTAACAGATTTATACATTTTCACCATTTTTTTCTTTATCTTTTTTTTTGGCAATCCTTCTACAATTCTCTCTCAAACAAAGGTACGTTTTTAACAGATTTATACATTTTCACCATTTTTTTCGTTATCATTTTTTTCCAAGTTATTAGGTTTGTAATTTTATAGTCATCTAAATTTGCAGTTACATTAATTTTTGAATTTTTTTCCAGTGAAAATGAGTAGAAAGGTTGATTCTGTGAAAGACATCAATGACTCAAAAGAAACTTGGCGTCTTGCTGTTCGAATAATGGATGTTTGGAGTGTTGTGAATAATAAGGGTATTGAACATTTGGAGATGATTGTTATGGATTCCTTAGTAAATTGCTTTTCTTTTTTATGTATAGATTTTTGTATGATAGTTGGTAATTACAACAAAATGCTTTTTTGTATAACATATAAAAAGAAGATTATTTTTATTTTGTTAGGGTGATCGGATTCAGGTCCTTATTCGTCATGACCATTTACTGAAATGGAAAGAGGTCATTAAGGAGAATATGACCTGCATTATAAACAATGGCAGTGTCTATAACAATGATTTTCAGTGGAAGGGATGTGATCAGTCAAAAAAAATTGTGTTTCTTGGTGGTACCACAATGAAGGCAATCGAACTTCAAAATATTCTACCTAAAGGATATTTGTTTAAAGATTTTGGTGAGATACTTCAAGGCAAATGCAAAACCGATAGACTGGAAGGTAATTTAAATTCTATTATAACTTATATAACTTATATATTTGCAAACACATTCAATAATGAACCTTACTTTAATGTAGATAGTATTGGTGCTGTTAGTGAGATAAACCATATCCAATCCAACACTCCGGGGAAGAAAGTTGTTGTTTCTGTTGTGCTGAAAGATTTGAAGTAATGCGCATTGTTTTCATAACTTATGTGTTTGATAAATTTATATTTTGCATCGCTGAATCCCATCATATAATATTGTTTATTTATATTGCAAAATAGGGGTAATTGCATAAATTGCAATTTATGGGAAATCTATGGATCAAAATTTTTGGCTTACTACAATGATCCTAAAAACAATGGAGCTATTGTAATTCTGCTCACTCATGCAATGGTAAAAGATGGCCAAGGTATTACACTATCAGACTTTATAAATACATAGCTGATTTGTATTTTTCATTATACGTTCAATAATTTTTATATTAATTATACAATTTACAGTGTCAAATGCATGGAGTGGTTCCAAATTATTGATAAATGAAGACATCCCTGAAATTCAAGATTTTATATCTAAGTATGGATTTTATTTATTTATTTATATTCAGATTATTATACATAATTTTTAATTTAAAAAACAATCTTATTTATATAGGTTGCCTACTAATGAACAAAAGGAGAAGCCTACTCAATCTGCAAAATCTCTTTCTAATTGGTCTGGTGGTTCTCAGTATTCGCCAGTAGAAAGGTTTGTTCATAATGCGAAATGTATGTCCTTAAGTCAGTTCTGCAAAATCAAACATGTAAGTTGAATACTATAGAGCCGAAGTTATCTTTACTATTACAATTATATTGTTTGCTTTTCGAAATTAATATCATTTTTTATTTGCTTTTAGGAAACTATATGTGTTACTGTAGCAACCACATTGAAATTTGTTGTCTCAAAGTATGGATGGTTTTATTATGGCCGCACAAAGTGTTCTTCGAAGGCACCTAATCCTGAAAAAGCTTATGAATGTTCATGTGGGCAAAAAGTCGAACAGCCCATACCAAGGTACATATAATCTAGATGAATTGCAAATAAATTTGGTAATGGATTTGTTATTAATCATATTATTTTCTTCGTTTAAAATACTATAGGTACAAGATTGAGATATATGTTAGCAATGGTGAATCAAAATATTGATTTGTATTCTGGGATTCCGAATGTGCTGCTATACTTGGAATGACTGCTGAATTTATGCATAACTCTATGGTGGAGGTACATTGTTATACATAAGTTAAAATGTTAATAGTTTATCGAGTTGTAAAGTTCAGATTATCACTCATGATTGATATTTTATTTTTCCATTAGAATGGAGAAGATGATCCAATGGTTTATCCTGATGAGCTTGAAATGCTGTTGAATAAGAAAATGGCTTTTAGAGTTAAGGTGCAGCCAACGTTTTCCCAAGCGTCTGTTTGGAAGCTTTGTGATGATGAAGCCTTTGTTAAAGAGATTGAAAATGGCTACATAGTAGAAGAGGTATAATATTCACTTAATTCATGTATTATTTAAACATTTAACAAGTATAATAAATATTCGATGTTTCAATGTGCAGAATCAGTCTAAAACTGAATATGCAAAGGTGGTCCCTAACAAGGAAAATTTGGAAACTTCCGCAGGAAGTATCTTCATTTGTTAACATAATAATTTGCTATGATAAATATTGTATTATTATAATTCATTTTATATCTGACAATTAATTTTTTATATTGCAAGCAAACATTATCTGCACCTGGTGAAAATGATCCAGAATCGATCATTCTAATGACTCCGGCTAAGGATGTTGTAATTACTGACAGGGGTGAAGAAGTTGATTTTGAAGCGTCTGGCGCTACGCAATTATCAGGCACCAGACCATCCAAGAAAGTAAAGATAGAACCATCTTCTTAATTAGAATTTTCGGAAATTTGATATTGAAATATCTTTTATGAACTTTTTAGCACCAGAATGAGTTTAAGTATGAAGTTGTTAAGAACATGATATGTTTTGGTTGTAGGATGTGTTCTTACTTTTTTGAAGTGTTTATTTTGTGGGATTACAATTAACATTTATATTTCATGTATGGTTTAAAGGATGATAATGAGTATTTAATTCATGTGTGTGAAATTATTCAAAATCCTATGTTGTTATGTTGAACATTATGTTATTATATATGATTACTTCCTTAATATAGTAAACAAAAAAATTAAGAAAATTATATTACTATAAATTAATAATGTTTTACTTTATTATGTCCCAAACTGGAAAAAGTTATTTGTGGAAATTTTTTGAACCCATTTATTGATCATTTAACATCCATTACATTAAAAAAAACTCTTATACAATAAATTTTTGTACGTTGATCCAACCAAATATATATATATATATATATATATATATATATATATATATATATATATATATATATAAAATATATATATATATATATATATATATATATATATATATAAATATATATATATATATATATATAAACAAAAAAATATATTATATTTTAATTTTTCTTAAAATAAATAATAGCACTTGCGCGACCCGTGTGATGGCAGAAAAAATTCGGAAAAAGAGATGATAAAAAGAGATGATAAAATGCGGTGAGCGTGGATCGAACACGCGACCTTCAGATCTTCAGTCTGACGCTCTCCCAACTGAGCTATCCCCGCTGATGGATGTTTATTGTCTCGTAGTTCACAACTACTCATTTACATAAATGTAGTCTCATTTATATCTTTGTTCAGACTTTTATTTTGAAGACATCAACATGAAACACAACCTTAATATTGAATATTATAGTTATTTATTTTTAATGAATTGATTAATGTTTTTTTTATTTGTTCTCTCTAAGAAATACTTCTTATTTGATATAGCAAATTATCAAGGCTACGGGTAATACCACTTAGTTTAAGGCAGTCATCAGACCTTTGGATGGTCGAGCTCGATCTACTCACGCTAAGAAGCTGAGTGAGAAGAAAGAGAAAGGACAGTATGAAACGGTTTGATGAAAATTAGGGTTTGATGAAAATTAGGGTTTTATTTAATTGAATAAATTGATATTATTATTATTATAAATATTGTTATTTATTAATATTTATTATCATCATTATTAATCCCATTTATCCACTTAATAACTCAAAATATTCCAAAACCACTGACAATATTATACCATTTTAAATGTAATGGATACATATATCCAACTTCCAATACACGTGTTTCAACCCTAAAAAATCAGTATATCCACACATTTCACTTCAATATTTTTTGCTTATATTTGAAGCAAACTTTCTCAAAAGTAACCATCATTAATGCTCTACTTTAACATCACATCAAACCTATATCTATCATACTTTTCAATAAAGATAGAAACCAAATTTGAATAATATAATATTAATTTTTTTTCAATCTAACAAATTTATTCCATTCCCCTATAAGACTACTAAAATACAATTTTAAATTAATTCCAGGTACAATATTCTGTTTGGATTTATATATTTACAAAAAAAAAATCATTATGTAATTGCAATTTTTATAAATTCATTATGTACATTGACAATATTTTTTCTTAATACTGTTTTTTTCTTACATTGACAATATTTTTTCTTACCTATTTATACTACTAAAAAATATTATCGTTATTTTATTGTTGTTGCAATCTTATCATTCCAAAATGAAATCAATATCCTGAAATTAAATTAATTATTATTGTAGTTTTTTTTGCCAAATATTATCGTTGCTTGATTTTCTTTAAATGATAAAATGAATTTTTTTAATAATAAATATTACCGTTATTTTATTGTTGTCGCAATCTTATCATTCCAAAATGAAATCAATATCCTGAAATCAAATTAATTATTATTGTATTTTTTTTGCCAAATATTATCGTTGATTGATTTTCTTTAAATGACAAATTTAATTTTTTAAATAATAAATATGAACCACTTAAATTGAATTTTTGCCAATCCTTCTACAATTCTCTCTCAAACAAAGGTACGTTTTTAACAGATTTATACATTTTCACCATTTTTTTCTTTATCTTTTTTTTGGCAATCCTTCTACAATTCTCTCTCAAACAAAGGTACGTTTTTAACAGATTTATACATTTTCACCATTTTTTTCGTTATCATTTTTTTCCAAGTTATTAGGTTTGTAATTTTATAGTCATCTAAATTTGCAGTTACATTAATTTTTGAATTTTTTTCCAGTGAAAATGAGTAGAAAGGTTGATTCTGTGAAAGACATCAATGACTCAAAAGAAACTTGGCGTCTTGCTGTTCGAATAATGGATGTTTGGAGTGTTCTGAATAATAAGGGTATTGAACATTTGGAGATGATTGTTATGGATTCCTTAGTAAATTGCTTTTCTTTTTTTATGTATAGATTTTTGTACGATAGTTGGTAATTACAACAAAATGCTTTTTTGTATAACATATAAAAAGAAGATTATTTTTATTTTGTTAGGGTGATCGGATTCAGGTCCTTATTCGTCATGACCATTTACTGAAATGGAAAGAGGTCATTAAGGAGAATATGACCTGCATTATAAACAATGGCAGTGTCTATAACAATGATTTTCAGTGGAAGGGATGTGATCAGTCAAAAAAAATTGTGTTTCTTGGTGGTACCACAATGAAGGCAATCGAACTTCAAAATATTCTACCTAAAGGATATTTGTTTAAAGATTTTGGTGAGATACTTCAAGGCAAATGCAAAACCGATAGACTGGAAGGTAATTTAAATTCTATTATAACTTATATAACTTATATATTTGCAAACACATTCAATAATGAACCTTACTTTAATGTAGATAGTATTGGTGCTGTTAGTGAGATAAACCATATCCAATCCAACACTCCGGGGAAGAAAGTTGTTGTTTCTGTTGTGCTGAAAGATTTGAAGTAATGCGCATTGTTTTCATAACTTATGTGTTTGATAAATTTATATTTTGCATCGCTGAATCCCATCATATAATATTGTTTATTTATATTGCAAAATAGGGGTAATTGCATAAATTGCAATTTATGGGAAATCTATGGATCAAAATTTTTGGCTTACTACAATGATCCTAAAAACAATGGAGCTATTGTAATTCTGCTCACTCATGCAATGGTAAAAGATGGCCAAGGTATTACACTATCAGACTTTATAAATACATAGCTGATTTGTATTTTTCATTATACGTTCAATAATTTTTATATTAATTATACAATTTACAGTGTCAAATGCATGGAGTGGTTCCAAATTATTGATAAATGAAGACATCCCTGAAATTCAAGATTTTATGTCTAAGTATGGATTTTATTTATTTATTTATATTCAGATTATTATACATAATTTTTAATTTAAAAAACAATCTTATTTATATAGGTTGCCTACTAATGAACAAAAGGAGAAGCCTACTCAATCTGCAAAATCTCTTTCTAATTGGTCTGGTGGTTCTCAGTATTCGCCAGTAGAAAGGTTTGTTCATAATGCGAAATGTATGTCCTTAAGTCAGTTCTGCAAAATCAAACATGTAAGTTGAATACTATAGAGCCGAAGTTATCTTTACTATTACAATTATATTGTTTGCTTTTTGAAATTAATATCATTTTTTATTTGCTTTTAGGAAACTATATGTGTTACTGTAGCAACCACATTGAAAATTGTTGTCTCAAAGTATGGATGGTTTTATTATGGCCGCACAAAGTGTTCTTCGAAGGCACCTAATCCTGAAAAAGCTTATGAATGTTCATGTGGGCAAAAAGTCGAACAGCCCATACCAAGGTACATATAATCTAGATGAATTGCAAATAAATTTGGTAATGGATTTGTTATTAATCATATTATTTTCTTCGTTTAAAATACTATAGGTACAAGATTGAGATATATGTTAGCAATGGTGAATCAAAATATTGATTTGTATTCTGGGATTCCAAATGTGCTGCTATACTTGGAATGACTGCTGAATTTATGCATAACTCTATGGTGGAGGTACATTGTTATACATAAGTTAAAATGTTAATAGTTTATCGAGTTGTAAAGTTCAGATTATCACTCATGATTGATATTTTATTTTTCCATTAGAATGGAGAAGATGATCCAATGGTTTATCCTGATGAGCTTGAAATGCTGTTGAATAAGAAAATGGCTTTTAGAGTTAAGGTGCAGCCAACGTTTTCCCAAGCGTCTGTTTGGAAGCTTTGTGATGATGAAGCCTTTGTTAAAGAGATTGAAAATGGCTACATAGTGGAAGAGGTATAATATTCACTTAATTCATGTATTATTTAAACATTTAACAAGTATAATAAATATTCGATGTTTCAATGTGCAGAATCAGTCTAAAACTGAATATGCAAAGGTGGTCCCTAACAAGGAAAATTTGGAAACTTCCGCAGGAAGTATTTTCATTTGTTAACATAATAATTTGCTATGATAAATATTGTATTATTATAATTCATTTTATATCTGACAATTAATTTTTTATATTGCAAGCAAACATTATCTGCACCTGGTGAAAATGATCCAGAATCGATCATTCTAATGACTCCGGCTAAGGATGTTGTAATTACTGACAGGGGTGAAGAAGTTGATTTTGAAGCGTCTGGCGCTACGCAATTATCAGGCACCAGACCATCCAAGAAAGTAAAGATAGAACCATCTTCTTAATTAGAATTTTCGGAAATTTGATATTGAAATATCTTTTATGAACTTTTTAGCACCAGAATGAGTTTAAGTATGAAGTTGTTAAGAACATGATATGTTTTGGTTGTAGGATGTGTTCTTACTTTTTTGAAGTGTTTATTTTGTGGGATTACAATTAACATTTATATTTCATGTATGGTTTAAAGGATGATAATGAGTATTTAATTCATGTGTGTGAAATTATTCAAAATCCTATGTTGTTATGTTGAACATTATGTTATTATATATGATTACTTCCTTAATATAGTAAACAAAAAAATTAAGAAAATTATATTACTATAAATTAATAATGTTTTACTTTATTATGTCCCAAACTGGAAAAAGTTATTTGTGGAAATTTTTTGAACCCATTTATTGATCATTTAACATCCATTACATTAAAAAAAACTCTTATACAATAAATTTTTGTACGTTGATCCAACCAAATATTTTAATTTTTCTTAAAATAAATAATAGCACTTGCGCGACCCGTGTGATGGCAGAAAAAATTCGGAAAAAGAGATGATAAAATGCGGTGAGCGTGGATCGAACACGCGACCTTCAGATCTTCAGTCTGACGCTCTCCCAACTGAGCTATCCCCGCTGATGGATGTTTATTGTCTCGTAGTTCACAACTACTCATTTACATAAATGTAGTCTCATTTATATCTTTGTTCAGACTTTTATTTTGAAGACATCAACATGAAACACAACCTTAATATTGAATATTATAGTTATTTATTTTTAATGAATTGATTAATGTTTTTTTTATTTGTTCTCTCTAAGAAATACTTCTTATTTGATATAGCAAATTATCAAGGCTACGGGTAATACCACTTAGTTTAAGGCAGTCATCAGACCTTTGGATGGTCGAGCTCGATCTACTCACGCTAAGAAGCTGAGTGAGAAGAAAGAGAAAGGACAGTATGAAACGGTTTGATGAAAATTAGGGTTTGATGAAAATTAGGGTTTTATTTAATTGAATAAATTGATATTATTATTATTATTAATATTGTTATTTATTAATATTTATTATCATCATTATTAATCCCATTTATCCACTTAATAACTCAAAATATTCCAAAACCACTATTCCAAAACCACTGACAATATTATACCATTTTAAATGTAATGGATACATATATGCAACTTCCAATACACGTGTTTCAACCCTAAAAAATCAGTATATCCACACCTTTCACTTCAATATTTTTTGCTTATATTTGAAGCAAACTTTCTCAAAAGTAACCATCATTAATGCTCTACTTTAACATCACATCAAACCTATATCTATCATACTTTTCAATAAAGATAGAAACCAAATTTGAATAATATAATATTAATTTTTTTTCAATCTAACAAATTTATTCCATTCCCCTATAAGACTACTAAAATACAATTTTAAATTAATTCCAGGTACAATATTCTGTTTGGATTCATATATTTACAAAAAAAATTCATTATGTAATTGCAATTTTTATAAATTCATTATGTACATTGACAATATTTTTTCTTAATACTGTTTTTTTCTTACATTGACAATATTTTTTCTTACCTATTTATACTACTAAAAAATATTACCGTTATTTTATTGTTGTTGCAATCTTATCATTCCAAAATGAAATCAATATCCTGAAATTAAATTAATTATTATTATAGTTTTTTTGCCAAATATTATCGTTGCTTGATTTTCTTTAAATGATAAAATGAATTTTTTTAATAATAAATATTACCGTTATTTTATTGTTGTCGCAATCTTATCATTCCAAAATGAAATCAATATCCTGAAATCAAATTAATTATTATTGTATTTTTTTTGCCAAATATTATCGTTGATTGATATTCTTTAAATGACAAATTGAATTTTTTAAATAATAAATATGAACCACTTAAATTGAATTTTTGCCAATCCTTCTACAATTCTCTCTCAAACAAAGGTACGTTTTTAACAGATTTATACATTTTCACCATTTTTTTCTTTATCTTTTTTTTGGCAATCCTTCTACAATTCTCTCTCAAACAAAGGTACGTTTTTAACAGATTTATACATTTTCACCATTTTTTTCGTTATCATTTTTTTCCAAGTTATTAGGTTTGTAATTTTATAGTCATCTAAATTTGCAGTTACATTAATTTTTGAATTTTTTTCCAGTGAAAATGAGTAGAAAGGTTGATTCTGTGAAAGACATCAATGACTCAAAAGAAACTTGGCGTCTTGCTGTTCGAATAATGGATGTTTGGAGTGTTGTGAATAATAAGGGTATTGAACATTTGGAGATGATTGTTATGGATTCCTTAGTAAATTGCTTTTCTTTTTTTATGTATAGATTTTTGTATGATAGTTGGTAATTACAACAAAATGCTTTTTTGTATAACATATAAAAAGAAGATTATTTTTATTTTGTTAGGGTGATCGGATTCAGGTCCTTATTCGTCATGACCATTTACTGAAATGGAAAGAGGTCATTAAGGAGAATATGACCTGCATTATAAACAATGGCAGTGTCTATAACAATGATTTTCAGTGGAAGGGATGTGATCAGTCAAAAAAAATTGTGTTTCTTGGTGGTACCACAATGAAGGCAATCGAACTTCAAAATATTCTACCTAAAGGATATTTGTTTAAAGATTTTGGTGAGATACTTCAAGGCAAATGCAAAACCGATAGACTGGAAGGTAATTTAAATTCTATTATAACTTATATAACTTATATATTTGCAAACACATTCAATAATGAACCTTACTTTAATGTAGATAGTATTGGTGCTGTTAGTGAGATAAACCATATCCAATCCAACACTCCGGGGAAGAAAGTTGTTGTTTCTGTTGTGCTGAAAGATTTGAAGTAATGCGCATTGTTTTCATAACTTATGTGTTTGATAAATTTATATTTTGCATCGCTGAATCCCATCATATAATATTGTTTATTTATATTGCAAAATAGGGGTAATTGCATAAATTGAAATTTATGGGAAATCTATGGATCAAAATTTTTGGCTTACTACAATGATCCTAAAAACAATGGAGCTATTGTAATTCTGCTCACTCATGCAATGGTAAAAGATGGCCAAGGTATTACACTATCAGACTTTATAAATACATAGCTGATTTGTATTTTTCATTATACGTTCAATAATTTTTATATTAATTATACAATTTACAGTGTCAAATGCATGGAGTGGTTCCAAATTATTGATAAATGAAGACATCCCTGAAATTCAAGATTTTATGTCTAAGTATGGATTTTATTTATTTATTTATATTCAGATTATTATACATAATTTTTAATTTAAAAAAACAATCTTATTTATATAGGTTGCCTACTAATGAACAAAAGGAGAAGCCTACTCAATCTGCAAAATCTCTTTCTAATTGGTCTGGTGGTTCTCAGTATTCGCCAGTAGAAAGGTTTGTTCATAATGCGAAATGTATGTCCTTAAGTCAGTTCTGCAAAATCAAACATGTAAGTTGAATACTATAGAGCCGAAGTTATCTTTACTATTACAATTATATTGTTTGCTTTTTGAAATTAATATCATTTTTTATTTGCTTTTAGGAAACTATATGTGTTACTGTAGCAACCACATTGAAATTTGTTGTCTCAAAGTATGGATGGTTTTATTATGGCCGCACAAAGTGTTCTTCGAAGGCACCTAATCCTGAAAAAGCTTATGAATGTTCATGTGGGCAAAAAGTCGAACAACCCATACCAAGGTACATATAATCTAGATGAATTGCAAATAAATTTGGTAATGGATTTGTTATTAATCATATTATTTTCTTCGTCTAAAATACTATAGGTACAAGATTGAGATATATGTTAGCAATGGTGAATCAAAATATTGATTTGTATTCTGGGATTCCAAATGTGCTGCTATACTTGGAATGACTGCTGAATTTATGCATAACTCTATGGTGGAGGTACATTGTTATACATAAGTTAAAATGTTAATAGTTTATCGAGTTGTAAAGTTCAGATTATCACTCATGATTGATATTTTATTTTTCCATTAGAATGGAGAAGATGATCCAATGGTTTATCCTGATGAGCTTGAAATGCTGTTGAATAAGAAAATGGCTTTTAGAGTTAAGGTGCAGCCAACGTTTTCCCAAGCGTCTGTTTGGAAGCTTTGTGATGATGAAGCCTTTGTTAAAGAGATTGAAAATGGCTACATAGTAGAAGAGGTATAATATTCACTTAATTCATGTATTATTTAAACATTTAACAAGTATAATAAATATTCGATGTTTCAATGTGCAGAATCAGTCTAAAACTGAATATGCAAAGGTGGTCCCTAACAAGGAAAATTTGGAAACTTCCGCAGGAAGTATCTTCATTTGTTAACATAATAATTTGCTATGATAAATATTGTATTATTATAATTCATTTTATATCTGACAATTAATTTTTTATATTGCAAGCAAACATTATCTGCACCTGGTGAAAATGATCCAGAATCGATCATTCTAATGACTCCGGCTAAGGATGTTGTAATTACTGACAGGGGTGAAGAAGTTGATTTTGAAGCGTCTGGCGCTACGCAATTATCAGGCACCAGACCATCCAAGAAAGTAAAGATAGAACCATCTTCTTAATTAGAATTTTCGGAAATTTGATATTGAAATATCTTTTATGAACTTTTTAGCACCAGAATGAGTTTAAGTATGAAGTTGTTAAGAACATGATATGTTTTGGTTGTAGGATGTGTTCTTACTTTTTTGAAGTGTTTATTTTGTGGGATTACAATTAACATTTATATTTCATGTATGGTTTAAAGGATGATAATGAGTATTTAATTCATGTGTGTGAAATTATTCAAAATCCTATGTTGTTATGTTGAACATTATGTTATTATATATGATTACTTCCTTAATATAGTAAACAAAAAAATTAAGAAAATTATATTACTATAAATTAATAATGTTTTACTTTATTATGTCCCAAACTGGAAAAAGTTATTTGTGGAAATTTTTTGAACCCATTTATTGATCATTTAACATCCATTACATTAAAAAAAACTCTTATACAATAAATTTTTGTACGTTGATCCAACCAAATATATATATATATATATATATATATATATATATATAAAATATATATATATATATATATAAATATATATATATATATATATATATATATAAACAAAAAAATATATTATATTTATATATATATGTATATATATATAAACAAAAAAATATATTATATTTATATATATATGTATATATATATATATATATATATATATATATATATATATATAAATAAATAAATAAATATATATATATATATATATATATATAAACAAAAAAATATATTATATTTTAATTTTTCTTAAAATAAATAATAGCACTTGCACGACCCGTGTGATGGCAGAAAAAATTCGGAAAAAGAGATGATAAAATGCGGTGAGCGTGGATCGAACACGCGACCTTCAGATCTTCAGTCTGACGCTCTCCCAACTGAGCTATCCCCGCTGATGGATGTTTATTGTCTCGTAGTTCACAACTACTCATTTACATAAATGTAGTCTCATTTATATCTTTGTTCATACTTTTATTTTGAAGACATCAACATGAAACACAACCTTAATATTGAATATTATAGCTATTTATTTTTAATGAATTGATTAATGTTTTTTTTATTTGTTCTCTCTAAGAAATACTTCTTATTTGATATAGCAAATTATCAAGGCTACGGGTAATACCACTTAGTTTAAGGCAGTCATCAGACCTTTGGATGGTCGAGCTCGATCTACTCACGCTAAGAAGCTGAGTGAGAAGAAAGAGAAAGGACAGTATGAAACGGTTTGATGAAAATTAGGGTTTGATGAAAATTAGGGTTTTATTTAATTGAATAAATTGATATTATTATTATTATTAATATTGTTATTTATTAATATTTATTATCATCATTATTAATCCCATTTATCCACTTAATAACTCAAAATATTCCAAAACCACTATTCCAAAACCACTGACAATATTATACCATTTTAAATGTAATGGATACATATATGCAACTTCCAATACACGTGTTTCAACCCTAAAAAATCAGTATATCCACACCTTTCACTTCAATATTTTTTGCTTATATTTGAAGCAAACTTTCTCAAAAGTAACCATCATTAATGCTCTACTTTAACATCACATCAAACCTATATCTATCATACTTTTCAATAAAGATAGAAACCAAATTTGAATAATATAATATTAATTTTTTTTCAATCTAACAAATTTATTCCATTCCCCTATAAGACTACTAAAATACAATTTTAAATTAATTCCAGGTACAATATTCTGTTTGGATTCATATATTTACAAAAAAAAATCATTATGTAATTGCAATTTTTATAAATTCATTATGTACATTGGCAATATTTTTTCTTAATACTGTTTTTTTCTTACATTGACAATATTTTTTCTAACCTATTTATACTACTAAAAAATATTACCGTTATTTTATTGTTGTTGCAATCTTATCATTCCAAAATGAAATCAATATCCTGAAATTAAATTAATTATTATTGTAGTTTTTTTGCCAAATATTATCGTTGCTTGATTTTCTTTAAATGATAAAATGAATTTTTTTAATAATAAATATTACCGTTATTTTATTGTTGTTGCAATCTTATCATTCCAAAATGAAATCAATATCCTGAAATCAAATTAATTATTATTGTATTTTGTTCCGGTGTGGGCCTCACCTCGGCAGGCCCAATACCAAATGCGGCCCAACAAGCGAACTGGGCACGCCTGGCACGCGCCCCTTCGAACGAGCAGGACTGGCCGCCGGGCACAAGCTACCGCTCCGCGTCCCTTTTCGTCGCCCGTCACGCCGGACGAGCAAGACTACCCGGGCTCCCCTCCGCGGGGAGAATAACGTGCTCGGCGCACGTTCTCCACGTGCTCCCCTCCGCGGGGACACGTCATCGGCCAAGCGCCCACCTCCGAAAGAGCAGGTCAAACCCACTTTCCGGAGACCTAGGAGCGGTTGAACTAGGGCGAAGACCACGTCCTGGTCTTCATTACGCCACGTAAGCCCTAGCAGTCATTAGGGTTGGGCCTGGTCGTCTGGCCCACCTCGAATGACCGTTGGCCCAGCGCTGGGGTCTCTCTATAAATACCCTCTTCTTCAAGAGGGTCAGCTAACTCTTCTTGCCCCTTTTTCTGTACTACTGCTTCCTCTCTGTCCAACTTCTTACTTGGGCGTCGGAGTGCTTTGCAGGTACACCCCCCTCCTCTTTCTTACCCCGGCGAACAGATAACCGTCCAGCGGAGTGTAGCCAGTCCGTGATCCCTCCTGATCAGGTCAGATCAGTGGCGCCGTCTGTGGGAACTTGAAACTTCCCCGTTACTCCGAGCAGAAAAACCAAAAGTTTCACCAAACCTCCACGGTCATGGCCAGCCCACGCCGCGATGACACTCCGCACGATCTTGCGCTCGACACCGCCACCAACGGGAAGCAGATAGGAACGGCACGCCTGACGGAAGCCGACGAAAGGGACGGGCGAACTGCTTCACCATCATCCGAGGAACGGCCCCTACAGGCCGACCATCGCCCCCCGAGCCCGCCAGCATTCCACCCCGTTCCCATCCCGGCGGGAGCAGACCCAACGGTAGCCGCTCTCTTTGCAGCCATCAACCAGACGAACCAGCTGCTGTTCCAACAGAACGCTAGAATTGGAGCACTGGAACGCGGCGGCTCCCCGAGGTACCCCCAGCGGGAAGACCAGAACGGAGGTTCGAGGAGCCCCTCACCTCGACTCAGGAACCGCCGACCACGGCTGGAGAGACGCCGCCCGCAAGCGACACGGGAGCGCACCAGATCCCCGGCGAGGCACGGTCGCGGGAGGAACCAGAACGCCGCGGCGATCCCAACCGAGGAACCCCGAGGCGGGAACTCAGGCCGAAGATCAAGGACCCGAAACCCGGGACACACCGCGAACGGCTCATCTCCCCTGAGATCCCCGGCGCACAGCGACGAGGATGACTACCGCACCCCACTATCCCGGGAGATCATGGCAGCCCCCATACCCCAAGGAATGGAGAAACCACCGACGCTGTCAACGTACGACGGCACCTCCGACCCGGACGATCATCTGGAAGATATCGAGGCTATGCTCGACTACCGAAATGTCCGGGGAGCTATTAAATGCAGACTCTTCCCGACGACTCTGAGGAAAGGCGCTATGACCTGGTACAAAAGTCTGGAGCCCGAATCGGTTACGTCGTGGAGGGTCTTGAAGGACCTATTCTCCAAACACTTCACGGCGTCCCGGCGTCACCCGAAGACGGAAGCAGTCCTCGGGGCGATCATCCAAGGCCCCGACGAACCTCTCCGGAAATACATCGAAAGGTTTACTCGGGAAGCCGTACAGGTGACGACTTCCGACGAAATGAAACGCTACTTAATGGAACAAGGCCTGCGCCATGACTCCAAATTCTACGAGGCCGTAGGCATACACCGGCCCACGTCCCTCCAAGACTTCCTCGACAGGGCCGCACATTACATCCGGTTCGAGGAAACACAAGCGGCCAACTCCGCTCGCGACACCCGAGACAGAGAAGCCCCCCGCGGGCACCGAGACGACGGAGCTTCGAGCCACCGACGAGGAGGGGACCGCCGTCGGGATGACCGCCACCGCGAACCCCGCGAACAGCGCGAGCCACGCGGCCCGGCAGGAAGGTTCACCGAATACACCGCCTTGGTCGCTTCACGCGAACGCATACTGGCCGAATGCGCTAAAACCGAGTTTGTGCAGGGAGGTGTCCGTTTTCCACGACCAACGCCGCCCAAACCCAACGTGGACAAGTCAAAGTACTGTCGGTTCCACAGGACCCACGGGCATGTAACGGAAGACTGCATTCATCTCAAAGATGCGATCGAAATCCTAATCAAAGACGGGCACCTAAAGCGATACACCCGAGGAGGTGAACCACCCAGGTCGGAGGCTCCGGAGGCTAAGAAAATCGAGGAACTCCCCTCCCCAGAGGACGGCGAGAGACTCCAGGTCGCGCTGTGCGTCAGCCGCCCCGAGGATTGGTTCGCAAGCAAAGGATTCGGCCCCCCCGAAGGACCCAGCCTAGTCGACGAGCCAATCCGACCAACCAGCCGATAGGAATACTTCCCCAGAGCCATGGTCATCTCTGATGGAGCTACGAGGAGTCTGTCCGTAGGATCTGTGAAAAGGAAATTCGACGAACTCATCGCGGGCAACTCCGGCAAGATGAGCACGCTCGACAGATTCCGGGGCCGCTCCAACCCGATCACATTCTACCTCGAAGAACTACCCGGGGGATCTCCCAATTCCAACATACCCTTGCTCATACGTGCACGAATGGCAAACTTCGACGTCAGGCGCCTCCTCGTCGACGGTGGGAGCTCGGTTGACATAATGTACTCACATTTGTTCACAACTCTCCAGCTCAACGAATCCAACCTCTCCCCCTACGTAGGCTCCGACCTCCAGGGGTTCAACGGGACGACGACGAGACCCTGGGGATACGTGGAACTGAAAGTCACCTTTGGGGAAGAGGAAACAGCCAGAGACATCAGCGTCCGTTTCTTAGTCATCGAATGCCCGTCCCTATACAACTGCATCCTGGGCAGGACGACGATAGCATAACTCACCGCGGTACCCTCCACCGTCCACCTAAAGATGAAATATTACACGAGAAGGGGAGCCGTGGTCACCCTCAACGGCGACATCGAAGCTGCCCGAAGGTGTTTCGAAGCCGCGCTGAAAGGCCTCGACTCCATCGCTCCACCGACCAAAAAGAAAGCGCCAAGCGCTACGCCAAAGGACAAACCAACAGAGTTGGTCGGATCAGTTGAGCTCGACAGTCGCTTCACCGACGAGCTCGACAATAAAAAGACTGACGAAGCCAACGAGCAGCCCCCGCACCCAGCGTGCCCCATCCCGGATGGCGAATTCGAGCTCATCCCCCTCGGGGAAGACACAACCAGAACCGTGAGGATAGGCGCAGGACTCCCCGACCTCGCGAAACGACAGCTCCAAGCCTGCCTCCGCGAGAATGCCGACCTCTTCGCCTGGAGCGCCGCGGAAATGCCGGGACTCGACCCTGAGGTCGCCTGCCACCAGCTGTCCATCAACCCAACCGCAAAGGCCGTGGTACAACGCCGACGCCGCCAGTCCCCCGAAAAATCGGCAGCAGCCGAACAAGCTGTAAAAGACCTCTTAGAGGCAAATTTTATTTCGAAAGCCCGGTATTCCACCTGGCTGTCCAACGTTGTACTTGTTAAAAAGAATAATGGAAAATGGCGCATGTGTGTTGACTACACTGACCTCAACCGGGCATGTCCCAAGGACGCCTACCCCCTCCCCAATATCGACAAGCTCGTCGACAACTCGGCGGGCTACAAACTCTTATCCTTCATGGACGCATACTCGGGATACAACCAGATCCCGATGGCCGAACACGACAAACAGGCCACGGCCTTCATGACAGCATCGGGCAATTACTATTACAACGTGATGCCCTTCGGCCTCAAAAACGCCGGGGCCACGTACCAACGGATGATGAACCACGTCTTCCGCGACGAGATCGGGGACATGCTCGAAGTATACATGGACGACATGATCGTCAAATCCGGCGCGGAAGACGACCACGCGGCACACCTCCGGAAGGTCTTCAAGACCGCGAGATCATGTCGCATGCGTTTTAACCCGGAGAAATGCACCTTCGGCGTCTGCGCCGGCAAATTCCTCGGCTACTACTTGACCGAACGGGGGATCGAAGCCAATCCGGACAAATGCCACGCCTTCTCCAATATAACCACACCGACCACGAAACGTGCCATCCAGTCCCTCAACGGCGTGCTAGCCTCCCTCTCGCGATTCATCGCGAGATCGGCCCAACACGCCCTCCCGTTCTTCAAATTGCTCAGGAAAGAGACCAAGTTCGAATGGACGGACGAGTGTGAGAAAGCCCTTCGCCACCTCAAACGCGTCCTCTCCGAACCACCAGTACTGACGCGCCCCGCGACGGGCGAAACCCTGTATTTGTATCTGGCCGTCTCTAACGAAGCCGTCAGCGCCGTCCTCGTGAACGAAGCCGGGGAAGGACAAAAGCCCATTTACTTCACTAGCAAAGCCCTCCACGGCCCGGAGGCCCGATACCAGCTGATCGAGAAAGTCGCCCTGGCCCTCGTAACAGCGGCACGCCGACTCCGACATTATTTTCTAGCGCACACCATCGTCCTCCGCACCGACCAACCCATCCGCCAGCTACTCGGCCGCCCCGACATGGCTGGGCGCATGCTGAAATGGTCGCTAGAGCTCTCCGAGTTCGACATCACATACGAGAGCCGGCACGCCATCAAGGCTCAAGCTTTGGCCGACTTCGTCGCCGAGATGGCCGCGCACACCGACCCTACCACCGGGAACCACCTCTGGACCATCTTTGTGGACGGCTCCTCCAACTCCACGGGGAGCGGCGCCGGCATCGTCCTCGATAACGACGAGGGTACGGTCATCGAAGTCTCCCTCACGCTAGCTTTTCCAACGACTAACAACCAGGCGGAATACGAAGCATTTCTCGCCGGCCTTCGCCTAGCATCCGACCTGGGAGCCAGGGACATCCGAATCTACACGGATTCCCAGCTGGTCGCTTCGCAAGTCCGAGGCGAATACCAAGCAAAAAATGACACCCTCGCCGGATACCTCGCGCTCATCAATGGAAAACTAAGAGGGTTCGACTCAGCAGAAATTCAGCACGTTCCTCGGGAGCAGAACACCCGCGCCGACATCCTCTCCAAACTAGCAAGCACCAAGAAACGAGGCGGTCACAAATCGGTCATTCAAGAAATCTTGTCCCAACCAAGTACCAGCCCGACCACCACACCCCTCGACATCGACGCCATTGGAGACGCGGACTGCTGGATGACCCCCCTCCACACCTATCTCAGCACCGGCCGTCTGCCAGCCAGCTCTAGCGAGGCCAACGCAACGAAACGACGGGCCTGCTCGTACGTCCTCCTCGAGGGACGACTGTACCGCCGAGGCTTTGCAATCCCACTCCTCAAATGCATAGATAAATCCCAGAGTACAGCCGTTCTAGAAGAAATCCACGAAGGTATCAACGCGCAGCACCTCGGTGGCAGATCCCTAGCGCGCAAGGCCCTACGCGCGGGCTACTACTGGCCGTCAATGCAGTCTGACGCGAAAGAACATGTCAAACGGTGCGATAAGTGTCAACGACACGGAGACATGCACCTCGCCCCCCCAACCGACCTCACCTCCCTCTCATCTCCGTGGTCGTTCGCCTGGTGGGGGCTAGACATCCTCGGACCCTTCCCCCTCGGTTCATACCAGAACAAGTACCTCATCGTGGGGGTCGACTACTTCACCAAGTGGATCGAGGCTGAAGCTCTGGCCAAAATCACCGCCCACAACATACTCCGATTCTACAAACGCAACATCCTCGCCAGATTCGGGGTACCACTCGCCATCGTCACCGATAACGGCACACAATTTACAGACAAAAACTTCCGCGACTTCGTCACCAACCTCGGGACCAAACATCACTTCGCCTCGGTCGAACATCCTCAGACGAACGGCCAGGAGGAGTCGGCGAACAGAGTTATACTCAGAGGACTCAGACGACGCCTCGGAGACGCCAAACGAGCATGGGTCGAAGAACTCCACAGCGTCCTCTGGGCATACCGTACTACTCCTCACTCAACCACAGGGGAGACCCCATTTCGCCTCACATACGGAACAGAGGCCGTGATACCGGTCGAAATCCGCGAACCATCCAGACGAACGGAAGCTCCCCTGGACACCGACGACAACGATGGCTCCCTCCGAGAAGAGCTCGACCTCGTCGAAGAAATCCGCGCAGGAGCAGCCCTCCGGGAAGCCCGGCTGAAGCAACAAGTCACACTTCGCCATAACAACAAAGTCATAAAACGCGATTTTCAAACTGGCGACTTAGTTCTACGCAGAAACCAGAAAGACTCCCACGAGGGCAAACTGGCGGCGAACTGGGAAGGCCCGTACCGAGTCCGGGACAAAACAGAGCATGGGGCCTATTACCTCGAAAACCTGCACGGTGAATAATTAGCTCGACCATGGAACGCCGCGAAGCTTAAGCGGTACTACAGTTAACACATTGCCCGCGACGACCCATCGTCCCGACCACTGGGGGGGCGACATGGTACCACCGCACACCCCCGCGTCCACCAGCGACCAAAGAAAAGCAAGCCCTGCCTCTCGTGTGCGCGGGCAGAAGGCCTTGCTCGGCAGGGAATACCTCGACCGAGGCTCCTCGCCGCCGTACCAAAACAGGCAGGACACCCAGCTCGCGATGGGCCGTCCACGCCCCGGGGAAAACTACCCCCGAAACGGCCCGGCTGCATCCCCGGCCAAACCGGCCAGTTCCCTACACTACCGGTAACAAATTGTCGAGCTAAACACACCGAGCGCACACTTAGAAAATCTACAAGAAATGTCATACACATCAAAGGCATTCGAACAAATACGAAAAACGAGCATAAAACAACATGCAAATAACGAGCGCACACTTAGAAAATCCATGATAAATATATTTAACAAAAGCGGGCACCAGCCCAGTAGTCAATAGTACAAAAACGAGCACGCAGGCCCAAAGCAAAAGATAAACACCGGCACGCAGGCCACAAAAACAACGAGCACGCAGGCCCGGCAACCTATGCTTCCTCGTCCGCTCGGTCAGCAGCCACGGTTTCCTCCTCGGGGATAACAAGATAAGGATCGATCACCCTCCCATCAACAATCTCGTGGTACGACCCTATCCCGTCCACGACCAGCTCGACACCAGGGTTGGCGACCTGAATCTGCTCGACCGCATTCTTGAACCCGACCTCAACGGCCTCCAGACAATCGCTCTCCAACACCCGGATACGGGCAATCAAGTCAGCACGGGTGATTAGCCGCCGATCCCCATCAGTCTCGTCCTCGGCCGGACGAACAGCGCTGTCCAAAACCTCCGTACGAACCTTCAGCGCCTGCACCTCGGCCGTCGCTGTCCCCAGCTTCTCCTCCAGCGAAGTCACCTTCCCCTCAGCACCCTCTGCCCGTTTCCGCTGCTCGGAAGAATCCTTCTGGCTCTTCTCCAACTCCTCAGTGAGCTTGGCCAACCGCGACTGCGTGAAAGTGAGATCCCCCTGCAGTTTGGACAGCTCAGCAGCGGAGCAGCCCTCCTCGTTCAGCACGAGAGCCGTCGTAAACGTCCGCATCATCGCGGCCAAGTCCTCATCCAGGACACGTCGACGGGTCTCCCGATCAGCCTGGCGAACAGCCTTCACCTCCCCGGCGGAAACAGTGGGGGAACGGGCACCATGAAAATATCTCGGGTGCTGGTGGCAGGGAGGGACGACGTAACCTTCCTCGACGGCGCCGACCGTCAGATCCACCACCCGAGGCTCCTCGGACCTTTGCCTCTTCGACACTCCTTGAGACACAGGGGATTGGCTCTCTTGAGGCGACGAGGACGAAGTTTGACCCCCCTGCGTCGCGACCTCCTGACTGACCAGCTGACTCACCCTCGTCCTCGGGGCCACGGCATTCCTGGCAGCGCGCAACTGCTTCACCCGCTCGTCGACAGTAGACATATTCGCTGCAAAAACAAAGAAATAGGTTAGTGACGATCAAAAACCCCGACCACGAGGGAAAACGAACATCCCTACCTAGATAATCCAGAGCGGCCGCCCCGGTCGCGCAGCCGAGCAAAGTCTTGGTATTTATCAAACGCTTCTTGGTGCGTATGTTCCCCTGGGCGTCGAGGATGTACTGACCGTCGGGCGTCACCAGCTTCGACGGGGGGAGTGACCGCACAAAAGCAATTATTTTCAAATAAGCGGCCATGTCCTTCTCCTCGAGGGTCCCCGCCCGGACGATATACCTATCCGTCCCTCGACTGAAATGCTCCGAGGTCCACAGTAGATGTATCTTAGGAAGCCACGCGCGGAACCGCTGGCCATCTACCGTGCGCTCGCCCTCGTCAAAGAGAGTGTTCGAGCCGTGCTGCGTGATCGGTTTGACGAGGTAGAACCGACCCTTGAAGTCTTTGACAGAATCGCTATACGCTTTGAAAATTTTGGTCGATTGTTTGAAAGAGACCCATCCGTGATGACCTCGCACCGTCTGCCGCTGCAAATGAAAGATGCGGAAGAATAACGGCACCGTCGGCTCCACCGAGAGGTAGAAACACACCACCTCGAAAGCCCGGATGAAAGCCAAAGCGTTTGGGTGCAGTTGAGACGGGGCAAGACGCAGCCAGTCAAAAAGCCCCAGATGGAAGGCGGAAAACGGTAACCGGAGCCGAGCTTCTTTAAAATAAAATTCGTACATCGGGAACATCTTCCGCCCATAGCGCGAACAGATCCGGTGGTGCTCTTTCGGGCGATACACCTGCCAGTGTTGCGTTTCTCCTAGCGGCGTGTCCTCGACCGTGGCATACATGTCAGACGGGTCGACCACAAAACAAGAGGGGATGGAAAGTGGCTCCTCGGCCGCCCACTCCTCGGGCGGGGCGATACGCTCGTCGTCATACTCCGGGACCTCGGGTTCAGTATCTTTAACCATTATCCCCGGCACCAGAGCCGACATCTACACCTGAAAGCAGAGGACATCGGTGAATTCGATAGCCAGGATCAAATCCACCCTTCCACCGCAAGTCAAGTGAAAGGGCGACAAAGGCCGAGGAGCGACGAGCAGACATTCACTCCCCGTCTGCCCTCCTCGGGGGTCGAAGAACGACCCCTCACCCCCTTCGGGATGGCCGTCGGAGAAGGTACTTCTCCACAGAGCATTCATCGGAGAAAAGCCCCCGTCCTCGGGGCATTCATCAGAAAAAGCTCCTGTCCTCGGGGCATTCATCGGAACTAGCCTACCGTCCCCGGGACATTCATCGGAAAACTCGCCAGACGCGGCGGAACTCGCATCCCTCCTCGGGGCGTTCATCGCGCCCCGACCACACGTTCCAGTTAGACGACGGAAATAAAAAGAGAGGGAAAAGAGGAACTCACTTGTAACGGCGGCGGACGGAAGAAAAAAGCAAACGGCACGGCGTTGATCGGTGGCAAGCGGCGGACGAGCAGAGACGATGAAAGATTAGCAGGGAGAAAAGTAACAGAATGAGCGGGGACCGCCATATTTATAACCCGGCGCGAGACTCGAAGCGACTCTAGGCTCATTAATGACATAGGTTAGCCGCCCCTACGACCGCTTAACACAAGACACGTGGAGGCAACCTGACAGTCGCGTCCCTTCATCTGCCTCCTCCCCGTTCTACCGACGACCGGAGCCCTTCGTGCGAGTCCCCGCTCCAGACATGACGACCTTAAGTCCTCGCTCTTCCCCAGAGCTTCGACTTGGGGGGCTCCTGTTCCGGTGTGGGCCTCACCTCGGCAGGCCCAATACCAAATGCGGCCCAACAAGCGAACTGGGCACGCCTGGCACGCGCCCCTTCGAACGAGCAGGACTGGCCGCCGGGCACAAGCTACCGCTCCGCGTCCCTTTTTGTCGCCCGTCACGCCGGACGAGCAAGACTACCCGGGCTCCCCTCCGCGGGGAGAATAACGTGCTCGGCGCACGTTCTCCACGTGCTCCCCTCCGCGGGGACACGTCATCGGCCAACCGCCCACCTCCGAAAGAACAGGTCAAACCCACTTTCCGGAGACCTAGGAGCGGTTGAACTAGGGCGAAGACCACGTCCTGGTCTTCATTACGCCACGTAAGCCCTAGCAGTCATTAGGGTTGGGCCTGGTCGTCTGGCCCACCTCGAATGACCGTTGGCCCAGCGCTGGGGTCTCTCTATAAATACCCTCTTCTTCAAGAGGGTCAGGTAACTCTTCTTGCCCCTTTTTCTGTACTACTGCTTCCTCTCTGTCCAACTTCTTACTTGGGCGTCGGAGTGCTTTGCAGGTACACCCCCCTCCTCTTTCTTACCCCGGCAAACAGATAACCGTCCAGCGGAGTGTAGCCAGTCCGTGATCCCTCCTGATCAGGTCAGATCATATTTTTTTTGCCAAATATTATCGTTGATTGATTTTCTTTAAATGACAAATTGAATTTTTTAAATAATAAATATGAACCACTTAAATTGAATTTTTGCCAATCCTTCTACAATTCTCTCTCAAACAAAGGTACGTTTTTAACAGATTTATACATTTTCACCATTTTTTTCTTTATCTTTTTTTTGGCAATCCTTCTACAATTCTCTCTCAAACAAAGGTACGTTTTTAACAGATTTATACATTTTCACCATTTTTTTCGTTATCATTTTTTTCCAAGTTATTAGGTTTGTAATTTTATAGTCATCTAAATTTGCAGTTACATTAATTTTTGAATTTTTTTCCAGTGAAAATGAGTAGAAAGGTTGATTCTATGAAAGACATCAATGACTCAAAAGAAACTTGGCGTCTTGCTGTTCGAATAATGGATGTTTGGAGTGTTGTGAATAATAAGGGTATTGAACATTTGGAGATGATTGTTATGGATTCCTTAGTAAATTGCTTTTCTTTTTTATGTATAGATTTTTGTATGATAGTTGGTAATTACAACAAAATGCTTTTTTGTATAACATATAAAAAGAAGATTATTTTTATTTTGTTAGGGTGATCGGATTCAGGTCCTTATTCGTCATGACCATTTACTGAAATGGAAAGAGGTCATTAAGGAGAATATGACCTGCATTATAAACAATGGCAGTGTCTATAACAATGATTTTCAGTGGAAGGGATGTGATCAGTCAAAAAAAATTGTGTTTCTTGGTGGTACCACAATGAAGGCAATCGAACTTCAAAATATTCTACCTAAAGGATATTTGTTTAAAGATTTTGGTGAGATACTTCAAGGCAAATGCAAAACCGATAGACTGGAAGGTAATTTAAATTCTATTATAACTTATATAACTTATATATTTGCAAACACATTAAATAATGAACCTTACTTTAATGTAGATAGTATTGGTGCTGTTAGTGAGATAAACCATATCCAATCCAACACTCCGGGGAAGAAAGTTGTTGTTTCTGTTGTGCTGAAAGATTTGAAGTAATGCGCATTGTTTTCATAACTTATGTGTTTGATAAATTTATATTTTGCATCGCTGAATCCCATCATATAATATTGTTTATTTATATTGCAAAATAGGGGTAATTGCATAAATTGCAATTTATGGGAAATCTATGGATCAAAATTTTTGGCTTACTACAATGATCCTAAAAACAATGGAGCTATTGTAATTCTGCTCACTCATGCAATGGTAAAAGATGGCCAAGGTATTACACTATCAGACTTTATAAATACATAGCTGATTTGTATTTTTCATTATACGTTCAATAATTTTTATATTAATTATACAATTTACAGTGTCAAATGCATGGAGTGGTTCCAAATTATTGATAAATGAAGACATCCCTGAAATTCAAGATTTTATGTCTAAGTATGGATTTTATTTATTTATTTATATTCAGATTATTATACATAATTTTTAATTTAAAAAACAATCTTATTTATATAGGTTGCCTACTAATGAACAAAAGGAGAAGCCTACTCAATCTGCAAAATCTCTTTCTAATTGGTCTGGTGGTTCTCAGTATTCGCCAGTAGAAAGGTTTGTTCATAATGCGAAATGTATGTCCTTAAGTCAGTTCTGCAAAATCAAACATGTAAGTTGAATACTATAGAGCCGAAGTTATCTTTACTATTACAATTATATTGTTTGCTTTTTGAAATTAATATCATTTTTTATTTGCTTTTAGGAAACTATATGTGTTACTGTAGCAACCACATTGAAATTTGTTGTCTCAAAGTATGGATGGTTTTATTATGGCCGCACAAAGTGTTCTTCGAAGGCACCTAATCCTGAAAAAGCTTATGAATGTTCATGTGGGCAAAAAGTCGAACAACCCATACCAAGGTACATATAATCTAGATGAATTGCAAATAAATTTGGTAATGGATTTGTTATTAATCATATTATTTTCTTCGTTTAAAATACTATAGGTACAAGATTGAGATATATGTTAGCAATGGTGAATCAAAATATTGATTTGTATTTTAAGATTCCGAATGTGCTGCTATACTTGGAATGACTGCTGAATTTATGCATAACTCTATGGTGGAGGTACATTGTTATACATAAGTTAAAATGTTAATAGTTTATCGAGTTGTAAAGTTCAGATTATCACTCATGATTGATATTTTATTTTTCCATTAGAATGGAGAAGATGATCCAATGGTTTATCCTGATGAGCTTGAAATGCTGTTGAATAAGAAAATGGCTTTTAGAGTTAAGGTGCAGCCAACGTTTTCCCAAGCGTCTGTTTGGAAGCTTTGTGATGATGAAGCCTTTGTTAAAGAGATTGAAAATGGCTACATAGTAGAAGAGGTAT